>CM031861.1:46860898-46988296 GCA_018697195.1 Certhia americana | reverse complement strand
CAGGGCAGGATCCCCGTGCGGGGAGGGCAGGGCAGGATCCCCGTGCGGGGAGGGCAGGGCAGGAGCGGGCCGGGAGGTGAGGGCAGCGGCCGCGGGGAGCAGGAACGGCCCCGGCCGTGTGCGGCCCCCCCGGGTGTCTGTGCTTCCTATTGAGGGGCAGACTTTGGGAGATGTAGGCAGGTAGGAAAGTAGTAACTATTCTGAAGTGCTGGGGAATTGAATCTTCATGTAAATTAGGTCCCAGGTTCAGTTGTGCTTAGAACAGTTTCAGCGTGGTATTGCTGTATGAAAATGGCCCTTCAAAATTCAAATATTGCGTGTGAATTGACAGCTAAGTGTTGTCACAGGCCGGCAACGGCTAATTAGATCATCTTCTCTAGAAACACTTCAAGTAATTAGAGATGTGGGTTAGCCGGAACTCCTGAGGAAGTCGTGAATATAGCTAGACAGTTTCCCTCTGTATGGTATGAAATTATTGTCATAAACCACATATTTACTGAAGTTATGTCCTGCTGTATCCAAGAGCACTGCTAAAGCAGCAGGTATAATTGTAAGCTGTTTCAAGCTCTTCTGTTCACAGTTGTTGAATGCATACCAGGAAGCTGAAATCCTGGGTATTTCTCTGGTTGTTAAACAGCAATCTGAAATAAATACCATCTTTAATTAAGCTGGTCATGTAACTGTCCTTGATGTGGATTTGATTTCTCTAGATAAGAATGAAAAAGTTGATATCATGACTGTTCCTACAGTGCAAACTTCTAGTCAGTCCTCTGTAACTGTGCAGAAAAATAACAAGATCTCAGGATGTCCACAGGGCCACAGCTGTCAAGTGCCTTCCCATCCAAAAGATCCTGTGAGCACCTGTACCTTGGAGCTGGACGCTTGCAGTCCTAACCCTCAACCTCTGATCTGTGCAGGATCAGGTTATTCCCAGTGATCTTTGCTGAATGCATTGAGGTTTGCTGCTCTTTGTGCCTTTAGTTTTTACAGTGTTGATTAGGTGGGTGTCTGAGCTCTCCAGGCATCCAGAAGTAAGGTGTACCTTGATAAGGTCTTCTTGGAGAGTCCAACTGTTTTTAGGTTACATATCAGGGGATCAGGACTACTTAAAACCCATGCAAGTGAATAATTCATTTCCATGCCTTTCCCCCCCACCTCCTTCCTGTTCTTTCTACGTTTTGTCTATACCTGTTAGACACATGTGAAGAATCAAGTTCTGATTTTGCGCCTTTCATTTCCCAGGAGAGTGCTAGACCCATAAACCTTTGAGCTGTTCTGGGCTGGTGGTCTCTGGCTTCTTACTTCTGAAACTGTTTCACCTTGCTTTCAGTGCAGAAATGTTCATTAGGTGAGCTGTGAACTTACCACTCAGTGGCTAGAGCATGAATCCAGGAGTGGGGATGTTTAACTTTTTGTCCTTTTTCCAACTATATGCTAAATATTAAAATCTATATTTGCAGAATACATGTGGTTAAGCAGTACATAATTTCAAGAGAATACATTTATTACTAAAGTGTCCCTTGATTCTTGCCAATACTTACAAAAATGACACCTACTAAAAATGTTGCACCCAGAGGGTGTGTTGGACTTCACAGATGTCACATGAATTCTACTGCCCTCCCCTGCATTTAATTTAGATGATGGATCCCCGGGTGATTAATTCCTCTTTCTTCTTATGCTGTGGAAAGAATGAATGTGGGCAGGATTGTTCAGTCATGTGTGTGTGTGTGTGTGTAGGCTATTAATTTACAATGTTGGAAAAAAAGTTTAAGCACTGGTCTCTTTTTCTTTGTCCTAGACCTCAGGCTTAGTTGTTTTTCTTGTTTGTTCTGTCACTTGCTTAGTATCAGCTAGTTTGCTTTTCACTCAGCCTCCGTTCATCATATTCATGGGTGGCTTAGTTTCAGTTGTGAGTTACTCTAAATGCACTCCCCAGTGCTGTGGCTTGGCTGTGAAACAGGCAGTTCTGCTCTGGCCCCCCATTTTCCCCACTGCATTCTGACCCCACCTTCTGCAGTCAACCACAGGGAGAGTTGGAAAACGACTTTTTTAAAAAAGGAAAAAAAAAAAAAAAAAAAAGTTTGTTTATTTTGGTCATTTAATTTTGTATCTAATCAGTGAGCTGGGCCAACTCACTGTGCAGCTGCATGTTTACTGGGTCCTGCAGGAATGGCTGTTGGCAAGGCAGAACTGAACAGCCCCCCCAGTAGCAGCCAGCCCTTTAAGCAAGTTCGGGACAGGCAGATGCAGCCCCCGTGTGTGGTGGGCACAGCCTTACCAGGACAACCTCAGCTAGGAAGCCAGGTTTTGGCTAGCTTAGGCCTCCTGTCTTCATATCTCTCCTATCTGCTGTGGCCTACACCAGAAGCACACTTTGACTTTGGTGAAACATCTATTGAATGTTTTTGGTTGATTAAGATGCTATTGACTTCATTTAGTGAATTTTATGTGATGCATATCCTGACCTATTGCTGCCTATTTGGACTCTTGTTTAATTGTATAAAAGAATGGGTTTGTTTGCTCTCAATTGCTATCACCCCAGATACCGTAAATCTGGTAAATATTCTCTCTAATCTAAGTAGGACAACACCCAATCTCTGTCAGCAGAGAACTTAAGATCTCATTTCTTAAAAAGTAAAAGACAGAGCAAGCTCTGACTTGAAGTAGAACAGTCTCTGTTTGAGTTAAGCCATGTTGTCGTTCTAGTTAGAAATGCTGCTCAGGCTGCATGAGAACAATTGCTTATGCAGAGAGAAGTTAGGCTGCTAGCCTTTTGCAGCCAGGATGGATCTTCACATCTACAGTGAGAAGCCTCATGTGGGAAGAGGTTCAGAACCTGGGTTTGCTTGAGCTTCTCTGTGTTCCATTATATTTTTTAATGATTTTAATACATCAAACCATGCAGAATTAGCAAGGATACATGTCTTAGGCTTAGTATGAGTATTTGTTTGCCTGTCATTGCAGCTGAAGTTTGCACTAATTCAGTGCCAAAAAAAAAAAAAACTATGTCGTCAATCTGGTGCTTATCTTTCCTGTAAATTGTACCCTGGTGATTTTGTTTTGAATATTTGTTTTTCAGTGATCTAATAGCCAGACCTAAACTGGAGAGAACAGATAATTAGGTCCCAAATGAAGGGTGTTGATGTTTGGGGGGTCCTTGTGGTTACTGCAATGGCCTGAAGAGTGAGTTCTGGAGATGCTCCTTTGGCAATTAAACCAGTTTTGAAATCCAAAGAAAGCAGTCTAGAAGAACCATGTCCCAATGATTTTGAAACCTCCATAGCACTCCATTAATTTAGCACCTATGCTTTGAGGTCTGGAGCCTGGATTTTAGCTGGTGCAGGGTGCTGCAGCCTGGGCAGGGCGTTTCTGGCTCTGGGCACTGTGGAGCCCCCACAGCCTCATCCACAGGGTGTGCTGGGGGTGCCTGAGTGCACACACGTGGTGCCCCAGCTCTGGCTGAAGCACTGAGAGCCTACAGCTGCCTGGCTTTTGTGGGACAGCCTCATCCTCAGAGCTGGGGGGGCCCTTCTCCCTGCAGGAATGCCACCCCTCTCTCCCACAGAGTTTTCTTGCCTCTGGGCAGAGGGGGCTGGATGTGGCTTTGCCTACCCTGCTTGTTGAAGCTGGGTCAGGTGGTTCATGTGGCCAGAGATGGCCCAGCCCTTGACCAGGACTTGACAGGGGCTGGAGAGGATGGAAAAGTGCAAGGCTGTGGCAGAATTCTCTTTGTAAAGGTCAGGCCTGCAGTCAGTCCACTGTGTTTGTACACAATAAGGAAATATCTTCCAATATGAAAAACGCCTGCCATGCAGAGAGGAGGGTTAGTCAGAGTTAGGTTTAAAAGTCACTTGAGCTGTGCCTTTGTGGTTAGTGGTGAACTGATACAAAAGCAAGTTGTGTCTCCTGTTTCTGAAAGAAGTTCTGTTGTTTAGCACTCCTAAGTGACGACAAAACATTCTCAAGACCAGTTTAATTTTGCAATGGGGTGAATTTTAAAACTTTTTAATTCTGTGTTGGTTTTGTTGGGTTTTTTCCTCCATGATTTACTTTTGCAAAAGGGAGTTGTTGGCCACTAGATTGGTAACTTTCTCGTCAGGTTCTCCATCTTCTCAGCAGTGACCAGAGTTGCAAAAAAATTTCTTCCATGAAGCCTTAATAAAACACAGAACATCTGAACATCTGCCTAAATTACTCTGGCTTTCATTCCGTTCAGTGGTACATGTACTTCCAGATCCAGTTTCACCAGTGTGTGAAATCAGGGGGTCAAAATCTCTTAGGAAGAGTGTTGATTTATACTAATAGGATTTATAAAAACCCCCATACATTTATGGTGTAGCTATTGTTCACTGTGTTGTTAAAATAATTCTGTCCTAAGGGAAAACAGGGAATGGTAGCTTCACGCTGCCAACTTCTGCTCTCAGGACTTCTGTCTTCTCAGAAGGGAGCAGAGCCCCACCACCATGACCCAGAGTTATAGTAGCATTTGGCCAATAATGATTGGGATCTTAAATACTGCCACTAAACTGAGACAGTTTTGATTTTTGCTGTTTCTCCCCATGTCTGTGCAAACTCCTTGAAAAATGCCTCTGTTACACAATGCCTGGTTACCACTCATCTGGCTGGGCAGCTGCCAACAACTCCAGCCAGTACAGCTCTCTGAGAGGCACTTCTGGGGCTGTTAAAGTAGTTCTGGGTTCCTGGTCTGGGTGGATTTAATGCAAAAAGTAATAAATAGTTGTACTTTATAAGGACAGTGTCCCTCTGGACTTTTATTTCAGTGTCTGTTTAGGCAGCTTCCTGAGCTCAGTACACATGCCCTGCAGAGCCATACCCCCAATCTGGTTTGGATTTGAATTATTTAAGATCAGTTCCCATTTCCTGTTCTTGATTCATTCATTTCATATATGAAATGTACTCAAGTCACCTTTCCTTTCTTAATCTCAGACATAGTTTTTTACCTTTCATCTATTAAACAACTTACATGTTTGCTTCCTTTCACCACTGTGTAACTGGTTCTACAGTGACAGTATGGAGCAGAACAGCTGAACAGGGAATCCTCACCCATTGGAAACTCCATAATTGATGGGGTTTTTGTTTTCATCATGAAACAGGATAATAATTATGTGTAAAATAACTGTTCAAAAACTGCTTCACCTGAAACAAAGCAGTGGATGTCTGTGCCCATGTATATGTAAAGAAATTGTCCATCTTCACTCTTATTTTAATGATAATGAAACAATTTTTCCATGCAAAACTGCTTGGATTTCCTTCTTCCTTTTTTTCCCCCCAAATATACAGAGGAGCTATTTGCATTAGCTGTCTGGATGTTATGTGTGTATCCATGTGTTTTCTGTATAGCTCTGTGGTCATGGCAGCAGCTGAGGAGTCCTGAATGCCATTAAATGCTCTTTTTCAGTGTTGCATTGAGTTGGTTTCCAAGGGCCATCTTTTCAAAACTAGACACGTTTAGCCATGTTAGGGAACTCCACAGGCAGATGCTCTTGCCTAAAATACCTTCTTCTTGGCTGTCCTGTTGAAAAATGAATCCAGATGTTTCCAGTTTTCTTTGGTATCAGAGCTATAGAAGGACTGCTGACAGTTCTATTTTCGTGGCTTCTTGGCATTAACAGCAGAAAGAGAAAAAAAATTGGATTAAAACCTGACACAGAATACATAAAGTCTTAAGTTTTAAGTTAGATTATGAAGTAACAATTGGTGATTGTTGTGATTTGTTCCTAATCTGCTTAGAGCAAAGGACTTATCTTATGTTGAATTCTTTCCATGTTCTCATCAAAAGCCAAGTTCTTTTTACAGATATTTTTGTCTCTTCAGCTCTCTTTTCTGGTGTCCTGACTTCAACTCTTGCTTTGCCGTTTTCCATCTGAATCCAGAAAGGTCTGCAGTCCAACATAATGGATTTATTCTTTTGTGTTTACTGCCCCAGTACATACAATATTGTACATTCTTGTCCAAGTCAGTGAATTTATCTTCAGTTCACAGGAACAGTGTTGTCAGATCAGTAATTGGGTGAATTGGTTACTTGCCTAATGCAACATTAGGAAGAAACACTATATCAACTTTTACAGCCCAGAGCATAGGGGATTCAGCATATTAAAATCCCAAGTTTTATCATGGGATAGATTTATAATGTTTCCTTCTTAATTCAAATATAAATCTCACGCAAGAAAAACTGGTCCAGATTTATAGAACTTTTTCTTTTGGCCCTTTTAAATTATATTATTAATGTTTTGCATACTGTGGTAGGATTGGATTAAGTCTGCATTTAAGGGCTGCAGGTGCAAGGCTGTAGAGCTAAACCAGGGTGTCCCTGGGGCCTCTGTCAGAAGTACAGCTTTGGATCCTGTACTCATGCCAGGGTTTGTTCCCCTTCTCCAAGGGGTGCCTGAAAAGCAGAAGCAGTTGTTCCTGTAGCACAATAGCTCAAGCATACACACCTGCTCAGCTTTATTTTTCTTCGGGGAAGTAGGCAGGAGCAATTAGTTCTTCTTTGTGATGTACTCTGGTGCTCTGTGCCTGGGCTGCATGTGCAGATGTGCTGAAAGCCATTTGGCCTCCTCCAGGCTGGAGCCCTGGGAAGAAGCAGCTGCTGAGCTGAATGAGACCACAGCTAGATTGCACAAGTGATCTTTAGGGTTCAGCTCAGGGCCTGCTTGAAGAGAGACATATATTAAATCATCTTTGTCTGGGCAGAGAACTGGAAGGAGAAGGCAAGTCTGGAGTGGGACACAGCATGTTCTCTCAAAAGTGCATGTGGGAAGATGTGGCTGCTCCAGGAGAAGTTTCTGCCTTGGCACAATTAGAGCTAGACCTCATTGGCAGGAGAACATGCAAAGCAGCTCTTGGGCTCACAGTGAGTTCTGCTTTTATTGCTATGACGACACCTAAGCTAAAAACTGATATCTGAGGGGTTTTTCTTTCCCTCAAAAGAAGCTTGCTGAAGTTAAATATTTTTATTTTACAGTTGTCACATCCTGACTGATAGCAATAACATATTAAGCACTCTTGCTGATTACAAGTTTTAAACTTTACCTGCAACTGTTACCTGTAAGAGATCCCAGCAAATAGTATCTTACCTGAATGCTATGGCAGTCACTAAAGGGAGTGTAGAGCTGTTGTCTGCAGGCTCCCATCCTCCTCATCTTCTTCACTTGCTCAAAATACAGTCAAAAGGATGCAGAGCCAATAGTGGACTGGTAACAGTTTGGAATGTCAATACAGTGCTGTGACAGTGGGAGCAATCTTGTCCTAATGAAATATTTTCTCACCTTAGATTATCTTGTAATATTATTGAGTCTGAGGTGGATAGTTCCTGGAGATAGAGTTAAAATATTAGTAATGAAGGAAATTAGTTACTGTAATATTTTCTTAAATAAAAGCATGTCTTTCTGCTAAAGCTGCAGAGTGTAGTGCTGGCATAACATTTTGAAATCCAGTGTTGTCAGAAGCTGAGGGGAGTGAGACAAGGGCTCATAATTAGCCTTCTGGTCTTCAAAAGAAAAATTCTGCTTTAGCAAACTAAGTGAATGAGGAGAGGTTGCAGCACAGGACTGTGACAGTTCAGACCCATGATGTGTTCCATTCAGTTTCCTGTTTTTGTGATCAGTGAGAGGAACACATAATACTTCCCTTGATGGGCTGCTGTGTCATCATTTACCAGTGTGGGAAGGTGCTTCCTGAGCCCAGGCAGTTGGTGGTTTGTTTGCATCATGGTATGTGCCTTTACCATATATTTCTGTTACCTGATTCAACTGCATAACTGCTTAAACAGCACTGGGAGCCTCTTTGTCCAAGGCAGGCTGGGCAATGGTCTGTCATAAAATCTTCAGCTAAACTAGGTTAATGATGCATGGTCTTCTCTTCAGTTTTAAATATGTAATTGCACTCTTTTTTTCATTTGCTGAACTGGAAGAGTTTTGCATCTCTTTATTATGTTTCTGTTGAGGTGTTTGTAAGGTATCTCTCACAAGAATGTCTTTCTGGTTGTGTCTTTCAAAAGCCTTCTCATAACTGCTCTTTTTCTGTTATTTCAGCATCTTCTTTGTGATCCACTGCTTTCAGGGTGAAATCCCGTTTCTTTTTCCAGTCACAATAAAAGAGAAAGCCTCACATTATCTTAATTTCCTTGGAAGGCAGAAAAAGCGGAATAATCTCCGCATGCAAATTGCTAGTGCTTTTCTAAGAGTTGTGACTACAAGCAGATAAAGAGAGTTGTACGTATGCACACACCCACCCACTAGTTCCTGCAGATACCACTGTTGTGGGGTTCTTCCAGAAATAGGTATAGAAAGGAGCTTCTTATCATGCACCTGGTAGGTGTGGGTTGGCATGACGGTTTTTGTTTCCTCTTTTTTTATTCCTGCAGACATCCTGCTACTGCTGAAGTTTATAATTGACAGGAATGATAGCTGTGTCTTCTCTTTTCACATGCTCAGACCCACTTGAAGGACCTGTCTCTCAGTACAAGTCAGACCTGCCTACAGTGGGCTTTATGTCTTTGGTAAGTGTCTGTGGGTGCATGTGCTGACCTTGCTGCTGTAGTGGCGAAGTACCTGGAGGCAAATATCACAAAACTATTTAGGCTGTTTTACTAGTGTTGGCCAGTTCTGAGATGTGGTGGCCAGTTTTGAGATGTGGTGGCCATTGGCCACCTCTCTTCAGCTGAAGAGCTGTGCTGAGAGGGGTGCACAGCTCCCAGACATTCTTCCCCCAGAAGCAAAACCACAGACCAGCTGGCTGTGGAAGTTAAGCCTTCAGCACCATCAAAAGATAATCCATCTGACCTGCATCAGAAACAGCTTTTGCTCTGCTGTGCTTCTGATAAACATCTGGAGACCTGAGCTGGTGCTGTTGTGCTCTCTGAAGGATTTATATGACTGGGGCTGACTGCATCTTCTGGATCTGAAAGGCAGAGAGTCACAGGGTAGCATGAACAGGTAGCATAAGAGGTATCATAAACGGGGTGTTTGGCTGAGGTGTGAACTAGCAAGCTTGAGCTCACTTTCTCCAGAGAGCAGATGCTCATGTGTTGCAAAGTGTCCTGGCTCCACTGGGGCTCATGGAGTTGTAGACGCTTATGTCATTCGAAGATCTGTCCCAAATGCTTTATAACAACTGATAATCTCTATTTCCGGATATTTTGTTTTACACATCCTGCTGTGTGAGAACTTACTGCTACTAGAATTTTGCTGTGGTATGTTTCTAAAATGCAGCTCTGAGAATGCTTTGTACACATTTATGACTGGCAATAAATCTCAAAATGTTTGGAACCACTGGTTTAGCCAGCTTCCCCTGTTTGAGAACAGCTATTTCACCTTTGTTTCTATTGCGCAGTTATAAATGTGTTACCTGTTCAGCTCCTGTGGAGCAGAGCTGTGACTAAATGCAGTAAAATTCATTGGCAACCCGCAGTCTTGTTGCAAAACACCCTTTCCTCATAAGGCAGTGAAGACCTGACATTTCTTTTCAGACTGCTTTCAGCTTTTAATATTTAATATTGCAATCATCCGTTTTCTATCATGTTCTTTTTATTTAATGAGTTGTTGAAAATATTTACTTTCTTCTCCAAACATCTCTGTCTTGTAATGGTTCTGGAGGCATTTGGAACTAAAGTCTTTGAAACTCTGTTTATCTGATTTTAGCTCAGTCAAAATTTCTATCAGAGGAATCTGGAAATCATTAAGATAATTTATGTTTTCCATCTAAACTCATTAAAATAATAGCTATTATAATTCTCTAGGCTCAGTGTATGTGTGTGGTTAGGTTTTAAGACTGCTGTTTACAGGATGTTCTAATAAGGCTGGCTCTCTTTTTGCCTTAGTGTGGAAGTACTCTTGCTGAGTTACATTTGCTTATCTTTGCTTGATACTGGGAAGAGAGACATTAAATGGCTCACTGAATTTGGTGAAAAACACCAAGAAAGAAAATTTGACACAAGAGTAACAAGACCTGGGTTCAGTTCCCTCTTCCGCAAACAGTTTTCTCTCTGTTTATTTGTCTGAAAATGCCTTTTCCCCATCCTTTTGTTAGTATAGAATCTCAAACGTGGAAGATGTCCTTGTTATATGCATATAACTAACAAAAACTGACCCCAAAAAGTAGAGATTTCAAAGCAGTAGTTTCAAAGAGTCTTGAATTCTTGCTAAAATGGATGACATTGCAGTACTTTTTTGGGATTTGGTGGTGCATCCAATGAATGTCTCCATGGTTCTGATTTATTTCATAAATATATTCCCAGATAAATTCATGTTAGTGCAACCGTTTAACAACTGTTAAATTATATGCTGAGGATTTTTGGGTAGCCAACACCAGCAAAAGTATCTGGCATGTGGGATAAGTTTAACCTTTGATAGAAATGTCAACTTCTGTCAAGATCATGAACTACTTGCTTAGTCTTCTATAATGTTCTTGTTTATTTTCAGTTAATAAAATATACAACAGAACCTTCTAAATGTCTTTCTCTCCCACATGGTTAAGAGAAAACCTTTGCATGCAGTGAAAGTTTTTTAAATAACTGTAGGCAGTGGAAAATACAGATACAATGAAATATATTAACTGGGAGCCAAGCCATTTAATTTACTTCCAGGATTCTCAAACCAAAAAAACAACAATATTTGTCATGGTAGCTTAATTAAATGAATTAAAACTTTTTAAAGTAATTGATACCATCCATGTTGTGATTCCATGAACAAAGGAAAATGCTCTAAGCAGAATGAGGGAGCACTGTGTGTAAATGACCTGTCCCTCAGCAGATGCAGTCTTTTTTTTGTAATGTGGCTGTGGTGTAAGTCTAGGGACCCAGATGCAAGGTTTGTCACTGAAACCATTAAATTTTTAAGCTTAAAGACATGTAAACAGTGTCCTAGTCTCTTAGTCGTGGAACTTTCTTCTCAAACTCCTATAATTAAGCAAAAACTGAAATGGAGGCTCTAAGACGTGTATCTATATACTTTAGCATTCACTATTGATATTGCTTTGCTTATTGCTAAAGAGCAATCTGTAATCATAACTCCTCTTTACAGTAGGCAATAATGAATTACTTTATATTTGTCTTTAGATAGAAGAAAAATGTATGAACATTTGCATGTTGATAAACAGGAAAAATAAGATAATGGTTAAAACTACCACAGCTGACTTGGCATTACTGTGAAAAACATGGTCATTTTTAATGGTAGAACAGGAGGTGTAGAACTGCTTTATGACTGTTAAATCCTCAGTCATATATGGAAGCCCTTCCTTTCTAGGTAAGGCACTCACCCCTGTGGAGGAAAGGCAGCTGCTTGTGACAGATGATTTCTATTTGTTTATTTGCTCACATTAATTGTTCCAGCTAAACCATTCCCTACCATGAGCTGCTTTTGACTGATGATTTCTATTTGTTTATTTGCTCACATTAATTGTTCCAGCTAAACCATTCCCTGCCATGAACTTCCTCTGATGCACAGAAATGAATTTTTCTATTTTATGTAGCTAGAAAGTAGGGCAGTACTAACATTTTGGTTTCTTCACCAGCAGTAGTGAATAAATTCAATCTGGACATTTTGAGATAAAAGTCTGTTTTGCCTGTGCAAACTGCCACTGAGGCTTAGATACCATTGTTGCAAAGCTTAGAGCAAACAGAGCAGCTGTTTCAGTCCAGTTTAAACATGGTGAACAAGAGTGAAGCATATTAACTCCAGCTGTGTACTGATAACAGCTGGGAAGGAAAATCACTGTAAGAGAACCCAAAGTAAATTAGCAGCCTTTGCTATCATAAGTATGCCTCCAAGGGAGCAGCAGTGAAAATCTGATCATTAGAACCAAGGAGAATTTAATGAGAAATTCTCATGCCTCCTTTCATGCTTCTGTAAAGAGGCAGAGCAGGTTCTGGAGCTGGTGATGTTGCCTCTGAAAATTTTTGATGCAGACCCTGATGCTGGACTTACACTCATGGGCAATTTCAAGATGAAATCTACAGAATTTGAGGGGCTTTTAATGCAAGAAAAATTTGGGGGATATTACAGTTATTTCCATAGAATTGGAGTGATTCTCTAGCTGTCTTTTACTATACAAAGAAAATTATGGCACTGTTCAAGTTTCAGTGGGAATGGTTTCTATGTTGGTGCACAGATGCTTTCAGAAATTTCTTGCAATTAAAATAACTAATCAAACATGGAAATTTTTTTGGTAAAACTGCGTGTAACTGTGCTTTCCCCCTCTATCTTACTTGTTGTCTTCCCCATCCTTTCCCTATGTTCATGTTTTGTTTAGTGTCTTCTCATCATCGTTGAGCTAGAATTGTGTCTCGGGTAAGTTCTCCTTGTGTACCTTAGGTGGTTGTAAAAGGACTAGACTTAGCTAAAGTTTTGGACAAGAGGCAGCACAGCTGTGTCTCTCTGAAAAGAGAACATAAGGATATGAATAAAGACATTTAAATGAGGCCAGTTAGCATTGTCATAAAGTTCTTATAATGTTAACCATCTGTTAGAGACTTGTTCTCATTCTTTTTGTAGATTACATGCCTCTTATTTTGCTGAAAGTCAGCATGCTTTATTTCTGTGTGCACAGCAAACAATTATATAATAAACCAGGTCTTCATTTTCATGTGTATACAATTATGAGAAAGCAGTAGTTTCTCAAAGAAGGCAATTTTGGCATCATTCATAAAGCCTGTTTTCAAGTTAAAAGTATGGATTATATCGAGTGAAGAATGTAAACACGTATAAATGTATGTGAAAATAGTAGGGGAGTGAAAGAGGATAGGAAAAATATGAACAAGGGAAGCAGAATTAAAAACACATCTTGCAAATGACTTGACAATACCATGTCAAAACAGCTGTAAAGCTGAGTAAACTCCAAAGCCCAGTGGCAAACACAAATGACGAGAATTTTAGTGTTCCCAAAAGACAGGGAGCTGTCTGAGTGGATCACTGAAAGTATTTGAATGCCGTATGTTACAATTATCTCCATCCCTGTGCTTTTATATAAAAGTGATTTTTCTCAGTGAGAGAAATATGATGGGTCTGTTCATCTTATGACTGAAGTAACTTTTTGATTGATCCTGGGACTGTGTACGAAAAGCAATTGCATATTAAATAGCTGATAACACTACATTCTTATTTCGCTTACTCCCATCTACAATAGTTTGTTTTATTGTGTTTTTCAGGTTTGATAGCTGCGCTGGATCACCAATTGTGGTCACCTCTAAATTATAACACTGAAAACAATGGCAACAGAATGTATAAAAACCTGCTGTAAATTGTGTTTCTGCATGGACAAGGAAAAAAATGATCGTGAGTTCTGACATAATGCGGGTTTAATAAAAGTTTTGCTTTTCATTAGGGATGAGATTTCTCATTAATAAGATGACTTTGTTACCCCTGATAAACTTGATTTGTCTTACAACATCCAAAATTCTTTCCATACCTCCACTTGGAGACTGAACACATGCTTGTTCATATTATGAATTGGAAGTGAGAAATAACACCTGTCTGAAGTCTGCTCTTTGCAGTCTAGAATATTGTCCAAAAAAAAGCCAGCTTTTTTACCCAAGGTTGTGTAAAGGTCTTACATCTTTCAAACTCTCAGAATTTGAAAGATTTATTTATTTATTTATTTATTTATTATTCCCTGTGGACATTTTTAACTCTGTTAGGATTTTTTTTGGTGTCTTATTTGTTTGAAGAATTCTTCTATGATACAAGTGTAGCTCTTGTGAAAATTCACTTAAGAAGAAGGTAGCTATAAATATAGAAGCTTGGGCAACAGAGTTTGGATCAGTACAGGTGTCAGGAGAATGAATAACTTTTCCTGGTGCTAGTCCTGAATGCTGTAAAACTGAATCCTAGCAGCTGTTAAGTAATTTATCAAGCAGAGATACTATTAAATAAAAGAGATCTGTTCATAGTATTGTTCAAAAATTAATGCACATGTGTACTGTCTGTCTTGCTCTTTATTTTTAGCAGTTTCCATGGTGCAGGAATCTGAAGCAGTAGCTGCAAGCAAGCCAACTATTGTAGAGCAGCCTCCATTGTCTTCTGTGTCAGTAAAGCGTCAAGTTGGCTGTTCTGAGGATTATTTACTTTCTAAACTGCCTCTGGATGGTCAGGAGGTGCCATTTGTGGTCCCTCCATTCAAACTAGCTTATGTACAGCCGAAGAATCTTCCTAGTATCTCACATGCTGGAGGGATTAAAGGTAAAATACAGACAGTATTGCTGAAATAGTTGTTTAGCTTCTGCTGCACCTTGAACATTGTCAAGTATTCCTACTGAAAACATATGCTTTCAGAACTTTGCTAGAAGCCTGGTCTTGTTTCAAAGAATCATAGATTATGCTGACTTGGAAGGGACATCCAAGGATCCTTAAGTCCAATTCCTGGCCCTGCACAGGACACCCCATGAGTCACACCATGTGCCTGAGAGCATTGTCCAAACACTTGAACTCTGTCAGGCTAGTGCTGTGACCACTTCCCTGGGGAGCCTGGGGAGCTTGTTTTTTTTTCTCTCTGGACACCCAGAGAGGTTGTGGGAAGTATGTCGTCTCACTATGAATCTCTGTGATGTTGTATGAATAAAACTGAATGGGGTGATTTCACACCAGTGAAAAGTAATGGAAGACACTTAAAGGAAATGGAATCCTTAGAAAGAATTGAATGAATTTATTGGAGACAAGGAAATACCTAACATATCCCCAGTATCCATATCACTCATGTTAAAGGAGGATGGTGTTCTGGCTTTCATGGTTAGTATTTGGGTATGTTTTAACATACTATCTTCCTTTTCAAATTTTGCCAATAGATGGCATGTGCTACTATCTGGCAGATTTTTTTGTCCCTACTATTTCCTTCCCTTTTTGCTCTTTTTTTGTGAGGCCAGGGGGCACAGATCCTCTGTTACAAGGTTTCATATGATACTATTTCTTTTCTGCTTCACAACGATCTTGTACTTCATCCTCTGTTACTCCCATACTCAAACTGCCAAAATAAGGTATGTGCAATTTAGACACAGAGGAGTTTTAGAAGAATAGGACCCTGTCCCACTAATACAGGTTAGGGAGCATATGCTACTGATAGGCTCTTAGTCCTGCCAGGAGATGTGTAGAATTAGGTAAGGGGAAATTTTAGCACAGAGACATACCTGAACAGTTGTTTTCTCTAGGATTGCTTTGCCTCAAGGACATGGAAAGTTGGCAGTATATTCGTAGTCCTGTGTGACATTTTTTCCGTTCTGAAGGTGAAAAGCCTAATAACCAAAAG
Source organism: Certhia americana (assembly GCA_018697195.1). Classification (NCBI taxonomy): domain Eukaryota; kingdom Metazoa; phylum Chordata; class Aves; order Passeriformes; family Certhiidae; genus Certhia; species Certhia americana. The sequence continues at coordinate 46,973,041 of CM031861.1, read as the reverse complement.
AAGTCAACAATATGTTGCATAATAACTAATGCAGTACTATCTGACTTTTTTTGTGTTTGTGGGGTTTTATTCCCACCCTTCCCTCTTCTCTCTGGGTCCCTGCTGCTGCTTCTTTCCTGCTACTTCAGAGCTGTTATCAAACTTCTTCCCCACCCACTGCTGCATGTACCACTGGCACTATAGCCAAGCTGAGCAGCCCAGCTGTTCAGTACAGACTGGCCATTCTGTGTCCCATCTTCTAGTGGGCTTTATTTGGCATGTCAGCAGCCATTAACAGGCAACTGAAGAGCTTGAGGTAGAACATGTGAGGCCCCCTTATCTCTGAGCCTGATCTCCTCAGTTGCCTGCTATTTCAGTAGCTAGTTCTTGTAAGTCTGTAGTTGCATATGCTATGGAAAAGCAGGACATGCTCCTGATAATCCTCTTTCTTACTGGCTCTAGGTTTAGGCTCTGCCTTGCTTAGTTTTATCTCATCCTCAAGATACTGTACATAGAAATTCATCAAGGGTTCTGAGGCATAGATGTTCTCCAAAGAGAAGGAAGACGTGTCTAACAGCCTTTAGATGAATGTTTTTCTTGTTCATGCTGTTCTTACACAATCTTAACAGTCAGTGACTGTTGGAACCCTGAATGCTGAAAGCATCAGGCTTTCTGCTTTGACAGGTAGTGATCCTCAGATGGATACTGCCTTTGACCTGAGGCCGTGGGAACGGCTTCCAAGACTGAGTGATAGCACTGGGTGTGTGTGTGTAGTTGCATAGAAGTGTGTAATGTCACAGGGTGAAATATTTAAGGTTTGGAGCTTTAGGATATAGAATTTTAAAACATATATATATATATATATATGTAAGGGACAATATGGAGAGATTTGGGCATTGTCTGAGTCCTTCTTCTTTACTTTCTTCTTCTGCCTTTTCAGGTTTAGGGGAACTTTTCTAATTGGGTGGTAAAAGTCGCATTGCAGACATTGAGTGATCTTTAATTGGTTTATAAATAAAAATAACTTAGGTGTCAGGTTTTAGTTGGTTTTGCTTATTGTTTACCTTGAAACGAGGTAGAAGTAGACATTTTCTTGCCTTGTGAAACAGAGCTCATGTTGTGGGAGACTGTACCATAGATAAGACATAATAAACAACTGAGTCCGAGCAAGGTATCTTTGTGTCTGGTGTCTTCTGTCCAGACCTGACTAAACCTAACACAGTACCAAGTGACTTGTCTACATTGAGAATTCTGCTTCCTGATAATTTCTGAGGGACCTAGTATGCAGAGTGGCCCTTTAAGCTACAAGCTGTTTGATCTTCTGGCAGGATGACTTGACTCTTCATAACTGAGTCTCTCAAACAAATATTTTAAATTTTTGAACAAATATTTGAAAAGTGACTCTTATGTCAAGTAGGCAACTTTCATTTCTCTTTCCAAATATGAATACTAATTTTTTTAAGTACAGCTTTAAGCCACATAAAATTGTACTTAAATATGCAGTGTTTACTTTTTAGGGAGATTTACTAAATAGAATGAAGTATGCTGTCATTTTTTTTTACATTAGCCGAAGCACCAGCATACTCAAAAAATGTATTCAGAATACTTTTTTCTTTGACCATTGTTAAATACTTGTAGAAGTCCAAGTCCTGCTCTCAGTTCCTCATCATTTTCTGTGCATGTCTGGCCATTTTCCTTTAGTGAACAGAACATGCTCAGTGTTACCTCTTGGCAGCCCTTCTGAAAGCAATTAAATTCTGGCAGCCTTTGTCTTCAGTGCTCACTGCAGTGTGTCTCATGGTCTCACAGAAGTAAGCTAGCAGGAAGAAGTGTGCTCCTGGTCTGGAACACTGGATTTTCCATCATTGGCTCTGTAGCAATTCTTTGTGGCCTCATTATTAGTGTTCATCCTGATTTACGTCATGCTCAAGCCCATTGCACTTGAGTTCTTGCTTTATCACCACCCATGTTCCGTATCAGTGTTTTAGTTTTTAACTTCACTAACACATGCAGGAGAGGATTTTTGAGCAGTGGTAGTTTGCCTCTTATGGTGCAAGACACTTGCAGAACTGAAGGTACTTTATTGCAGGGTAAAGAACTCTTTTAAGAGATAGGTTGAAGTCCAGGGAGGTGAAGTGAAGGAAGCAAATGTCAGAGTTTGGCAGAATCCAGGTCACCGCATTCTTTAATGTGCTGTTCCATATGGCTTCTTTTCAGTCCAGACAGTAGAGAACACTACCACAGTGTTCTTCACTGTTTTGTTGACCAAGGCATACATGTTTTTTCTGAAATTATTATGAGCTGAGTAAAGGGATGGGATTCAAGCAGTCTCAGTTATGTCTACTTATGTTTCAGCCAACAATTCAAGTAATTTTGGACCAGTGATTTCACCATGGACAGATTTGCCATGGAAGGTAGATAAGGAGACTTCAGTCACAAGCAGCGTTATCTTTCAGTACAAGGTCTTCCTGAAGGTCTGGGGGTCCATTAGTTTAGTAAGAATATGCTGGGGGTAGATAACTAAATAATTTGGAGGTTTTCTGTACACAGAGTGCTACTTTTCCTGTTAACTTCTGTCTTGCTGTCTGTGTTTGCCTTCTGTATTTAACTACTTAGGCATTTACTGCAAAACCCCAAGAGAGGGTATGCATATTTTTTTACAGCCAATTTAATTCCAGTGTTTGCTCACACACTGTGGAAACCTGACAGAATGTGAAAGTGTGGGGGTTTTTGAGTTTGGGTTTGTTTTTTTTTTCCCTTTACCCAAAGTAGATAATATTGAAATATTTTGTCCTTTGCCCTGAAGGCACTCTGCCTGCCTTATGAAGCCAGGAAGCATGTGTTATGTCTGGAACTCTTGCATTTGATGTTTCCTTGTGCTCCACAGAATCAGCCAGAGCCTCTTTTGGTGACCGTAAGGCAGAACTGCACGGTGTGTACCAGTGGCCCCGCTATGACGTGTACAACCCCTTCTATCTGGAGCATCGGGTTTCACCAGATCTCCTCAGGCGCTTCCAAGCAAAATCAGACAGTAGGAAATTATATGGATCAGGTGAGAAGGACCACACCCTTGCTTCTCTGTCTTCCTCCCTTTTTCAGGGTTTATAGGTAAGAGGAATAAAAGCCATTAGTCTACAGAAGACTTGTTTGGTTATAGCAGTTCTCAAGCCAGTTGGTGTGCTATGGACACTCCTTGGTTGGTTAATCAATCTGCAGAGTCAGCTCTGCTTAATTTTCCACTGCACTTAAGCCCCTAAAAGACTTTTTTGTCTTTTAGGGGCTAAACAAGGCTTGCATGCATTACACAAAGGTAGAGAAATTGGCAAAGCAAGATACTGTAGCTGCCTCTGATCCAGACCAGGATGCAGTACTGGAGATTTCAGCTACCAGTAAGAGGAGTGAGTGAAATGGAAAAAGGAAGCCAGGAAGTATGTTGAGTAGGAGGACTTTCGGAGGAGTACATATAAGAAGAGGTACAAGCACCAAAAAAAAATAATCAACATGATAAGAACAGGTGCAAAATGGTGCATGATGTTGTATTCCAACTTTTTTTGTAGTTTGCTTTTGAAGCCACAGCAATGTCCCCACTACTTAGTGTGCATAAGAATGAGGAGGGCTGTGAGGTAGTAAAAAGTTTAGATAGATTTGACTACCTAGTAAAAATTGTCTTCTGTGCTGTTCATTGGTGTACGTATCCCATAATGAATGCTGTTCAGACTGAAGTAAATTACTAGATATTGCTTGTGATTGCTAAGGCAAATTCATTCAGAAAACTCACACACTCCAGGAAAGGTACACGCTCTCCCTGAAACTGGAAGCTGGCAACAACTTGCATTTTTAAAGATGTGTTATTTAGAATGGTATAGCATTCTTGTTTTCAGCTGGTGGGAAATGTCTCAGTCTGTGTCCTGTGTTAAAATAATTCCGAATCACCATAGAGACTACATGAAAAGATTATTCCATATATTTTTTTTTAAGTGAACGAAACACACATAGAATTTTAGCAGCCTTTCACACATATCATTTTACCAGGCTTTGTAAGCACCTGAGGTGGAAGCCAAATGGGTTTTATTAAACTGTCTTGAACATCTTCCCTTCAGTCCATCATCTCTTTTTCCATTTTTCTTCAAGTGAAGTGAACACTTTACTAGTTTTGTCTTAGTATGGTCAAACACAAGAAAGGTTATTCTAGTGTGTCTAGAGTACAGTTCTAAAATGCCTTTTTCCTCCAGAGTTTTTTGAGAGCTGTTTCAGAACTTAGAACTTCATGTGCATCTATTGACTATCAAAGCAAAACTCTAATCCTAGTTTGTCACAATGAGTGCTATGATATTTTCCATGTGTGTGGGTTTAGAACTACAAAATGTGCTTATTTGGAAGGTACAAATAAGGTACAAAAATTAAATTCTTGAATTTTAGTGTGAAGCCACTTCTCTTCATCTTAAAAAAAACCCTTCACAAAAACTAACTGAAAAGTAAATTCATTTATGTTTCTCTGAAATTCTGCTTATTATTGGTAAACAACATATTTTTATGATTAAAATATTTCTGCTTTTTTATATTTTACAGACTGCTTTTTGTATAAAAATTGACATTTTTTCTTTAAAAATTTAATTATTTGGAAAAGACACCATCTCTTCAACCCCATGTTCCTGGCAAACATTACTAGAAACAGCAGATAAAAACGTTACTGGAAACATACTGTCTTTAAACCATTTTGGTCATTTGTAAGATATAGGATTGAGCAGATAATTTCCAACAGTTTGTGAAAGTTATTCTTAGTTGGGTTTTTTCCCTAGCAATGATGCTAATGTGATTTTTATTGTTCTCTTTGATTAGTTAGTGATTTAAGACCCAGTGCTTTGCCTGGATCCCTTGATGTAAGTCGCTCAATGTTTGATCTCAGGAGCCCACCTCACCGATTCATGAAGGTGAGTTCCCCTTGTAACCAAAGTTATGCTGAAAACTCAGCTTACTCAGTGTATCTGTTCCCATTGCATTATGTTTTCAAAGTAAACACTGGAGGGCATTGCACTGTACACTTGGGAGGACTAGAGGGAAAATTTCAACATCTTGACCAACTTCAAGAGGCTTTTTCCTGGTGTCTCCTCTGACATTTGCTGTTCTGGCCCAGCGGGGCTGTTGAGAAACACAAGTAGGCTGTTAGGCAGGACAGGACAGACAGCATGTTATGGTTTATCACCTTGTGGTTTCTCACATCAGTTGAAAAGTGGAACACTGGAAGTTTCCATTGACACAGAGCACTGCATTTCTTTATTTCTTCTATAATAATCAGGTCTGATATAGCAATGAAGTTGTGTATATATTCATGAGCAGAAAAAATCTGTGTTGGTCAAATGGGTCCTCTGTTAGCTCATTGCATCAGAATAGTAATTGCATGCTTCTGGATCAAGAAGCTAGTAAGGAATGAGGCAATTATTTGAAATGGAGTATTTAGTTTTCATCATACCTTGTCTGATGGTATGATCTCTGGGTTTTGCATCTCTTGCTCTGAGTTAAGTTATTCCTTTTTTTCCTGTCCCCAGAGATACGATTCAGTCTCCAGTGTACCTAGCAGTATCTCTTCCAGGAAGGATTCACAAGGCAGTAACAGGAGTCTGGGTAATGTTTTGTTTGTTTACCTTGTAATGAAGTATTTCCCTTTGCACCTGAAACATTAAGCTGTTTCTACTCTGCTGTTGATATTTTTATTTGGCTGGGTTTTTTTTGAGATGAATCTGACTAGCAGGTCAGCTGGAGATGACTAGGCAATTTGAAATTAAGAGTTTTCGATTGCACTGTCCTATGGTCTGGAGATTGAGCAAATGAAACTTTGAGAAGTTCTCATGCCTTTAAGAAATTAATACTTGGATTTACTACCCAAGTGAACTAAGACATTACAGACCCCACGTTAGGAGAGAATGCAGCACCCAGGTCTAGTCCTTTTTTATGTATCAATATTTTTTTGTGTGAAGTGCCTGAAATCCAATTCCCATATTACACTGGTAATTTGACAAGAATATTGCATGCAAACCCAGTATCCTTATTTATGAAAGAATGCTGAAAAAGTGGAGATATGGCAAAATAAACCCTCAAAAATTAATCAAGTCCCCACAAAAGTCACCCTGCTATAAGTCAAAGTTTGACCCAGTCTCCTTCTAAAAGAAGACTGAGGCAATATCCTGGTTCCAGTCGTGACAGAGAAAAGCTGGATATTAAATGGCTCTTCTGACTTGGAGACAGCATAATAGTAAAATGTTTACTAGACTGGAATTGAAATGTGAGAAAGATAAAGAAGAGGCCAATTTAGAAACTTAACAGTGAAAGAGATTAAGGGAAGTGTTAGGATAAAAATGTGTTCTGGGTGTCTAGGGAACATGCTCTTTTTTCTTTCTAAGAGTTGTTTGAGTATAACACAAGTTACTAAATTCAGTAGAGATAACCCAGGCACATAGTGTAATTCTTGCTGTGGTCTCTGTGGAGGGCCAGAAGTTGGACTTTTATGATCCTTAAAGGTCCCTTCCAACTCAGGATATTCTATGATTACATGATTCTCTTCCATGAAATGTGAAGGTTTTTAGCTTTGCAGAAGGTCAGGTTACTGGACTTGGTAGATACTTTGTCCTTGAAATGTAGGTATTAAAATATTTCAAACTTATTTTGAGAAAACTTTGCAAAGATAAGCAGTCTACCTACTAATGAGTTGCCTTAGTTCTGGAGTTTCTTAAGATACTGCATTACTTCTAAAAATATTAATTTGCTTTCTTCCATAGATACTATTACATTATCAGGTGATGAACGAGACTTTGGAAGACTGAATGTGAAATTGTGTTATGTTTCTTCTGTAGAACAGATTTGGATCACAGTTCTACATGTAAGCAAATATAAATAAGTTGGTTATTTATTCAAAAAATGACTGTTCAATAACTAATGATTATTCTACTATACTTAGTGGTAATTGCCATAAAATTTGTTTCTCTGTTACTTCAATGACTACTTTTAGGAAAATAAAAAAATATTTGTAAGTGTAAATATAAACAAAGTTCAGTCAAATGTAATACTAGGCTTCAAAAAACCTTCCTCTCCTTTAATTTTTTTTCTGTTGCAATCTCTGTTCTGCTGCTGTCAAGAAGAAGAAATAGTATACATCTCTTTATGATACTATACATATGTTAATGTGTTCTGGTTGTGAAGCAAGGAACTATTCAGCACAGATTAGAAAACTGAGCTGGTCATAGGCTGGTCCTGCTGAGGACATCCCTGCTAGGGACGTTTTCCTGTGGAAATTTGTAAATGGAAGCAGCTGAGAGGCACCATTTAGGTGACTTCGGTGATTCTATAACTTTAAATCTAGTAGTTCCTTTAGGAAAGAACCCTAATAGAACTTTGAGGACACGTAGTTTCTTGAGGCTTTTGTGTCAGCATATGTGATAGTTATGCTGGTTGTTTTTCATAATTCAGGAACTGTGAGTAATTTTCAGGCAATGGAACTTTGAGTAGACAGAAGCTTTGCAACTACCTCAAATGGTCAGTCTTGCATTGTCTAAACTGACTGTGTTCAATGTTGCAGTGCAAAGACCTGTGCTGGCCTTCTAGCTGTGGGGAAAGTCCTCGTATCTGTGTCAAGGGAATACTCACTCTGCCCAAGCCAGTTCATTTCAAATCTTCTGCCAAGGAGGGATGCAATGTAAGTAGAGGCATGCAAAACACTGAAAAATATTTTTCCCCACAAAAAATAAATGTGACATGTAAATGGATTTTTAAAATGGACCAAACATCCACTCCTGGGCCATATTTGCTGTCATAACTACCCAGGTGTGTTTTACTTCCCCCAGCTTCTCAAAATCCTATTAAAAGCCTTATTCCAGTTCCTGCCCCTATATTCTGTCTTGCATTGTGCTCTTGCCCTCCTTCTCTCACAAGCTGGCAGGACAGATATGCTCATGGGGGACTGAACCATGAGCTGCTGGCCATGGCACCTCCGTGGTGGGGGACCAAAGGAAGACTGGACATACCTGTGGGTGCACACACTCCCTGGGGAAGGTAGCTGAGGTACTGCCTCTCATCTGGGAGGAGACAATATTCACACTTTGTCCCTACAGAAAACAGTAAAAATTGGTCACCTGGGACAAGATTTACATGTGGAATGTAAAGCAACATAAATCTCCCATAATGTCAGCCAAAGGTAAAAGAAAATAAAATTAGCTGGAGAGACTATAGTAAAAGATTAGAGGATCTGTTATGACAATGTGTGTGTGTGCTGTTGTAAAGCTTCAGAAGAGATGGCCACAACTTGTTATGGTAGCGAAAAATAATCCAGAACTTTGGCTCTGCCAGTGTGTGACCATGTGGGGGTGAGTGTATGGATTTTGCACTATAAAAGCACACTTTTTCATGGCAACCTAAAGTGGTAGTCAGAAGCAGTGGCTATAGAACCAGGATTTCTTGGTTTCTAGGTTTTGGGCTCAGTGTGTTTCTCTTAAAATGATGATGTTACTCATCTGTTTTTCTTTCTAGGACATTGAATTTATGGAAACTTTTGTTTTTGCTATTAAACTGCAAAGCCTGCAGGCTGTCAGATTGGTATTTAAAATCCAGACACAGACTCCCAGGAAAAAAACTATTGGAGAATGTTCTTTGGCACTGCGGGAACTGAGCTCGCAGGAGTCGAATCATTGGCTGGATATATCTCCTCCTTCCAAAGCACCTGTAAGTGCCAATACTGTGAAAGTATGTTCTTATCTCATCTGGAAAGCATTACTGGAAATGAAAGTAAAATAATTCAGTAGTAAAAACTAGAAGGTTTGGTTTTTTTTTTTTTTCTCCTTTCCCCTACTTCCTTGGAGAAAGGCATTTTGATGGGGAAAAAATGCAGACTTTTGAACTCTGCACATAGCTGTTCTGGTCATAAACTGCAGATGTTTCTAGGAAAGGAGCTAGAGCAAGCTCTTCCACACCATGGCTCACAGCTTGAGGGAGGGACATTCTGGGGAAATATTCAGCGAAGAAAACCGGGTAATTGTCATTTCTGACCAAAAAAGCATCAGAAGATCCTTAGGACTCACAGCAAGAGCTCAGAGCAAATGGAATCTGCTTTTGTTATGGAAGAAAAGTGCTAAGATCTTCAGTGGCCTGAAACTGCAGAGACAGCCATATATTTAATGTTCAGATTGCATGCTGTGAAGTAATAATTCAGACAGTTCATTTCCATTAGTGTAATAAGAAGCAGGTGGTTTTCGCAGTGGGATTTCCTTTCCCCCTACCCTCACTTTGTTTGTTTCTTTTATAGATTGTGTCTAGACATTTGTATTTTCAACAAATTAAACTTGAATTAGCAATTCAAAAGCAAATTTTATTTAAGTGTGTCTGAGTAATATGAACGATTCTCTTGATTTCTAACATAAGTTACACTTGACATTTTTTAGTTCTAATGTGAATAACCATAAAGCTTCAAAAGAAGTAAGATAAAGTGACAGGAAGCTGGTTTAGAAAGCATTTCATCTCAGTGTAAATTTCTGAATCATCACATAGTTTTTTCTCAGTCTGTGTTCACTTTCATCACCATTGTATCCAAAAATCCTCCAAACACTCTGGGATTCATCCCTGTAATACCCTGTGAGACAGCAAACCTGTTGTAACAGAATATCTGCCCACCCCCTGGTGTGCGGTTACTTCTGTTACATCAAACCCAATTTTGCTGGGAAGCATGGCTTAAAAGACAGGATGGGTACAATGGATGAGGCTTAGAGATGTTCTTTAATCCATTGGAGCACCATGTGCTCTCTAGGCAGCACCCAAAGCTGCATGGCCTGGAGCTCCTTCTAGAGAGCACATGGTCTGGGAGCTGCAGCATCCAAAGACCCTGGGGCATTGCTAACTTGGCCAGATATAGGGTTTACCTGGGGGGCAGGTAAACCCTATAAATGCAGCTATGGAACAGGGGCTTGACCGTGTAAGTCTAAGGTTCCAGCCTTCTGCTTCCCAGGGTCCTAGATTTACTCCTTGGTGTAAAGAATTTGGGCCTGGCTTTTTCATCCTTCCCAGCTAATTGGACTGCTACACAAACCCTGCTCTCTCTGCCAATAGAAATCCAAAGCTCAGAGTGGACTAAATGGCTTACTTGCAGGGTTACACAGACATTTTGTGGCTGAGCTACAAAGATAATTTGTGCCTCTTTGAAGAACTGGGGCCTGACTTTTCTTTTTCTGATCTGTTGCTCCCTTGCTTAGTGCATTTTGGTTCATTGAAGTGCATTAATACTTGAAGGCAACAAAGACTAGCAGAGTCCATTTAATTAAGGCTGTCATTAATGTGGGTCTCCATTGGCCTTTTCCTGCTGCTCTTAAAGTGTTCTGAGGACATTAGAGTGTGACAGGAGAGCAAAGTGGATGACTCGATGCAACTTTGCCACTGGCAAAAATTCTAAAAAAACCCCCAAGAATCAGACTGGAGATCTTGATACATACACTGAGTGTATGGCAGTGGTGTATGTGTGTAGGCACATAAAACATGAGTACTTTAATAACGCAAGAAACTACACAGTATACAGTCACCCTAAGCACACATGACATTAAGTGACAGGGCCTTGTATCTGTGGAAAACATTGCTTATATCTCCACATTGCAAAATTCAAAAGTGTGGGAGGGGAACTCCAAAGGTTTTTGTGTGAGTGGAGCTTATGTGCTCTCTCACTTCCACACCCAGATTTGGTAAAGTTGCAATGGCATGTCTGGTTTCCCCTGTATATGTCTGGTCCTATCACTGCAGAAACTGTACCAGGTAAAAACTGAGGACTAGGTGATTTGGCCAGTATCCCTGGCTGCAGCCCACGAGGGCCATATGTGCACCACACATAAGCAGCTCATCAGTGAGCACATGTTCTGCAGCTATGACAAGTGCAAGATGCACTTACTGTGCATCTGCAGGTTCTGTATACAACACATGCTTATATTTCTGTCCAGGAAATCCCAGATAGAAATGTGGGAGCCCAACATATGACAAAATTCCTGTGTTTCCTGAGTTTATAAGCAACTTAATCCAGATGTTATGGCAACATTCTTCTTCTTGTAGGTGTGCCGTGCAGAACTTCAAATAGGAACTTGTTTTCAAGCAATAAACAGGAGGATACAGTTACAGATTCTTGAAGCACAAAACCTCCCTGTTTCATCTACACCACTGTCTTCAAGTAAGTTACATTAGCTGTTTCATGCCTCCTGTCTGAAAGCATTTGTAACAGGTAGATTGCTGCTCAAATGGTTGGCAATTCATAACATTCTTTACAAACCTCAGACTAACATATTGTGTGGTAGATTTCCATTGCCAAGGCTTGTTTCCTCAGATGTCTTACTTGATTACATTTTGTTTGGTTTGAAGATGTGTGTTTATGTATTTTGGAAGATTTTTATCCCAGTATTAATCCTGACATACAAGAGCATTAGCTTGCACTTGCTGTTTGGATACTGTGTTAATCAGTTCAATATTGCTGAACATATTCTATTCTGTTCTGTTTGTGTGACTAGTCAGGAAAGCTATTGTAGAGTTCTTTTGGCCAGACTTTTGAGAAATTGATGCAATTTGAAGCATACATATGGATCTTGTTGGTTCCTTTTTGGGTATGTTGTGAATAACCCTTTGTGTGCTATGCCTTCTTCCTCCCTTCTGTGCTAGATTTCTTTGTGAAAGTTGGAATGTTTAGTGCAGAAGGGATCATCTATAAAAAGAAGACTCGCCTTCTGAAGTCTACCAATGGCCAAGTGAAGTGGGGAGAAATGATGATTTTTCCAGTTAGCCAAGCAGAACAAGGAATTAGCTTTCTCATCAAGCTCTACAGCAAAAGCTCAGTGAGAAGAAAACACTTCCTAGGACAGGTTGGTTTCTGCTAAATAGCCTGATACCCTTTACTTAAAATCCAGTTCCACAGGTTTCTTGGTATGAATTTTAAAATACTTTTAATGAGGTGGCATATAACAAAATAGTAAATTCTAGTAAACTCTTCTTATATACTCCTAGCAAAAATGGTACTGGGCTCTTAAAAGTGCACCAGCATGAGAATGGGAGTTGACACTTGATTTTTCTTTCAAAAAGAAACCCAAAAGTCAGTTTTATGTGGAGTATTACTATGTGACACATTCACAGATATATAGGATCTCCTGGTTGCCTTTAGCTTTCTAAAGGAAAGCATAGCACCCACAGGAATTCCATAACCTATAATGTCCTGTACAGCAAGGGGATGTTGGCTTACCATAACAATACACTCACAACAGGGATGTATAAAAGGAAGTATCAACAGGAGCAATGTTTTTCCTGGGAAAAACAGTGCTGAAATCAGTACAATACAAGTAATAGTATAATACCAAATACAAAATATTTTTAGCTTGTTTTTAGTTAACAGACATGACTTCAGTAGTATCTCTTTGAAAGCATTTGTGTGATCATATTTATTTAATCACCATAAAACTTAGTAGTCTGGTCTCATTATTCTCTCCATACTCTCTCTTCCCCCGTTTGTTCTAATTTACCATCATCCTGTCCTTTCTGTCTCTCTTCTTCTTAGTGTAGTGAGCCATAGCTATTCTTAATGCTTTTCCTGACCCAGTTAGATGCAATAACAGAATTTTAATAAATGCATAAATTAATAATGTAGACTTGATTCTGAGACCCCAATAGTAACATCCCATGTCAGATGGAGGATTATGCTGTCCTTAGGTACAAAAAAATGATACTGTCGTATTCTGGTGATGTTTCTTGTACCTGCTGAAGGTATGCAGCTACAGGAGATGCTCATGTGCTATAAGATATAGAAATGATGTGCCAGCAAGAGTTATGTGAAGTTCCTCCATTTTTTGTATCCTTATATTGCACGTCCCATCTTCCTGTTGGTGGAATTATATTTGAAATAGGAAAAAAAAGAAAAATGGTTCTTCTTAGAAAGAAAGAACACCCACTGCCTTGGGGTGAAAATGAGTATGATTTTGCAGTCATCTAGCAATATGTGCGGTAATCTCAACCTGATAATTTTTGATTGTGGATCTTATTTTTAGGGGGTGGAAAACTTGTGCTGCTTAGAGGTTGCTTGGAAAAGATTGTTTCAGCTCATGAAGGCAGACATTGCCACATAACACATGAAGACATAAAATATGGCTCAGGGAAAAAGGGAAAAATGTACTTTGAGCAATTGGCCGGGTAGCTGGAAAAAAATGAATATAGCTGGATCTATTAACTTTGTTCTTCAGAGAATGGTGTTTAATTGGATGCTGTTCTAAGCAGACAATACTTAGATTAGGCTGCTTTCACAGGCACGTGTTTAATCACGAGCAAGATGTACATTGAATCTCTGTGGATGAAACATCAGCTGTCTGTGGTATTCTGGAAGACATTATTCTCACTTCTTGAGGACTCATGCCCCAGCAGTATAGGCTAAATGTACTTCATGGTCAACGTTTCTGAGAAGTCTTAAAAGGACTCATTCTTGGAAGACTTGAGGAAATAGAGTCCTGTAAATAACGCTACCTACTTACATAAGCAGAATTCTTTTGGCAATGGAGGCTGGTGATAATGTTAAGGGGGAAAATTTCCTACTTGTACTTCATTTCCTCATTTAATGGCCACTATCCACTAACTGAATACTAAGAATAAATGGACTCTTACTACGTGACTATGCGTGGTATGGGCATGTTAGTAACCTCTGTGGAATGCAGGTTTGGCCCTGGCTGTGGGAGTGTGCAATTTTAAATGCTCATGAAAATGCTGGACAGCTCGTGCCGGATGCTGCATGGCTTGGAGCCAGCTGCGTCCGAACACACAGAGCCACCCCTGACCCCAGCATGTGCATTTGAATACAGCAAGGAATGCTTCACTTAAAACATCTCATTAAGTACAGAAACATTATTTTGTAGTGGGTTCTCTAAACTATTTTAGAGGGTAAATTTAAACACAGACTCCCTGTGTTCCCAGCTGAAAGCCAAAATGTTAGGACTAGCAGAACTGGCTTTGGTCACAGTCTATACATTGTATTCTTGTACACTTCCATGATATTTATTTGGAACTAGTAAATACTGGGGTTTATATCAGGTAAACTAATTTTTTTTTCTTCCCCTTAATGCAGATCTGGTTAAGTTCTGATAGCAGCAACAGTGAAGCAGTAGAGCAGTGGAAAGATACCATTGCAAACCCTGAAAAAGTTGTTGTTAAATGGTACAGCGTTGGCCCAGCTTGAAGACTGGAGATGAAATTCAGAACTGATTTTTCTACAGAAATTCATATGCTGTCTAAAGTAGTATAAATAAAAAGAAAGGTACTGTCTATGCAAGTTCTTCCGAAGTTCTCCACTGCATCATGCCTCTATGGAAACGGGGAAAATTCAGATTTACCAAGAGAAATAATGGCTAAATACTATGAAAAAGAAGACTTAGGAACGGGAAAAAGTGCTCATTTGATTTCAGAAAATCCATCATGAAAAAAAGATGTTTGCCCCTTTTGAACTTCATAAAAACACAGAAATTCAGTTTTGGAGAGAAGCGGCTTTAATTAACTCTGTTTCACTAGCCACTGACATCATGCTCATCTGCAGCATTGTCTTTGGCAAACTCCAAAATCCAGGATATGGGTAGTGTCAGTGGCTTGATTCTGGGTGCCTGTGAGCCTCTGGGGTTGTTGACACCATTTAATTGGAAATACGTGTGCCTGAGCAAGAGGGAAAGCTGTGGCAGCAGAAGAAGGCATAAAGGGAAGTACACAATAAGGCAGTAGACACAGGCTTTTCCAATCTGCATTTTGGATGAAGGGTTGTTCAGAAGGCAGTAGCTTGAGCTTGCTGCCATCCTTTTCTCAAAACAGAGAGATGGAAAGATAAAAGTTCCTCTGACTTAGTGATCTGTACAAGAGGAGCCCTCCAGACTTGCTCTGTTTGGGTAAATTCTGTCTGGAATCAATGGAATAGTATAAAGAGGCAATGAACCCACCTAGGATCAGAGCGAGTATTTTGAGATTGCCTTCTTATATAGAATACTTATATGTAAACCACTTCCTATCTAGTCAACATGTTCTAGTATTGGCTTACATTGCCAAAACACAGGGTAACATGTACAAAGGAGTAAGCAAAGATTTACTGACTTATGTGCTTTTTGATATTAATTAAAATGCAGCACTGTAAGGGATTCAGACTTCGTTTAAAGGATGGGCTGCTACTGCAGAAATATTTGTTACATGTCTAGGATGCTAAAAAATTATGTGTGGGAGTATATTTTTATTACTTGTTTCTCGTAAGAAGAAATTACAATTTTTTTAATTGCAAATTGTATTTTTCCAACAAAATCCTAAGATTATATTTTCTATTAATTCCCATATTTTCAGGTGTTTATTCACAGTTATTTTTTAAGGAGGGAAAATACCAAGTATATAATTGATAATGTATAAATCTAAAAGCACAGACCTCTTTGCACTACTTCAACTACCTGATTAAAAATACATACGTATTTCATTAACTCCACTGCCTACATATTTACTTTTGGCTGTCTGGACTGTACAAATATGTATGTTTGTATAGATGCTGAATAAATCTGCCTTTCTTCATAACTTGGATCCAATTCCACCATGTGACAGGAATCAGAGTGGCAGTGAGAGCACTCGCTGCTGGAAGGAAAAGGAATATGGGGAGCAGAGAAAACTCTCTATCATGAAAGCACATCCTCTTCAAGCATACAGCTCAGAGCATCTATATTTCAAGTTTTTTGTCTTTGAGTTTCAGGAAAAAATGGGATGGCTTAGAACTATTTCTTTTCAGCTGCTGATAATTGAAACTTTTGAAATTTCAACCATCCAGATTGTTGTTGAAATTTAATATCTTGAAAACAGAAGGATTTTCACAGACTTGTACATATTCTGCTTTTTGACCAGTCATTATAAAAGAATTGAAAAATTTTGCATGTTACTTGGAGAACAAACATTGGTTCTAGCTCATACTCTTTGCAAAGCAAACCTCCCAGATCCCAGAGGATCTTGACTCTGATAATTTTCAGCCAGTTAGAACAGTCAGGAGGAGCCTGGCCTGCTGGTTAAAATGAAAAAAGGAAGTGGGGTGAACTGGTATTTTTGGAGTATCTTTATTTGAATACATAGATCTTTTTTATTCATTGTGGCTGAACATTTTATTCATTGTGGCAATAAACAAAAGTGCAAACTAACTGTTTCCTGATGCAGAATTCAGTTCTGTTTAAAAGAGAGGACAGGGAATATCCCAGTGTTTTGTAGACTTCAATTACCACAGCAGTAGTTCTACAGAGTTTGCCAACTCAGTGGGTGCTGTATAAAATGGATTTCTGGGGCTGTTATAGGACTCTTACCTTTCTAAATGCCTAACTAATCTCTTTTTTTTTTTTCTTTGCTATGTTAATATTTAATCTATATGTTTATAATAAAAGCTATGAACAGCAAATATTCCTCTTTTTTTTCCCAATTGTTTGTACTAATGTTTAGCAGCATCTCAAAGTGAAGTCCAATTGCTACTTTTTTCTCTGAGAAAATGCCAGCTAACAAACACTGTTTCATGTAGTGCTCTCTGTAGGGGAGTTAACTGCTGACACACAGAGGAGATCCATCAGGCTTCTCTGTTCAAGGTGCACACAGGTACTGCAGCATCTGAAGAACTGCTCTGAGGCACTGCTTCATCCTGTGCTCATTCCCAGGCTTTGGCATGTTCTGACATACAAGAAGAAAAAAGGGGTGTCCTGGGACACTTCTAATGGTCACAGTTGTATGCTGTCCCTCTAAAGTATCCTCAGCCACTATTCTGATTGTTATATCCAAGTTTACTGTCATTGAAAATACTGTTAAAAGCTATTTTGTCAGTTTCCTTTATTTGTAGATACAAGGCACAGGTGGTTTATAGTTGGATTTGCTCTTGCTTCTAGTTAGTGACTCACCCAGTTCCCTAACCCACAACAATGCTGATGAGAGCAGCAGAGGTTCAGAGCTTTACCAGTTTTATTTTGGTCAGCTCCCAAATGGATGGGGATGAACTGTGAGAAAAATTATGAGATTATATTAAATGTTATTCATACAGAGATCTGTGCCTGCATAGTTAGAAACGAACCATAGACTAAACTTGATCAGATTTTCCAAAATGTGTGTGCATAATTACACTGATTAATCAAACAATCCTGTTTTATTTATTTATGACTAATAGCATTCTGTATGTAAACAAGGTCAGCAAATTTATTTCTCAAGTTTTTATGTCTCAGTGACACACCATGGCATTCTTTTTAAGGAAAAAAATGTGTGATTCTACCACAGAAGATGAGTGGGTGTAACAGTTTGTAAACCATATTATCATACAACATTACTTGGAAAATAATTGTATTTGAGCATCTGATCTTATGTGATCACAACATAAATAGAGCCATGTTGTTAAATCCATTAGGCATCTCTGGTTTTTCCTTTTGTTGGCAGAACATCTGTATAAAACAAAAGGTGATTTTGTAAGTGTTCAATTAAGTACATATGCTTATTTGACTCAAAAATTGTTTGCCTGATGAAAGTTCCCCTTAGAGTTATGAGTTGATTTTGTAGCCAAAACATAAACTTGCCTAGAAGTTTAGGGCAGGGTTGTCCTACATCTTATTTTCATCCTGCCAACATATATATGACATGGCTGCATACTTGTGGAAAGCTTGTCATATATCACCCTGGACAAGATATACCCTCCTTGTTTTTCCAGCTTCTGCTGCAGAATTACATCACCATATTAATACAGCCCTGTACATGATCTCATGCTGGGTGCATGGAAAAAGCCATCATTAAAATCAGCACAATGTTTCACAAACACTGCTCCAGCACATGTATGTTCTTTTCTCTAGCTTGCACTGAGGAACAGGCCATTGTCTCTCAGTTCATGGCAGAACTCCCACTGTGTTCAGCAGAAGCAACCAAAGTTGGTTTAGTGATGGTATGATTTATCTAACAAAAGGTTACACACAGCTTTTTTTTTAAATGTCTTTAAAATAGAGGAAAATCTCTTCACACTGATGCTTCTGTAGAAACTGAATTTTGTGAAAGTGGATCTGCATATCTTAATGTAATTCAATTCTTCCCATAGATTTCAGAGCCTTTAAGATAAACCCTATGTGCTTATTCTTCCCCCATATTTTGAGTGTACAATTTTTTCCTTCGATTTGACTGTAGGCTGCTCTTCTCCCTCCACATAAAGAGGACTGTAAACAAGTCTGCTTTTTCCAATTAACTTTCTGCATTTCTAGTAATGTTTCTCTCTTCTTTACCTAGTATTGTGACCAGCATTATACATGTGTCATTTGCTGTTTAAAGAATTATCTACAGGCAGAAGACTTTCATCCTAGGGCTTGGCTTCTGCCTGATGCTCTATATGGCTGAGCTATGTTTATCCACAGCTTCAATGTTATGGTTCTGGTGCTCCCCAAATTTCTGTGTTGTCTACCTCCATTGAATGGGACAAATTAATTGTATTTTTTTTATGTGTACCTGGCATTTGCCTTTCTTCCTCCTCTAAAAATTACCTTAGGAAATCATTCTGTGTGATGAGAAGGAGCAAACTGTGCTTCCAACCTTTGAGGATAGTAGTGTTGTTTGACTGCCACTGCAGTGCTTTGAGACAGAGGAAGGCTCAAGGAAGAGCTATAAAAAGCTGCACCTCCAGGTGGAGGGAGGCCTGTACCCCCTTCACATATGATCTGGGAAACACTCATTAGCCTGAGGACTGGGATCCCTTGTCAGATGCATATTGTATTTTTAATCCTTATCTTGCAAAACTGTCTTGAGCTGTGGAGTGGCTAAATAGTGACATTTTCCATAGGAGGAATAATATGCTTCACATATTTCTGTGAAGCAGAGAACTGACTAAAATATCTTGGAGGTCTTTGAAAAACAGTGATAGGAATGTACTTCTTAGTTTTAATATAGCCAAGCTTTGTCACTTGTCATAGGAGAGGAGTGGATTCTTTGTAAAACACAGCAGAAGAAAAGGGCATATACACCCCAAAACAGAGATGGCTTTACTCTGTAGTGGTATCATTAGTCCTTTCAACACAGAGGTGGAACTATATATGCTTAGCTGTTTCTTTTCCTGCATTAAGGGCAAGTTGGGTTGGGAATTGTTGAAAGGGAGGTAGTGAAGGAGGTGAAATAAAAGCAGTGCTTTTGTTTTGAAAAACATTGCTTTTCAAAGCAATGTAACATGCCTGTAACTATTGACAAAGCTTTTATTTGACAACTAAAGGTAGATGCTTACGCATTTAGGTATTTGCTTAGGTTCTACCAATACTTCCTGGCATGAGACTGGATTCATCCTCTCTGTTTATATAATGCTTCATTCTGCTGTATTCATTGACCTTTGAGCTCTAGACCTAATTATGCCTGATTTCCTATGGATTTGTCCCTCGTGGCTGATTGACTTTGGTGTGCAAATCAGGGTAGACCTGCCACCTTTTTGCTGCACATCACGTAATTTCAGTGTTTCTGTCTCTGATGAATTCTCTCATTTCTAACAAGAAGTGAGCCTATGGCAGTTATTCTTTCACCTGGGAAACTGGGAACTGGCTTTCCCTTTTCTACCTGAATGTTCTTGGGTTTTCTTAAATCCTTTGAAGACAGAATTATCTGTGACATCTCTGCCATCAGTCAAATTTGGCTGTAATAACTAATGGGCTCAAAAATTATTGTGGAACTTGGAAGAGAAATGAGTGAAAGCAAACCCTGCTGCTTCAGGACCCTGGGGCTTAGCTGTGTTTTCCTCTGTTCTGCCACAGGCCAGAGAAGCTTTTCAGATCACTGCGGATTATGATTCCAGCAATACTAGTTCTCAGGGCAGCTCAAGCAGTCTCTCTAAAGATACATTTCTTAAAGCATGGACATTTTTTTGAAACACATCCCTCTATATGAACAGATCAAAGCACTAGTACGAGCATATGAGCCATGCCAACCACATCAACACTTCAGCAGGAATTTTGGGAGTACAAGCCACGACTCCAGTATTAGGTGTAGACCCTCAGGTGGTGCAATGTAAGCTGGACTGTCCATTGGTAGACCAGCAATTCAAAAATTATATATGGCAAGTTTTAGTGACATCAAAATTGTCTCTCTTTTTGACTGAATTTTTAATCCTTTCATGAAAGTTTGGCAGTATTCAGAAATAAGACTGACCAAAAGTTAATATTGCAAAGCAAGTGTGATGCACTCACCTCACCCCTGAGGAGGAAATAACCTTAACAATTTACCCGTTGGGTAGATATTTATTTCTGATACAGTAATGGTCCACATGGTAAATATAATGTTAGTATTAACATAAAGCACAACTTTCAGCAAACACCACTTCTCCACTCTTGTTTAATCCACTAATTCCCTACTGTCTGTTCAGTCCCACAAACATTGCTCTGTAAGAGCTTTCCATTACATCATGTATGAGCAAAAAGCTAAAACAAAGGTTCATTGACTTTCTCAGTTAGGGCCTCATCACACCTTCCTAGGGCACCTTTCATTGCAAGGGGTGTGTCAAGTATGCACAGGGTACTTGCTGGTCAGGCCACCAGACAGAAATATGAGTTTATAAAGTACTATTGAAAAAGTTTAGCAAGTGTTGTTTTCTGATCTCATTTTGGAAGGTCTTCTCATGATTTTCACTGCCCAGGCCCACTTTTATCAGTGTAGTTACTAACAGTGACTTTAAATGAAACAAGATGAAGATGCCTGCAATAAAACGATGGTGGTATACAACCAGGGTGGAATTTTTTCCAGTTCCCTCTCCTGAAACAAATGGGACCATATTGTAATGAGTAAAAATGCTCTAAATTTGAGGGTTTTTTCCTTTGTAAAGTGTAATCCCATGGTACCATCAGTTTCTTTTTCACTTAGAAGCTGTAAGCTGATGTTTTTGTGTATGGGGATGGCAAGGATTTTGTCAGAGCCACGCTATTAATTCAAAACAGAACACTGGCAGCAAGAAAATATAGTTTGTTCTTGGTTTTAAGCTGAATTTGCCTTAACTTGGTGAACTATTGGCTGCTTTGAACTTGAATATGTGTTGACTTGGTAACAAATACAAGGTAATTTTACAACTCCCATATTCTGTATTAATGGGACACATGCATAGGGAGAAGTTTTAGAAGGTAGTTTTTGCTTACATATCTGTAATGCATAGCTGGAAATGCAAGCAGCACCACCAGAGACTTTTGAAACTAATTTATTTGCAACTCAGTCCCAACCTATCTACATTTATAGTATAGTCTGTATCATAGTCCAGATGAAATTAGCACATCCTGAATTTCGAAGCCCTTCTGTGTCCAGTCATATTTGTTAAGAGTTTGACGCACAAGCAGCTTCGCTGATTCCTGAACAAGTTCAGGTATAACAGGACTGGGCCTACCATGTCTCATGTTGATTTTCTGATTATGATATTATATTACACTTCATTTATACATTGAAACCATTTCTTTTTTTTTCTACAGCACTTCCTGTTGGCAATGGGCCACTGTGTGAATGGCATATAGTCTTGACTATATCCTTTTGTAGTATTGTGTGGTCTAATGCCAACTTTTTGTTTAAAAAGGGTGTGAAAGGATTTGGTCTATGAGAAAATGATGCTGAGCATTAGCTGTGACATCATTTGAGTACCTGCTTCATGAATAACCCTGGATACTATCAGAGATACAGAGCAGAATAGAATTTTTTTACTCAACTTCAGTAAGAATTCTGCTATAAAATCCCAAATGGCCTTTTTGTCTTTAGTTTCTAGCTTAAGTAAAAGTTTTGCTCTTGTTCATCAAGAAATTTTAGCTGATACCAAATATGTGACAATTATAACTGTATGCTCTGGACAAAGGCCAACTATGATAACCATACTTGGCCTTAGTAAGTGTCAAATTAATTTCCAAAGCTGTTTAATGTGGTTAGCAATTTCCCATCTCCGTTTGTTATGCAGTGTTGCTAGGTGCTCTTATAACACCTGTGATACAACCTCTGCTCAGCTGATTTTGTGAATTTTCCTCTAGGCACAGAAAGCTTTTAAAATGCATAGGTTGTGTTACAGCAATAAAAACATCCCAACAGAAATCATGGATAGATATTTTTACAGATGAAAATAGATATGTAGACAATCTAGTTTATTTTCTAATTACTTAGACCTTCTTCCTTGGAATGAGTATTAATTTAAACTTTAAAAAATGGTCATAAATGGTTCCAAGATTTGTACATAAAGCTCTGCATGAAAATCAGAATTAAGTGACTTAATTGAGTACTCATTGACATGTTCTCTTCATAAAATGTTTCCTTGTGGAACAGACAAAACAGAATATTATTATTACTTAGCTCCGCAGCTAATTTTTTCTAAAATGTTTAAGTCGCAAGGTAAGGTCTTGGGCCCTTAGAAACCAATGGAGTTACTTTTGAAAAGTAATTTCTAATGCTGTTCTTTTCCTAAGGAGAATATGTCTGTTAATAAGAAATGACAGAATCATCATTAATTTTGTTTATTTTCTTGATAGACTATTCATTGCCTCAGGTATGTTCCACAAAGATGGAACAAGAAACAGAAGACTTCAGAATAAGCCATGCCCAAATGACTGTGGGGTAGTAGAAAGATGATGTGGGCTTCTCTGTGTGAGTTCATGCATCTGGCTTGTGTGTATCTACAGAGGAATCTGCAGAAGGAACTGCAGAAGAAGCTGGCAGAAGGACCACAAGTCAGTTGTGTGCAGATTAAGGCCCCCAGAAGAACAGAGAAGCCCAAAAGGTAGCAGGCAGCTGACATGAGCGATAGAGCTGAGCTTGGCTAGACACTTGTGCTACTCTGGCAATACCAACTATTTCTGAAGACTATTTGATTACTCAGTGTGCTCTGGCTGCTTTAAGATGCTCCGGAGCAAATCAAGCCAAATAAATCTTTTTTTCATAGCTATCAAGTTAAAGCATGAGAAAGCGTAGATTGAAGTAATTTTCAAGCTCTAATGATGTATTTTTCATATCTTTAATGTGCTACTTTTTCATTAACCTTAATTACAAGTTTCCTTGGTTTATCATTTTTAGTTTAGGAGTAATAACAACATCACTCTAAAGTCATCTGGAAAAAATTGTCTGGATTTTACTCTACATTATGAAATCCATTTTTAAGTAGTTTTGTCAGGGACTAATTCCCAGCATTGGTTGAAACAGCTTTTGCAGAAAATTAGATCTTTATTAAATGCACATTTTTAAACAAAAAGACTGATTTGGGGAGAATATCTTGTTTTCTTTTAAATTAACTAATTAAATACTCAGAAACAGTCTCTTAGCCAAAAACTGAAAAGCGTCACTTTGGAAACACTCCCATATCTTCCTATGGGAGCTGTAGCTCAAATGACTCATTGTCCTCTGTTAGGAGTTGCTCTCTGTAAGGAGACTGCAACTCCAAGGAAGCACTGCAGGTAATCAACACAACAGGAGACTGACAGACATAGTCACAAGCCAAGCCTGAAATCTTGGGTACAGCTCCAAGGAACCAGCAGGGTGACATTTTCTAGACTCTAACTTTTGGAACTCTTAGGGAATAGCTGGAAATGTGGCTTCCTCTTGTATTCCAAGATTCTACACCTTTTCCTGCAGTATAAAATTTCCAAAAGCAATGGAATAAAAATCATTATCAACTTGTCTTTCTCCTTGCTCCTTTGAAACCAACGTTGCTCATACACCAGAACATGGGAACTGTACAAGGTTTTGATATTGTGGAAGTTTGGCTCCGGTTGTACTGGTCCCACTATCTTCCAGAAATGTCATCTGACAGCTAACTTAAATCATGTTATACCCAGTGTCTGCACATTTGTTTGCATATACCAATTAGGATTTATATAACCCTAAACTATACTGTAAAGAAAGTTCATCCACAAAATATCCATCAGCACAGCTTAATAAACAGTCTTATCTTACATTAGGCTTCCACTCTTTCCCATTCAACATATGGTTTCACTTTGAAAGAGCAGACTTACAATAAACAGTATCATCAGTAGGCTGATAAATGCTGTAATTCGTTACAGGATGTCTGTTTGAGGAAGATTTCCCATGCCTAGTCAATGCTTAATTGCTTTCTAAAATATTAACTTTTTCTATATATTGAGGCACTGAGTACTGTGTATAGGAAAATAAATTATGGTTCTTGCCCCTTTCTCAAACAATTTTAATTTTTCATTTATTTTACATGTACGTGCTGGTGTTTGGATACTTAACAGAGATGCTAACCTCAAGGTCCTTTGCACTTAAGACACAAATGGGAAACTTAACTGTACCTCAATGGCCCTGGGTTTGCTGCTCTTGTAATGTGGCACATCAAAAGTTCTGAATAGTGGGATTTACATTTCACAGTGCAAATGTAGTGGAATCACCAGGTCCTACACCGAGTGCTGCAAGGTTCCTGAAAACCTGCTGGCTCAGATGAAGACTTTGGCCTGCCTGTATGAAACATTTTGCTTGGAGTTCAGATGAGGTGCAGAGGTGACAGAGATCCTTTAAATTTCTGAGGTTCCTCGTGACTTTTTTTAGTCTTTCTTCTTTTTGTGACATCACCAGAATACATACAATTTCCACTTGAACCATCAGTGCCTTTTGCCTAAGCAGTGAAATAGGTCACTGCAGTGAGACTATCTCTCTGTGGTAATTGTGGATGAATCTACACAGCTCCCAAAAGAGACAACCATACATATCTTCAAAATAAAAAGGCTAGTGTGGGTCTCTGCTCAGTGCTTTTTCTTATAGACATGAGTCTGCAAAGAAATGCTCTCAAAAGAGTGCTCAGGTAAGTCACATATAGAGTGGTATGAAGACTGAGCATATTGTAGGGCTTGGAGTCTGCCTGGTGATGTACTGCCATGACCTGTAAACATGGAAAAGGATTAAGGTTCTATCAACACACTGACGTGGGAGGTTATGACTAAGTCAATCATCCTGTTTAAAATGCAAACTTGTGCTCATCAGATAAACATACAAAGGGGCCACTAGTAGTGCCTGGAGCCAGAAATTTCCAGGTTCTGCTCACACAGAGCAGCTAGCAAAGACAGATTCTGAAGATGAAACAGAATTAAGGCAGGAGATGATGAGACTAGAAAACCAGGCACCGCTTCCCCAAGTGGTACAGGATTCTAAGTCTAGCAGAAATCATCATCCCAATGCTCCTGGATGTAAACCTATGCCTTAGGATAGCAAGTCCTAGATCATTTGGAAAATGAAAGAGCCAAACCCTAATCAAGCTTTTCCTCAAACTTATCACTTCATTAAATACAGTAACATTAAGATAATATAATAAAATAAATATATACTAAATATAATAAATATAATATAATGAATATACAAAACATAACATAATAAAGATGATATAGCATAATATGATACAATATGTAATAAATACATAATATTTACAACACTAAGATACATTTTGTAACACACTCTGGTGAATGAAGTCACAATACAAATGCTGATCCCGAAGATATATGCCCAAGAAATTACATTTGGGGGTGTTCTAGCCTCTTGGGAAAGAAACAATTCCCCATGTAATTGTCATTCTTGCACATTTTTTGGCACAGGACCGTAAGAGCATTGAAAGGCTTTTTCTTCTGTGTCCCCAAATCAGAGCTTTGCCAGTGGAGACATTAGGACAGCCAGATATGATGGAATGAACAGTTTCTCCTTCAACTTCTTGACAAGTGAACAGCATACCAAGCTGGTATCATGCTTTAGGCTGATGAACTGCCACATAAGCTTGGGAAGGCACAGTACCTGGAAAAATCTATATTCATAAATTCTACAACTTCAAAATCAGCCTGTAACTGAACAGATGAGCAGAAATTGGGTACAGACTGATGCCTGTTTATTAAGTACTTCTCTGGTTTCACTTTGCAGTGCACAATGAAAACCAGTCTCAAAAGACTACCATTTTAAGAGGCCTATGTATAAAGATGACATGAATGAATAACTAGTTGTGAATTCAGTAAATCTGAATCACTTTTAGGGTTTTTTCCTTGTTCTGCGATCTTCTGTTTGTTCCATTTGGCCATTTCTGACACGGATTTTGCTTCCTCATTCCATGTACACCCAAAGCTCCCTCTGTAAGTTTAGCCAGAGAATTGGGTGTCCATGAAGTAGGATCGGTCTTGTCAGAGTAATTTCTTGCAGCAACAGTGTCTTTAATTGATCAACATTAAACTTTCTCACAGTTCTTTCCTGTTTAGTTGCAAACCTGTTTAACCTGTAACCAGTGCAAAGGTGTTGCTTTTAGAAGAGAGGGACTTAAGAGTCTTAATCAGGCCAGCTCAATCAAAGTCTTTAGCAAACAGCCCCACTGAGATTAATGTCCACACTCATGGACATACATTCTACGTGTTTTATAAAAGCCAGGCTATCTGCATATTGCCTTTCAGAAGTAATAAAGAGTGCCAGGAGAAAAAGGAGACAAACATTTTGGCCGCTGAAATGTTGCACTTGTTTGCAAGACATATGTCCTCTCCAAACAAGGTACAAGGCACAGATCCATCACAGAATTCCTAAACATTTCCCACACAAGCTAATAAGGAGTGAACAATTGTATTTGCATTCCTTATTTTTTTTTAATTTTCATGGGTTTATATAAAAAACAATTGCTTGATATTTGGATCATGTTTCTTGAAACTTTTGCAAATCCATATGGGTTTTTTTGTGCTTTTGCTTTTTTGTAGTCTTGGATTTCAACATCAATTGTTCCCATGGTAATGTTCAACATTGTTGTCTAAACACAGTCTGGTATCGCCTCAAGTGTGTTTTGGCACAATGACTTCTTTTATGTGATGTAGGTTTGGGTTGTTTTGGTACGGTTTTGTCTTTCGGTATGTCAATACTTAAGCAAATGGCTGAGACTGTAGCTTATTACACACACTACATCATAAGCAATCATATTTCTCTTGAATTTTGTATTACCCAACTCCATGTTTAAATCTGTTGTCTACAAGCACTTGGAGCCGGTGCCATCTTTCCTCTATGTGTGGGATTAATTCAAAGAGGCACTGACTCACTCCTGAAGCTTTTAGTATCTAATTTAAAATTAACCTGAAAAAAAATTAGCATTTTTTACTTAAACACCTGGCCAAGACATATATATTATGACTGTAATTCCTTTTAGCCTCAATCTTAAATACTGAAGTGCAGCTAATTAAAGCCCTGTCTGTCCTTCAGATGTCTTTCCTGCTGTTGTGTGTGGATAATGACATACTAGCTTCTCACTTCAGTGGCCAAGCTAAACAAATGGAAAATAAATCTGGTTTGGGTAAAACGGAAAACATTTTAGTCAACCCAAAACAGAACAGTTTACTTTTATTGCTTTTTATGCATCACCTGGAAAATCAACTTTTAAATGCAAATGTAACTTCACAACTACAGTTTTGTCCCAGTTTTGCAGCAACAACATGCAAAGTCCTTTTCCATACTGTTTTCAGCTATCCAGAAAACATTTATTAAGTACCATATGACTTTGTTAATAATTACTATGTTCTGCAAGTATGTTTTTCAGGAAATCTATCATTTGCTACCAATACAGCTCCCTAGTCCGCTTGATTGTAAGAAGGGGAGTCATTTCCTTTTTCTCCCTGTGCCAAAGAGGAACCCCCTGGAATTTTATTTATTTATTATCTTCTGTTGAGGGGATTCATTTTATATTCAGCTGACGTGCGCATCCTGGCACCTCTTTCTCAGAACCAGCTTCGCCCGGCCCTCAGCCGGGCCCGCAGCCGCCGCAGCGGAGCTGCCCCGGGCACGGTTCCCTCGCCTCCCCTGTCTGTGAGGGGCGGGCCACGGCCCTTGGCAGTGCTCTGTGCCTCTGCCCGTCCCCTACGAGCTGCCTGCCCACGGGTCATTTTGTCCCGCTAATGTTAACCACCAGCAGCCAGCGGCACACTCGGGCCGCGGGCCGTGGCTCCCTCCCCGCCTGTGCCGTTCCCCGGACCCCCGGTCTCCACACGCCGCCGGCAGGGAGTCAAGATGGCGCCCGGCCCCCCCGGCGGCCGCGCTTTGCGCTCCTCCCGGGTCACTCGCCGCAGAAAATAAACCATCATCTTGATCTCTCCTGCCACGCAGTGGCTGCTGCGGAGAACTGTCGGAAAACCGTGTCAGGCCTCGGATAAATGTGGAGCTTCGAGGGCAGATTTAGTTACCCTGCCCTGCTATGGTTAGTTCGAAGTACAAACCCAGAAACACACCACACACACACACACACACACACTTTCTCAGCTCCGGCTGCATCCAGACTCTCACATCGACGCACTCCAGAGCCAGCTCACAGGCTGTTCCCGAGCTCCTCGGCTGTTCTTTTCTTTTAGGGGGGAAATAAACACTAAGAGTGATGAGTTTGATTTATTCTACCGCCATTATTATCTGTTAAACTGAGCACGGGGCCAGAGCCGCATTGGAAGCCAGGAGCGGCCAGTGCTGGGCTCAGGCGGCAGTACCAGGGGTAGCCCACAAAACACTGCACTCGTCAGGGCTGCCAAACCCGTCTCCGCTCCTTCAGGAGCCGTGTGCCTCCTTCGCAGTGGTGCCGAGCAGCACTGGGCTCTGTGGGTTGAGCAAGTACTTGTTAGCTCCAGTCTTAAATGGGGAATGGCGTTGCATGGTACCGACAACACTCAAGGGTCTGCCACAGTTGAAAACAGAAACAACGGCTATTAGGGAGTCATGGACCAACAGTAGTAATTCCTATAGGTAATATCTTATAGATGATTCAAAGGCAATTAGGCCTTCTCAAATTGGTTTGGCAATTTCAGCATGTGTTGCTGCCTTCAGTTGGGTGAGAGAACCTGCTGCTTCCCTCCCTTGTTATAGAAGGTATGAATAAGGAGTTTCTTTCAATTGGTAATTCACAGAACTGGATTTATGGTGTCCACAGAGTCTTTGGTAAGGAGCCATCTGATGCATTTGTCTGATGAGCTGGAAACATCCAGATTTAATCACTATTTTGACCTACCTCAGAACAGACATTGATTGGGAAATACTGCTCTTTACCAGCCCACCTTCTCTTTACCTAAAGAAGATACACAGAGAGACTACATTACGCTAGTTCAAATTTATCCCATTGTCCAGGAAGGCTTTTAAGCCAGTGTCTTGCTTTCCATTTCTAACACTACTTGGCAGAATGAATTCCTGATCTTCCTTGAAAAGAAATTCTCTCCAAATAAGGTCATAAAATGTACTGTCAGGATGGTATTAATTTATATGTCCAAGAAAAGTACAGTTTAAAAATATGGCTTAGTTATGCCATTTACTTTGCTGAAAAAAATTAGTTTCCATGCTACTTGCAAAGGAAGACTGATGGCCCTGTGCTTCCAACAATTCAAACACACATATGCAAAACAGATGCTTTCTGGGTTGACTTCTCCATCTTTCTAGCATCCAGATTGACAAGAGAGACACTTTCAATCATTTTGATCCTTGAAATAAACACTTTGAACATGTTGAGAGCCTCTTTTCAGGTATTACTCTCTAAAGATCATATTCTGTATTACTAAGGAGTCTCATTTATTGCCCATTGAAGCCAATGTCAAATTTTCCCTTGACTGTCCCAATGGTCACAGATGAGGGCCAGGCAGGGAGCAGGCCCCTGTTCTGCCAAGTTTCAGCTAAAGACACACAAGAAAGAGGCAACACCCCTCCCAGAGAGCTTAGAATCTAAGATAAGAGGTAACAGTAATCTGCCATCTCCTAATGTTCCAAACAAACAGTTTGAGTGTTCATAAATTTCAAAAGCTTCACTGCAAAAAATATTCTTTCCATTTTAACACAGAATTATAGAATGGTTGGAACATAACTGGGCTGATAAAGTTCACCTAGGACATTTTGAAAGTTTTCTCTCCACCATTTAATGATGATTCCAGCATTAGCTGAGAAACACTTATTAACACTAGAATGAACTTTTTTAAAATTCCTTTTTCGATGGATACACTAAGCCAAGAACTGCCCATGTTGCCCCTGCTAATTCTGGAGCTAAGTGTATTTGAAGAAAAATGTATCTCCTTAACCTTTGTTTTCTCATTTGGCTGAGTCTGCAGTGATCCTGTGTTCCATGTTTGCAAAATGAGCTTCGCTGCTGGAGTTTTACTGCAGGGTCAAGTATAATGAAAAAGTATGTAGAGAGAAAGCCAAATCCTTCTTAAAACACAGATGTCTGAAATTTTCCAGATGTCATCCATGTTTAGAGAATAGGGTGGGGGTCTGGATGCTGATGGATTGCCCATAAGTGATCAGCCTTTCACTGTTAGACCACTGGTCCTAAAGAAGTGCAGAACAGTGAGAATTATCAGCTACAGGTTTGTATTTGATTCCATGAAATAAAGATTGCTGGCCATGACCCATTCCACAGGGAACAAATCTGCACTTCTTAAAAACCTGCAGCAATATAAGAACTCATTATCACAAATACCAACTAGTACAAACCCTTTTTTTCTTTCAGTGTCAGATCCTTTAGATTAGGTTTGGGGGAGAAGCATATATTATTCTGAAGCTGCACTTCTGCTGCTGCTAAGCACTTGAAGCTTCAGGAATGCAAAGAAAGCACCCAGTAAAAGCAAGAAATCTAAAAAATAAGAAGTCAGCCAGAACTATTTTATGGAAACTTATGGAGATTAGACCTGGGGACACCACTGACCTTTAGATTTCTGTGATAGGGAAGGAGTGTGCTATTTACAGTAAGTATTTGGAAAGCTCTCTCAGCTTCCTTGAGACTAAGAAATTAGTTTGGCAATATGGACTGTGCTATGACCTTCTTTATACTTCTCAGTGACTGCTGTTTTTTTCATGATTAACTTTCTGGTGAGAACTAAGCTTAGAAGATTACTGTTACAATAACTAGTGTTTTCTTTCATTTGAACTAGAATTCTCTTTAATATAAAAGTTTCCTTTATTTCTATTTTTCTCTTCAAATATTCTTTTCTGCTGTTTAATGTGGCAATTTTCTTTAATAAGGACAACTTTTCACTGCTTATTTTAATTGTCATGTTTTACTGGCTTATCATTGCTTTTGCAACACTTTATTTGGCAAGCATTGTTCTCCTACACTGATAATATACTGTATCATAATGACATCATGATCTTATTTTTGAAAGAAACCTGAGCCAACAGGTTCTGTAATACATGTTTATGTACACCTTTTTACAGTCTGCCATTGTGCTTTGCATCAGTGTTTGATATCAGAAATTGAAATTATGAGATCAAAAGTCTTTTCTGGCTATGTCAGAGACATTTTTAGGTGAATTAGTTTTCACCACAGAATCTCATTTGCATCATCACACTGAGCCTGTCCAGTTCTCAGGCATATTGGAACTCAGCTTGCTGACATTTTTAAAATACTTTAACATATTTGCAAGTGTTACTTGCAATTATTATTAATTCTATGAGATGAGCATTGTAATATAGAGATGTTAAGTTGTTCTAATATGTATGTTGTGAAAACTGTAGAAGGCTTACTGCTGTTGTGACTTTCACAGTCCAGTTGACTTAAGGGACTGTTCTGATGTTTTATAAATATCCCTTTGTATGTATGTATACATATATAAAACTATTAATTGCCCTGGACATATTAATATGTACAGGGCATATATTGGCTATGCAGAGCAGTAGTGTTGCTACCAGTTTTATTCCTTCAGTTTCTGCTTCCACCTGTTGAACTTCCTCATTTTGCAGGGTATTTCCCACAGATGACCAATTATTTCCTGGGTTTATTACCCTGTATTTGAAGCTCTTTGCTTTGCAGTTTGGGAGGGCATCACCTGTGAATAAGGCTTTCCTGTGGGTTTGTGCTTGGCCAGCTGGTAGAACTGCAGTCATGTCAGCAGTGTATTGCAGCACAGCTGTTTATGGTACAGTAACCTGCTTGTCCTCACTTGGTTCCCTGTTCTGTAAGAAGGAGAAAATGCTAAGCATTCAGAGCTGATTGATGCTGTGATCTTTATTCACTGCCTATAGAAGGATAAATATGGATACTTCTAAAAGAAATTAGATTTTTTAAAAATAGGGGTGTTAGTTATTTTCTTTAGATTTTGTTCTTTTCTCCATCTGGCCTGGAGTATACAAAACCTGCCATAAGTCCTTCAGAGGGAATAACGTACCTGATACCAATTAACAGTATGAGCAGATGATTGCAAGCAGATGTGTGAGGGCTGCTTCAGATACTGCTGACCCTTCCATTCAGCTGGCTGTGAGCTCACGTCTCATTCCTTCCAAGGTGAAATGAGAAGTGTTAACTTCCCAGGAGGAGAGATTGGCAGCAGGAAGCTCTGGTTGTCAACATTTGTAAAGTGCTGCTGCTGGTCTTCACAGGGTCAGAGGCAAAATGCAGGTGAAATTCAGTTCTGTAGTGATTGAAGCCATTGAGGCAAGACTAGCCCAAGGGGGAAAAGGAGACAGAGTCAATAGCCTTTACTCTCAGGGGGATCTGGTTATCATGGAGGCATTACCAGTAGCAAATTTAGAACATAATATATTTTTTTCTGGGCTAGTAACCTTAGTATACATTAATGCACGTTTGAGAGGCAGACTACTGTTTTAATTTTGGTGATGACCACATTTAAAAAGTAGATTTTCTTAGGCAGAGAATAATGGATTTTCTTTTGTAAGTCCATTCTTTATTGAAGTAATAGTATCATTAAATATGTGTTTAGTCGGTTGAGAAAAGTTATCACACAAACCAGTTTGTGGTGTGAGATTTACAAAATTTTTGAACTGAAGCATGCTGAACTGAATGGAATTACTTAATTAAATGTGACTTGCAATGAGTGATCTTAAAATTTATGTTGTCATATACTTGTCACACAGTTTTTCTATGAAAAATGTAACTGAAAATATGTGCTTGCTGTTGGACTTGACATTCCAGCATGGTCCTGGGCAATAAACTTAAGGTGGTCCTACTTGAACCTAGGGGTGTTGGACTAGATGCCCTTCAGCAGTCTCTTCCAACTCCAGCTATTCTGTGATTCTGAAGTCAGAAGTCTTTGGGTGTATTTTGAGTGTGAATTCAGCCTGCCATGGCGCTGACTACATCACAGTTTCTTTTCTGGACCAGTAGCAAGCTCAGCAATTGTCAGTCTTGCACTCTAATTTTGTTATGAAACTTAAATTTCCACCTTGAAAATACATATTTGTCACTTTCAATTAATTGCAACCTGTGACATTCAATTTGATCCTCAGTGTTCTCCACTCATGGATTTGTCTTTTTGCATAAAAACACATAACTTGTGTATGTTAACTTTAGACTGAAAGTAACGATGTATGTGAAGTTGTTTTTACTAAGATTATGGCCTCTCTGATCCCAGAATTGCTACAGCACACCTTCTTTCAAGGAAAAAAAGGTGTGTACCAAGATTTTAACCAATTCCATTAGTTATTTGTCTGTGAAGTATTTGACCAGTTTAATTGCAAAGAAAAAATAGCAGAAGACTTCTCAAGATAAAACATGTATTTTTCTAAGAAAACCAGCTATTATTTATATAGTATAAATGAGGAAAATAATATGGAAATGAGAAAGAAGCTTTTACTGATGTATAACTCTGCAGGGCTTATTCTAAACAAAGAGATCATGAGCAATACCCATTCTTGCATCTTCTATTTTGAAACGAAACAGGACAGGTGACACCCAGCTTTTTTCCCAATACATATGTGATTTGCATGAGTTCCAATTAGTTTTAATGGCAATACTGACACACTTTTTCCACTAATTCTCTGTGTTGCCACAGGTCTTGTGGGACTACGTAGATACCCTACCTGTCATTTATTCTTTGTCTTGTCTGCTAGCCATCTTTGCAAGTCTTTCAAAATTAGAGACAATTACAAGTTCAAATAGGGCTTCATTCCCTTTCATCCCTTCATTCTTCATACAGTATTTTGAAGTTCAGTGCTAAGAAACTTGATGATAGGTAATTGAAGCTAAGGTGAATAGTGGCAGGTGGCAGCTGTTTATTTCAAACAGGTGAGTTGCAGAAGAGAAACAAGAATGGAGTGGGACGCTGGAAGCTGAAACTTCCATACAAATGGTTGTACCAAACATGCATTGCTGAGAAAATAATGAGTGCACGTTTTAGGATAGGCTGAACAACTTTGACTTGTAACCCTGGAGTTTAGTTGCAGCTGCTTGAATTTGACTGGGATGATACCAGTGAATATCCCTGTAAGAATGCAAAGGGATGTTTTTAAACAGTGAACAAAGCTTTGATCTTCTGTATAATTAGATCTCCAGTGGGGGGTGGTGCAGCTGCTGCTGTTTGTTTATGTTCAGACATTTCAGTTTCCTGACTAGGAGAATAATTCATGTGCTATTTCCTTGGAGTTCTTTCAGAGTGCTGACCAGATTCCATCTTTTTTTTGCCTTGAGAAGCTTTTAAGTGATCCAGCTATAGCCAAATACAATTAACCATTTGTTTTTCCCGTTATTATATTTTCCTGAAAGTTAACTTGCAAGATTTATAGATTTTTTTTTTTTTTTAATGTCAAAGAGATTCAATCACTGCTGACTTTTTTATTTTTCAGAGAATGATCGTTTCGCTGTGCAGCGCCGCCTAGTGCACAGACCCGCTGCTGCACCCAGTGGCGGCTCCGACACTCGGCACGGCTGGGAGGGACGAGGAGCCTTTCCCGAATAGCTCATGGCAAACAGCGTTACTCAGAGCTTGAGAAGAAGCAGCTTCTTCATTTCCAGCTTTCCCTCTCCAACGCGTGTGTAGTATTTGCCTTCTCCTGGCTTTGAATTCATTCCTAGCTTAAGTATAGTCTATTCTTACTTTCATGGTAGTCAATAATAGCTGCAGAGTCATTATACTACTACCTATTGATGCTTAATGTGTTATTTTTCTCCATGGTTGCTGTTTGCAATACAGGAGGCCACAAACTGGAGCCCCACATTTCCAAGGATTGTATTTCCAAGCACCAGATTTTTGCCACATGGAATGCTTTTTCACATTGTAATTTATGGAAATGAGGTATGTCTACATAGAAGGTAATTTTGAACTTAAGTGTAATGTAACCTTTTCTCTTTTTTTCCCCCTTAAGTAGTAAAGTAAAGATATAAGTGGTCCAAATGTGCTGTTATAACTGTTTTGACAAAGTTTCAGAGGAACTTACAGAGGAACCAAGCTCAACATTATTAATTTCACATATTTTCAATTACTGGACTCACTGCTTTGCAGGGTTTGTACTATTTCTATCAGTGGTCCCATTTTAATTGTGAAAATTTCTAAAATAATAGTTATTCATTATCAGTACCATAATTAGAAATTGACCTTTAGTCTGGAAATCCTTCATTTTAGGCTTTTGGAGGAACTATTGAAGAAGCTGTCTGTAAATCAGTTTTTGTTACAAAGAAATCTCAAATCAACAGGGAGAGGTTTCTTTATAAATGAGGTTCTGTGCTCAGTCAGTTTAGTCTATGCACAGTAGTTTACAGACAATTATGAAAATAAATGGCACTTTTACACTTTGATGAAATAGACAGGTTCTCTTCAGAAAATATCAATTAACTAGAAAGCAGTCTCTGCAGTGGCTCTGCCTCGAAGTATCTGTAATAATGCAGTGCTGTTTATTTAACAGGTGTGACTATCTAGTGATGGAGGCAATTGTTTTCAATTACTAAATCTTGAAGATGAAAAAAACTGTAAAAGCAAATATGTGTGTATAGTCATTCAGTCTCCTTCATGAGCGATAAGGGAAGCCTTTTCTTCCCTAAGACAGGTGCAGAATCTAAAACCTACTTTTGCCATGAAGCGTGGCATGACAGCTACATGAAAAATCTCCTGCATTAGCCAGTCTTCACACATACTTTGTTAATACTGTTTTACTATAAACATGTGCTCTACAGAAACATTAATTCTTCCTGATAGTAAGTTCTGAGTGAAGTTCCAAGTTAGAATACTTGGTAAAGAGACAGGATTTGTAGAAAGCAGTTGTAATGTGCCTAATTAGTTGTGTAGTTGGCAGAATCGAGCACAATCCTTCACCTAGCTGAAGAGCAGCAGGCTCCAGACAAAGTATTACAGTGATACCAACACACAAACAAGGAAAGTGTAGTCTGTGACCATGCTAAGCATGAGCAGTCATGCTTCATTACTTGCTGAGAGATCATCAAAGGACATAGCAAGCTCATCAGTCATATACCATATATTCCTTGTTCATCTGCTACAGAATGCAGATGGCTGTAATTAAATAACTCATGTATTATCACTGTATAGATTGAATCTTGACAGAGAGACTGTCCTTTCTTCCCTACCATTTGTTGTAGTGTGCTGAATATAACATACTAGCATAACGTTGGCTTATATAGATGATATCAGGAAAGTATTTTAATTAATCTCTTCACTTGGCAAAAAATAGCCTGTGTAAGGAGAGAACTCTTTAGAATTCACTTTCTGTGACAGAACAATGATTTACCAATCCAAGAGCTGATTTTAATTGAACGTTTTGGTACTATATTTTGCCATGA
Organism: Certhia americana; assembly: GCA_018697195.1. Lineage (NCBI taxonomy): Eukaryota > Metazoa > Chordata > Aves > Passeriformes > Certhiidae > Certhia > Certhia americana. The sequence goes on along the minus strand of CM031861.1, from coordinate 46,936,596 downwards.
AGGAGAATAAAATGTGTCATTATTTTTATGTGGTGAAAGTTCTGTAAGAATCAAAATCCATTTGGCTCATTGCTCCTCTACTATACAAAGAAACCTATCAAGTTTGATATACATACATAAATTTCACTGAGGGAAGTTGTACTGATGCTTTAGGAAGAAGGAAATTGTGTATAAAAGGTTATTGAAATCAATGGGAATTTCACCATTATTTTTGCCATGCTTTCAGTTGAGCCCTGTTTTCCAATCTGTAGATAAGTATACAGATACAAATCCCTTTATTCTTGTAGAACCTTCTTGAATTTATCCACTCCAGTGACCACTGCAGGGTAATGTATACGGTATCTTTTCAAGTACCTTAGGAAAAAAACATTCTATTTCATTAAGTTCTCTATTTCCTCTGAAAAGATTCTTTTCTTCTCCTTGCCAATTTGCTCTGGAAGAGTTTCTTTAGCTATATGCAAAAGCAAGAGATCTGATTCAGGTACTGAACCTCAATTCTATTGTCTATCATCTTAAGCAACACAACTTTTGTTTCTCTTCGTGTGATTATTTATTTCTAATTTGTTGCCTGTAATTCAGTTTTATATGTTTGGAAACATTTGCCAGATCTGAGACAAACAGCAAGTGTCATTTTGTACTGTGATCATTTGGGAGCTTTGCATCTAACTATTTTGAGTAAGTCAAAATTTGATAGGTTGGAAATAAAGAAGCTAAAGATAGGTTGGAAATAAAGAAGCTAAATGTTTTTAAATCAGTGGAGGTCAGCTGTCAAAAAAATTCAAGTAAATGTTGTAAAATATCCTTTAAATCTGCAGGGAACAGTTTGGTTGTCATTGTACACAACTTCAAGAATATTTGATTTCTGCAAGGAATTGAATCAACAATATCCTTATTGGATGAAGAAATGCCAGGCCATTGCATATATACAGCTGTATGTACATTTTAAATGTACATACATTTGGACTGTGTGACAACAGTAATGCAGTCGAAGTCAGATAAGAGATAACTATGAATCCTTTAGTACCAGTCCCCATTTTACCACAAAGAAAATTATTTGATCTCTGTATCTAGAGCCCCTCTTCAGTTCCCTCCAAACTGAGTGTGCTTGAAAGGACTTTTTCATCCAGCCCATGTGGCCAGGTTACCCTTGTCTGATGCAGAGGGCTTTGAGTGTTCACCTCACCCTTGGAACACATCTTGGTGTTTCTGCATAGGCAGACAGTACTGTATATGAAAAATTACATATCTGACTTATATCTTTTCACTTGTCCGCATTGAATTACACCTGCTTTTTTATAATCAGTTTCATTATACCATGACATCCCTCTGCATAGTCAGACACAGTCTGTACTGTGCTTGGAATCCTTAGTAACATTCATTACCTTATTTTTCATTCCTTTCCAATTCAGTTTTGAATCATTTGAAAACAAACATACAGAATGCAAGGACTGGGGTACTGTACAAGTCACCTCCCTCCCATGAGATGCAGTTCTACTACCTGTACTGTCATAGGTAAATCCTCATTGCATACTTTGTTCCTGACCATTAATGTTCTGCTGACAATGGCATCATCAGACCATTACACCTGCTTAAACAGTTTACATAGTACCAGCCATCATCCAGTAATACAATCCTTTTGTGCCATCTACTACTCATTTTTGCTAACAGTTTAAATGATCAGTAAGAAAATGTTCTAAAAGAATACCTTGGATGCTATTTAGAGACTTTTGACAGCAGTCACACAATCCAGCTAGTCCTTTGCTATAAAAAAGAAATACTTATGGTATTATAGATTCTGCTGTTTGAGATCAAATAAAGGAACTTTGAAAAGGATGCCTATTTTATGAACACCATGTTCTACAAGGTGAAGAAACAGCCTTTTATAAAAACTAAGAATTTTCTTTATTTCCAATTGACAAGAGCTTTTATTTATTGAATTATGTTGCACCAATACATATATAGTGGTAGAAATTGAGAATAAATAACTTTTTAACTTTTTAGAAAGCAAACAAATTATTTGACCATGTATTGTGCTCATCTTGTATTGAGCAACAAATAATACTTTTTGAGTATAATTCAACCAGAATAAAAGGCAGTATCAAGAGCTCAAAAATTCATAATCTCCATGTAAGCTAAGTGATACAATATTGGTAAGATGAGGATATTTAATATGCTAGTATGTAATACTTTCAAACTGTAACAAGCAAAAGGGCATTGGCCAAACACTTCAGAACTTCTATTTTTACTTTTTTGATACGGTGTTTTAGAAGTTATAAACAAATAATGAACGTTCTAACAAATGTGAAAATTCACAATTTGATTGTGGAAGTATGGTCAAATATGACATTCTTTATCAATATTTACTTTTTCAGCTTTTCAAAAACAGATCCACCAGTAGTAATTCTGATTCACCAATGCACCTCTGCTTTGAAGGAAACAAGTTCTGAAAGCAAGGGCACAGTCTATTTAGCACAAACTATTGGATCTGCCTTTAGCTCATTATTGATGATATCAATGTCATCAGAATATTTCTAGTTCCAAAGATTCATAGATTCCTTAGTGTTCTGGTTTAGGAATGGTGCTCCCACTGAGACTCTCCAAACCAGGCTGCCATTCACTCACTCCCCCTTCCCTTCCTCCCTGTGGAGGTCTGAAGAGGAGAATTAGGGACACAAAAGACAAAGATCACAGGTTGAGAGAAAAATTACTGTGAGCAGCAATGAGATAAGAAAACTACCAGTAACAGCAGCAGTATTAATAACAAAAGACACCCCTCACACCCAGAAAAGGACATGAGACATTCTAGAATAACCTCCATGTCCTAGACTCCTGACTACTGCAAAAATTAACGCTGTCCTGGCTGGAACCAGGACACTTAGCCACCTACACTATTCATACAGAACTCTGGAAAAATGAAGAGATCCTTTCCTGGATGAACTCAAAAATAGATAGATGCTATATGTAACAGACCATGTCTTAGTTTTTAAGTATTTATGCAACTCAGCCTAAACAAAAAATAGTTCTGTTATCAGTCGTAAAGATGTATTATGTTGTTATTGTTATTATTTTATCAGAAGTTTTCAGACACACACAACAAGAAACAGAAAGTTATATAGTATCAGTGAGTATAGTAGATTATTAGTACCAAAACTACCTGAGAAAATCTCTTAGGTTACCACCACTTCTTATAACCTATCATATCTGCTGACAAAATCAGTTTGACAGGCATTGTAAAAGATGTCAGTCAACCCTGAAAGATTTGTATCCTTAGCTACCCCTTTTTAGGAAATAATTTGATCTCTTCTCAGAAGCTGCATATTTTCAATAGATAGGCACTCTATGGTTTTTACCTATCTTCTTGTTTATTAGAAGATTCTCTCATTTCTCTTCCACAAGGGTTCTTTGAATTCACAATCATGGCCCTGTGTGAGGTGATTCTTCAAATGTGTCCACTGTTAAACTGATGTATTTTATCTTTCTCTCTAGCTGTATCAGGTTTTTCTGATCTATTCCAAATTTTTAGAGGTAGGTGCAAGTAGGAATAAACATGGAGGGGAGGTAGGGCATTCAATCCCATGCTTCATTTTAAAGGAAACTTTGCTTAGCAGCATTTACTGCATCAGTGATAAATCAAGAGTAAAACTCTTAACTTTTAACTCTATTTCTCCACCATACTCTGTCTTCCATAATGTTCACATGATCACAATAACCTAACCTTCTTACTAACATTCTAAAGGTCTGGGTCATTTTTTAAGAAATGTTGCCATTTAAAAAGTAACAAATTCCCACATCTTTTGTCTTCCCCAAACCACAAATCTATGTAGAAATGGTTTCTCTGTACATTTCAGATGTCATTGTAGAGAAATTTTTTACATTCTTCGCTGTCTTTACAGACCTATTTAAGGACTGGACAATTTCAGTTGACACATGTATCACCTTGCATAAATGTGTGCTCCAAAACAGCTCTCTCAGATGTCACAAAGCACTTTACCATGTATTTTAGCATAGAAAAAAACAACTTCTGCTGCTTTTTATGAGTACTTCCATAAGAAGAGATTATGGAACTGTGTTCTGTGTGTGTGTGCCTGCAGATATGCTGGCAATTTTAGTATGGCTTCATTGTTTGAATTGGATGCAACTGTTTCACTTACTGAATAGCTCAGGACTTTCTGCCAATGACTGTGGCAATAGCTGCAGAATATATATGAACAAGCCTGTATGAGCTCTATTTGCTAGAAAGAAGGTAAGCAGCAGACAGGCAAAGGACATACAATTGCAGAATCTGAGCCTGTCCCACCAGCTGGTAGTGTTATGAGGACCTACTCTCAAATACTGTTTCATCTGTGCAGGTTACCTGGCATCAACATCTGGTATTTTCCTGTTTACTTTGACTGCAGAAATTTTTTCTTCAAAATTTTTACAAATAGTATAAAAGACACATACTTTTTACTTAGGGAATTATCCAAAACAATATCATATTTCTTGTCGTTATTGGCCAGTTGGAGCAGCTCTGGTAGTCACAGACTCCTCACTGGGACATTGCTCACATTATTTATCCTCTGTGATTGTAAACGTTCTGGAGAAGTTTCCCATTGAATCTGAGGAGAGCAGTCCCTGCAGAAACAAATGCTAACTATTATAAAGGATTTAGAGGACACTGGCATTTCTAATCCCAGTAAGATGCAGATGCATTTGAACGTGGGTCATTAATTCGTTACAGTAAAGGGTGCATTAATATATGTTCTCTCTTATTTCAAGCTGTGAATTGTGGTCCTGTATTACAGTTCTACTGTGTCCTGTTCAGAATAGGCCCACCACTTCTTTGGAAGCTTCATGTGGAAGTGTGGAAGTACCAGAGAACATACTAGCTAAAAAGTCATTGCCTTTAGCAGATGCGAAGTATTTTACATCTCTGACAATTAGTAGCAGCTCCCAGATCACAGCTTCTTCTCAGTTCAGACATCAGAAGGACTCAAAAGGTCCTACGCCTTATAGATGCAAAATTTAATTCTTGGTAGCTTGTCAGAGCACAATACTCTCCGACTGGCTGCTTTAGATATTCCACATGAGAAGTGTTTAATGTTTAATATCAAATTTACTTATTTGGAATAGTTGGCATTACATGGCAATTCAATTTAGCAGAGTGTTACAGAAATCAGTTGAAATCATAGCACAAGCATAATATAGCAGTTGCAATATTCAGCTGTAGTTAAATCTCTGTTGTAGTGTAATTCTCATTACTAGTCCCTGTATGCTCGCTGTCATGACACCCAATCACCTGGAAAGAATAAATGGGTGAAAGCCATCTCAAGCCTGTTGCTCTCTTCAAAATGTATCATTTGTCCAATTTTTGTGCTTTACATTGTGCCAAGCTACCTATGCACTGCCCTACCACCCCCACCCCATCCCCATTGTGGGTCTGGCTGGCTCACAAAAGCATTGCTCCTTGTTAATAGTTTTGGAACCTGGTGATTCACTGATGCAACTGTCTGTAACTAAAACCAAGGGTACCATCCAGTTTACCGGATATCAAAGCAGTTCAGCTTCCTTTATATTTACATTATTCCCTGACTTCACTGGGGTTTGCCCTTCTTTGACTCCTTCTCCACTGCAGGGGTATGTGGGTTGGTTACACAGCTGAAAACACCTACTGCGTCCTGCAGTCAGTGCGTATTGGTATCATGCATAGCTTTGTCTTCCTTGAGCAACAGTAATAGACTTACAGAAGTCCTTGCTGAATCATGTCACCACACAGCCCAGAATGCTACAAACAGCCCATTCTTGTTGTGAATAGCAAAGGATTTCAGAAGCTATTGCTCTGTAAGCAGCAGCTCCTGCCTCACATTTCTGCTTAGCTTGTAACCTAAGCTTTTGAACTCAACAATTTGGCTTTAAATGCATAAACATTTCCCATTTATTTCAAGCATGCATATAAATGTGGTTATAGCTGTCTATAAACAAATAAGCCCTAAATTGTTGGGGTTTTTCTTATTTGTGATATGCTTTGAATATTGTCATATAACCATTTGAGAAATCACTATAGTAATTAGTGGTCAATATGGAGGCATCTGGATCTGGGGGTGGGTAGTATGGTTTAGTGGTTTAGGGGTTACAGTGATAATGCTGGGTTTACAATTGAACTTCATGATCTTAAAGGTTTCTTCCAACCCTGACGATTCCATGATTCTATAGTGTATTAAGATGTTATCAATTACACGGTGATTATTATCACTTCAAAATCTTTGATGAGCTCACAAATCGCTTCAATATCTCATTTTCATTAGTGTTTATTCTGCTTGACTAATTGCTCCTTTTTCTCTGAGTTTTTGCTTATTCCTTCTACTTCACCTTCTCTGAGGCAACACTCCCTCTCAGCCAATTTCTACTCTTTGGGCATAGCTTGTACCCCACTTTTCCCCATGACATTGTTTGAGGCAGAGGCTCCTCAGATTTTGTCTCTTTCAGAAAGAAGCTGACTCTTTTTATATTGCTCTTACAGAAAGGTGATTTCCATACCTACCAATACTACAAGTCTAGTAAATTTGTAACATTCTTATCTTCTGTAAACTCATAGTCCTGATGAAGTTTAAAAGAACATTGTTGTAAATAACCCTTTCCAGAAAGGCAACAGTTCCTATTCCATACAGACACAGTTACTGCCCTCACTCACACAACTTCTTAAATAGCTGGTGCTCAGCAGATCACTGGATAGGTCAAACTAATAGAATAGAAGCAAAGTGAATGTAAGTAACAGAGAACAGTACATGAATAGAACCTTACTCTAAGAAAAAATGTGTGTGGTCTGATAATTGTTTTAAATAGCGTGAAAAAAATGGATTTTGGTGGGGTATATCTTGTAAAGAAAGATATTTCTATTGGTAAAACTTTTCACGATAAATTGTTTAGGAGGAGATAGTCTTAATTACTAAGATAAACATCTCTCACCCAGACTGAGAAGGGTAATTTTGCAATAACTGGTCTTCACTAGTTAAAGTTGAAGTTTACCCTGACTGACCATTTGTTGAAAAGGCAAGCACACCCATAGTATTAGCATAGTATTAGCAGTGTTCAAAACACTAAGGAAACTGGCATCTAGATACTAGAACTTAATATTCTAAATCAGGATACTTCAAAGACATATTTCCTAAAGATTACAGCATTTATGAATGCAGATCCCTTTAGGAAATTTGCAAAATTTATGCTCTTAGATCCCAAACAGCACCTTTGAAAATCCCAGCTCTCAGAGGAGACAAAATCCTGTCCCATGCATCTGATGTGATTTGAGCTACACTTAACCCGTTGGGGGAGGCAGGAAGGAATTCAAGGTGTTCTTGACACAGCAGTCCTTAATCCTACACTGAGCAAGCACCTGCTGATGATCATAGTAACACCAGGATTTATAGCTGATCATGATGGGAGTAGGTGACCTATCAAGATACTTATATAGTATGCATACCCTTCAAGAATACTAAAATCTTGATAGTCAGTTTATTAGTTTCAGGCCCAGTTATTAGTGTCAGTAATACCTGTCTGACTTTTCTGCCTCTTAAAGAAAAAACAAGCAACTGTGCTGCTGCCACTGATGCTTGTGTACTCTACAGAAGTACTGATAGTCTTGCATTGTTTGCTGTGGCTGGAATTCTGGCTGAAATTGTTCCTTCCTGTTGCTATCTGATGAGTCCATCCTCTGTGTATGAGCCCCTCATTCTGGATTCTCACTCACTGCACAATGACTTTGCAGCATAATCATTGAACTCTGGTCTTGAGACTATTGTTATTAGTAACTGGAGTAGGAAATCAAAACCAGTTCCAGCCAGGAACTTAGGACACTCTTCCTGCTGCAGTGTTACAGGTCAAACCACCATGTTTCCTCACACATGCTGTATTTCTAGCTTCATTTCCATGTGTAAATGCCTAAGAGCAAGTATTTCTGCACTAGGAAAGATGGAGACAATAACATCCTCACTCAGCTTTATAAGCTAGCAGTCAGAATTGTCTCTTGAGAAAAGGACTCAGGCTGTGGAGGAAGTTGAACACAGGGCTTGAGCTTTCTGGGGAAGTGCTCTGACTTTAAGAGTTGTACTGCCAATAACCAGCACACCCAGCAACAGCTGGTTTTGGAAAACTGAAATAGCTACACACACATTTTAAAACCGAAGAGGAGCACCTAGGATGCCTTTCACCTAACTCCATGTGCCAATGAAACAGATCTCCTTAGGAAATTGACTCCACTCCACTTACATTTGGATCCTTATTAACTTATGTGGGAGCTGGGAGGTTACTTGCATAGGCTACAGCAGGCTTGGTACTGCTCAGACAAGGGCTGGAAAAACACAATGGCAAAGGCAACGGTCACAGAAGGAAGCACAGGAAATTCCATTTAAACATAAGAAAAAACTGTTTACTGTGAGGATGCTTAAATACCACTTGGGGACTCTCCATCCTTGGAGATATTCAAAACCTAACTGGACAAGATCCAGAGCAGCCCTTTCTACTGGATTCTAGTTTGTGCAGGGAATTTAGACCAGGCAGTCTCCAGAAATCCCTTCCAACTCCAATTATTCTGTGTTTCTGTGAGCATTGAGAATTTGAAGGCCAAACAGAAAGGCAAACTCTGACCCCAGACTCAGCTTTTTGTTCTTGAAACTCAGATAAATGCTATTTTTAGTATCTAAATCCTCACTGAGATCAAAGCAAAGAAAACCAGCTGTGAGAATTTCCTTTACACTTGCATGTATTTTCTTTCATGCATTAACATGGTTAAACTTAAAAAGAAATTTGTGTGGTGTGGGGGTGGATGGGTGTGTGGGTGGATGGGGGTGTGTGTGTGTGTGTTAAAAAAGAAACAACAAAAAGAGGGAGGGAGCTGCCTTGTAAGAAAGAAGGGTTAGAAAGCTCAGAGCAGTTGAAATCTGCTTTCATTTCATTTCAAATCTGCTGTAGATTTCAAATCTACACTTTGTACAGGTTTTAAAGTGTGAAATAAGTGGAGATGGAAGGGCTACAGAAAAAAAAAAAAAAAAGAAAGTTAAATATCCTTCCACAGTTACTTTCATTTCCTTGGCTACAGTGCAATGAAGGACTAGTTAGCCAGTCAGCCAAACTGGCAGAGAAGCAAAATCCGGTGCTGTGGACGGAGTAGGCACAATTATGATAAAGAAATTTTCCATATTCCATTCACATAGCTTTGAATAGAAGTAAGTTCTAAAGTTTGATTTTTTTTTTCTTTCCTTGGGATTTGCTTAAACTACAGAGTACTAAATACATATCTTTGCTTTCTTGCTCAATTTCACTGCTTATCTAATGCTTCAAGTGTGTTTAATAAACCTTGTTGTTGGCAATCAATCACTACTGGAAGTGAATGCAAAAGAGGACTGGGATTAAATGGATAGCTACACACTGGAATTCTCTGTTTGCAGCAAAGTCATTACATTTACAAAATGCATCCATTACTGGAGAAAAAATTAATTCTGATCAAAAGCTTCGCTTCCACATTTTTTTATTCTGAATCTTTGTTCAAATACAAATTTTATTCCGAATAGTTTGGGAAAAAGGAGAGTTATGTTTAGACTGAGTCAAAGAAAGTAATTATTTATCTTATATAGTGTAAAAAATAGTTATATAGAATTGTACTGAAATTCCCTGGTCATCTTTTCTCAGTCCTTAGATAGTATATTAACATATGTCAACAAAGCATTCCTCTACATTATGAAAACTGTTCAAAAAATGTTATTCTTTATGAAACTTCAGGTAATGTCTCTCTTCTGGTTTTGGTTCAATCTTGTTACTTTATTATTATTTCTTATATTCCTTCATATCATCCTCAAAATAGTCAGTTTCTTTCTTGTCTTTCTGTTTGATTTCATAGAGATGTGCATTTAATTACAAATATCTCATGAGATGTAGTTCTGAGGGATTGAAGGAAATCAAACTATAGGCATTGGGTGAGATCAATCTTTGTAAGAATGTCTTCTGACAGAATGGAATGACTTTGATACAGAAGGGAAATCTTAGCTGGGTAGTGAGACATTTCAAGAACTGAAAAATAATCTAAGAACGCTCTTATGCTGATTCGTCATAAGGAAAGTTTGTCAAATGAATCAGATAAGGAAATAGTAAATGACTGCCAGGGCATGGAAAAGTCATTCAAAAATTTTAAACATGTTATTCCTCACTTGGTAAGTGTGGTGTTTAACCCAACCAGGAGAACAGAAGATGACAGACATGTCACTAGTTTTTAAAAGCTACTAATATCAGGAGTTATCTGAGGAACAACACCCAAGGTCTGACTTTTATGGGCGGCAAACTAATTGAAATTATTTAAAATAGAACAAGTAGAAATTTGAGTAAATTAAAACATGAGAGAACAATCAATATGGTGTTTGAGAAAGGAATTTACATAGCAAATGTAGTAATCATGAGGCTGTGCTGGTGATTTTTATGTATTTGGGTTTGTAAAATGCTTCTTTGAGAAAGGCACCTTACTAAGAACTTTAGAAGAAATTAACTTCTTATGGAATGGGAGCAAAGATGATTCATGGGCAAACAACAGGATGGGAGATCCAAGCAAACTATGATTTTCCACAAATAACAAAGAAAATAGGATTCTACTGGATCTACAACTGTCCAGATCCTACTGTATAAAGTATTCACAAATGACAACATAAAGGTGTATACTGAAGCAGGAAAGTTTGCAAAGATAACCAGCTGCACATCAAAGTCACAACTAAAGCAGACAGCATGGAGTTGAAGAAAATTTTAAGCAATGCTGAGCAGTCAGACAGTAAAACCTCTCATACAATGTATACTTATCAAATTCAACACAGGCACTTGAAACAAAAATACAAAACAGAGAGCTCTTAACTGTAACTACCCGTGAAAGGGATTTGAGAGTTATTTGAATAGGCAAAAACCATGCCCTGTGGCAAGGAAAGACAAACTGAATATTACAATTATTTCCTTATGAAAAGAATAGAGAACAAGCCAGGAAAACATCATGATGCTGTTGTACCAACCTTGAATCTAAAATACATGCACTTCTGGTTATTGATCTCCAAGACTAATATAGTAGCACTAGATAAGATACAGGTAAGTCAAGCAGTAGGGATCAGAAAAAATTAATAGGTTCTATGCAAGGGAAACTGACTAGCACACTTCTTCATGGGAAAAAAAGATGATTAAAGGTGGAGGGAACATAAAATCAGTCCTATAACTGTGGTGATTCATTGTTTCTCAGAAGCACAAAAGCTGTATAGGAATTCGAAACAAACAAAAGGAAACACTTTCTTTTAAACATCACTTAGTTGTACAGAATGCTGAAACAGATGGACCTTTGATCTGACCACTGTGGCAGGTCTTACCGTCCTGTGACTGGCACTTTTTCTCTGACTGTGTTCAGTGTCATGTTGAGGCAACATCAGTTGAGCAATATGAGAAGCTCAGTATAAAAATAACATCCTTTTCAAAGTATTCTTTCCATTTGTATCTACCACCCCTCTCTACTGTGACAGGCATTGCCAATAGCTAAAAATATGCAAGCACATAAATAACATCAGCGCCTATCATGTGGCTGTGATCTGCTTGTACCATACTTGTCCACATCATTTCTGTTACCAGTTTTACCAATTCATAATTGGCAACTGCTCCTCCCAAGCAGTTTTACTCTGGTAAAAGTATGGCCTTGCCACATACACTGAAAACTAACAAAATCAGGCTTTTATTACATGAAATGAAGAACTATGAACTCTTCAAAGACAGAGGAATCAATGAAATAGCCTTCTGATCATTACTGTAGGAGCATTACAGAAGGAGAAAGCCAGTTTTGAAATGAGTGGTTCCAAGATAAATTCAAACAAGTCCCTTTATATCTTTGTACTAGATTAGTAGGCAGGAGGAGCAAATTTTGCATTGCAGATGTATCTGTCAGTGCAAACATGGTATTTACTGCATTCTTTTAAACAGCTATCTTTGCTTTGGAAGTTACTAATTTATTTTCACAACACAGCTATCTGTAGGGTAAATCTATAACAACTGTGATTATCCCAGAAACCTTGTGTATTTGGGATACGGTAGCATATATTATTACACAGAAGAATGGCAGCATATGTAGGAAATCAATTAATTGCATTCCTCCAGTTCCACTGACTGCTGAACTGTGGCTACAGAAAGATACAAAAGATGAAAATGGTTTTCCTCTCCTCAAAGAACTGCTGTTAAGAAAGCTATAGGTGGTGCCTAGGAATTGATGTAGAAAGAGAACTTCCTACCTTGCACATTCATTTTTGCAAAAGAACCATGAGCCTGTCTATTCTTATATGCATGTTATTTGAAGAAATTGTCAACAACAGCCTACGAATTTCTTCATGGAGAATGCACTGTGGAGAAATAAACCAACAGCAAAATCAGACACTAGACTGAAAAAGTGCATGAAATGAGTCTATTTTTAATATATGCCAAAGTATGCCTTTTGCTATTTAGGATGAATAAATTAAACTGCTATTTTCCATGTACCCTATGACCTCCTAGTGGGGTTTTTGAGTACAGCGTTTTGGAGGGGAAAAAAAATCCCTCAGGATCTCTAAGTTCTTCTGCTATGAAAGATCTGAGCTGAGATAGCTGGAGGCAAGAAACAGCACAGTTCCCAGATCTGATACCATTCAGTGTACTACTATTAGAAAAGTGCCATTTAATTGTCATTCTGAAAACATCTCCTCTTTAAATGGCTGAAGTCTTGTTTTGCTAACAAGTTTTTGTTTCATTTTGTGAAATGCATGGATTTGAATTTAAACTTCTATAAAATTGCATATGTCCTGTGCTTAAAATGAAATTGATTAAAAAAACTTGTTTCTCCTATTAAAATCATATTTCTGATTTTCCTCCATATTTTTACTTTTCCCATGTCCATGCCTTCATCACAGTTTGTGGTTACAGTGGATTCTCTATACAGTTATTTTGCAATATTGTCAGGGATCTTCTTTCCCCCTTGCCATTCCTCTCACCTACAAAGAGGCTATACTGAACTGAATGACAAGGTTGTGTGCTGGAATCCCCAAAAAGTCACTTCCTGGGAAAATTGACAACAATATTTACAATGTGAAGAAGAAAAGCACCACACATGGGATAAACCAGAGGCTGATACGTGCCAATTAATATGGGAAAGCTTTCAAGGCAAGTATACAACAGGAAAGAGAAGGATAGGAAAAAACCTCTGAAAATGTATTTGGCTTGAGGGGGAACCAAGTTGTGCAGGACCTTGCAAGCACAGAGATTAGTCCTATAGCAGGGAACATGGTACAGCAGAGATTTCAAACTAGTGATAGCTATGAGCAGGATGGAAGATGAGAACATAACCCAAGCACAACTCATTTGGGTGTGCTGAAAGGAATTGGGAGGACCATAATAGAGATATAAAGAGAGCAGGTGTATGAGTAAAGGAGGGAGATGAGCTTGATTGGATCCATGGTTTCCTTGGTGAGAGGGGATTTAGGGCTGGTCCATGTCATACATAAAAAGTAACAGGAAAATATAAATCATAATCCCAATGATTTGGGATTATGAGAAGTGAGAAGCACACAGGAAAGCAGGAAGGAATCAAGGTTTCAGCTTTAGTGACTGGAATTAGACTTGTTTTCCTTTATCTTAGTTCGTCCAGAATACTCTTATGGCTGCAAAGCACAGTAACATCATTAGATGATCAAGGCTCTAGGATGGCTGTTTCAGGGGACCTCAACAAATGCCAGCTAGCAATTCTGTTGTCCCCATACAAGCACATTAAATTGAATGGCTATATTATACCACATATCTGAAATTGTAGAGAATGTCTTGACATCAGGGAACCTCAAACACCATCTACTAGAGAATAGATATTTACAAGATTTTTTATGCAGAAGATTTCAGAAAATGTAAAGAATACTCACCATACTCTTTTAGTTAGTATTAAACACAAATAAACACATAGAACTGTAATATATTCTTCTAGATTATACATTCTCTCATTATTATTTTCTCAGGTTCTGTCTCTAATGAAAGCCATAAACATCACAAATAAATCCTGCATGTTAATTAGTTTAGATAATTGTTAGTGAATATTTAATATCTATCATTCTAATAATATAATAAGTAATTTCTATATAGTGACAAGCTGCAGTGATGATTAATGAAATGGTATGCACTTACACTGTCTTTGGTAGTAATGTCCAAGTGTGGTCCTAGTTGTATTTATTTAGGATTATTCATTCTCCCTTTGGATTTAGCCCCACTGTCCTACACCAGCCACTGCACAGCAGAGCCATGTTACTGCAGTCACCCCACACTTCAACACCCTGAAGTGTGAAAGCTGCCAGACCCCCTTTGCACCTCACTGCTCCAGACCTTCCTGGCACACATGCCATTCCCAACCTTCTTCCTCCCGCACATCCGCTGATAATCCCTGCATGCCACTAATGCCTTTGCCAATTAGTCAAGAAGTGTCTGACTTGAGAGCTCTGCTCCAAGGCCACCCATGCTCTGCAAGGGACCCTTGTAGTAAATTAGTACATTGGACTACTAAATTTGACTTCAGTATCAATGTTTCCTTGCAGCAGAGCATTCCCTTACTTGCTTCAATGAGCTAGGAAAAAAGAAAAATTGTTCTTCTTTTGACCTTCCCACCTATTTGCTGGACTTCTTATATTGGAGGGGACATTAAACAACTTACCCTTGCTGACTTTCTTCATGCTTTTCAAGATGTTACAGATGTTTGTCAAATCCTGTGTTGGGTGCAAGTCCAAATCCTGTCTCTGGTGTCAACCAGAAGAGAGGTAATGCATATGGAAAAAGAGGATGCTAGTCTGAGATTGTAGAATCAGAGGAATTTCTGTGCTGCTACTGAGGCAAACCCATTCCATAACAGTTTAGGTTGTTTTTCTAGGTAACAATAATAGCAAAACCTCCAGTTTTGCATTTGGTCTACTTAGCTTTGCTTTTAGCTAGAGAAGGGGTGCAAAGAGAGGACAGTGCACATTTCCCTCCCTAGATGCTTGGCCTCTGTTACTGCAGAGCTCATCCACAGAGTTCAGTGTCAGGTTCTCACCTGCACTTTGCTGGCTTCATATGCAAAATGGAAGGCATTAGAACCAGCTAAGATAATTAATAAAATAATCTCGTGAGCAGTTGGATGTGCTCCCAATCTGTTTATATTACTTAGTTGCAACTTGCACCACAATCATTCCTGTTCTGTGCAAGTCTTGAATTATTTGCATCTCTAAGACCATCATTGTCACAAACACTGAAGTGACTCATTTATTTTAAATTTGGAAAAAACAAACTTATATTTGAATTGCTGCCAGTACAATGGCTGACTCTCAATTACTTTCTTCAAAAAACTTACCTGCCTCCTTTTTTTTCCAGATATTTTTTCAGCTTTCTGACATATTTTTGCATTTATTACACTTCATTACATACAGACATATTGCCACTTTCACTAGCTTTTGTCCAGGACCCTGATCCTAAATTTACACAGGTCTAGTCCAGTCATCCCAGATGACTGCTCCAATTGAAGTACCAACCTGCTGAGACTCTGTGTATAAGGATGAGTGTCCACCTACCTACCTGTGTTCATGTGCTGCTGTCTTGTTCCTGCTCTGACAGTGTCCCTTTTCCATCCATTTTGGCCTTTCTCCCTTTTTACTCTAAATCCACCTATGTAGTTCTTATTACACAAACTGGAAACACCTTCAACAGTTCCCACACTCACCTCAGCATGTGCCTAAGGCAATGAGGAATTTATTTAAATGAGAGTATTGCAGCAGATAGTAATTTTTTAGGTGATTAGGTAGAGATACATAAGAAAAATTGAGGTAATTTTTACCCTTATGGGTTTCTGATGGACTTCCAAAGCTTCCTGGAAACAAAGTTATGAGGTGGATCTTGTATTTTCTGCACCTCTGTCCATTGATTTCTCAAAGACCATCAAATGTATGGGTCTAAGAGAGGCCTGTTGTAGTCAGTTATGGATGAAATACTGGAAACCTTATTTAAAAAAAAAAACATGGGAGAAAAAGGTAGGAATAGGAAGTCTGCAATAGAAAAAGGAAAAAAAGGACTCAATAACTCTTACTAAAACTTTACAAACACAACAGGCAAAATAATACAGGTGAAAATAGAAATATGTGCTGCATAGGGACAGTCAGCCCAATTCAGATGTCTTTGAGTTCCCCTCACAGAAGGAGGGGAATTTTCACTGCTGGATGAATAAATTACCTAGTCATGTTCTCTGCATCAGCAGAGCTTTGAAATTCTTCAGTTTGTTGATAATGAGGCCTACATATTTAGATAAAGTGCAGCATTTCCACAGAGGCATACAGAAATTCAAAACAAATACAGACTTGGCATGACTATGCTGTTGCAGAGAACTCTTAAAAGGAAGCTCTGCTTAGAAGACAAGGCTTATTTCAGTACTGTGAAAATTATGACAACAATAGGGGTTGAAAGAAAAGGGGATTCATGTGCACGTTGAGGGGATTCATGTGCACGTTATGTAGGAGGAAGACTCACAGAATCTTAACTGCTGACATTCACAAGTTCATGTTTGTGGTTCAGGTATGAGAACAGGGCTATTGCTTCTTAGGGATCTGTGGCAGGATGTGAAAGTTGAGTGGCAGCACCTGGGACACAATTCAGAGAGTATGGCTGCAAAAAAAGTGCATACTGCAGGAATCTGAGATTTTGGAGTGCAATAAATGGGTCTGCAAAAATAAAGCTCTTCAGAGCAATCCTTTCTGATCTTCTGATTTCAATTTCTTAAAATTTGTTAACCATGATGACACCAGAAGTATAGAATGTGGCATTAAAGCTGCTTTTATTCCTGATGTTACATTCTTCTACAGTGTGCTAGTTTACAATATGCCCAAAAGGCATATTATAGGATCTTAAAGACACAGAGCAGTATCAGAAGTTTGTGCTGGGTGGCTTGTTTACTATGTAGCCTTGCTTCTTTCAGAGCTGCCTTACTATTTATTCCCATAGATGTGACCCTGTATTTGGCTGTATCTGAAGGGTGCTATTTAGGAGGTGGTCAGAGCACAACCAGGCCACAGCCTGACTGCCTAAGCTGCTCATCCATCAGGTCTTGAACAAACACTGTTTACAGCTCAAAATTTTAAGTGGAAGTGTCATTGCTGGCCTTAAAAATGCAGTGATTACTGGGAAGCACTGATGAGCTCACAGACATTTGTAAAGCTGGAATATGCCAGAAGCAACTGCCAGGAACTTTCCCAGCTGTCCCAGGCTAAGCCATTCTTTCTCCATCAGCACCTTCAGTAAGTGAACCTGTCTGTTTCTGACTCTTATGTCCTTTTCCATTTCTTGCCATTCTTCCAGGCTCTCTGAGTCATACACAGCTTTTATGCACAGAGATTTTACATTGACTTTCTAAACAATACAAGAAGTCCTAAATAGTATCAGTCCTACTCTTGATTTCTAACAATCATCTTAGGATCATCTCCACAGATCAATAATTCCTTTTGAGCTATGCCAATCACCTCAAATCTGACCCATGCAATGTGAGCTTTCTTCAAAGAATACAATTTTAACTTTCCAAGAAAATACCTGAGAACTATCCGTGTATATTGTATCTGCACCATTACCCTTATGAGCAACTTTGTAATTTATCAATAAATTAAACATTTTTCTTCTAAAGCCACATCAGCTGCTACTGCTATAAGCCTGTATTGTAATCCTTTATTGCATTTTGTGTGAGCATTTATTGTCTGCAACTGATGTCAGATAAATCAGTCTACTATTACCTGGGTTCTCACTTGTCCAATTTGAATACTTATAGTCAGTCTTCATGTCTTGCAGAATTTCTGCAATAATTTAAGCTTTATTAAAAGTTAATCAGGTTTCATGCTTCCTGAGATCACACATGCAAGCCTCTTTAGGGCTCTCAAATTCAAGTTTTTTAGGACCTACATACTTGAATGTGTTTCTGTCTAAGAAAAGTTGTTTAATATCCTTCTAAATAATCACCAGGAAAGCACTTAGTCATTATCTTATGATAAAAATGCATCACACATTCTTTCAAGTATAAACCAATTTTATTTATTAATTTTTTTTAATCAATATCAACATTTCTTAAAATCTTGATATAATAGGCCTATAATAGTGTTAAGATTTAGGAGCGATTCCTAAAATTACCAACCATGCAAATTTCTTGATATCGTTATCCATTTTTTCTGTGCTTCATAGCTTGTAATGATTGCTAGGTTTGCTTTTTGTCTACTCTATGTATTTATTTCAAACTACTGTGTTTGCTTCCACACTAAACTAGAAACATATTTTTTCTGATCACAATATTCTGACTCCTTCTATAGAAGATGTGAAGCCACATCTTCTTTATAGCCTGCCCCTAGTATGAAAATTTTTCTATTTAATTTTTTCTTTTCACTCATTCATTTTCCACAGATTTTTGGGGCACAAGTCAGAATACATGCCTTGGGAACAAGAAGACATGGCGAGTGTCTGTGTGTGTGTAGTACAGATTGTAGCCTTGTTTGCACATACTGAGTATAGCCATATAGCCATATCTACTCAGGCAAACACAGACTTTCATTCTAGCAATAATCTTCACCATAATAAAGTCTGAAGTTGTTAGTTTCCCTAATGTATTCTTTTTTGTTCAGAAAATAGTTAGCCAGGAGTTTTAGGAGCTCTAGTAATGCCTTAGTACATAGGACCAAATTTATATGTGTGACCTGAAGTTCTTCACAATAACAATGCAATTTTCTTTCACAAAATTATTAGACACTGAAAGAAAAAGTTATCTTGTTCTTTAGTCTTGACTGCTGTGCAAAATAAGTAGTTCTCTATGGTAAACCCAGTTTAGGCTTATTCCTATTGTATTGATCTATGTGTAGTTATTTTCCTAGGAATATAAAGTTTAAAACTGTATTTTACACTCCATCTCATCATTTGTTACTCAATTCCTAGTGGACAGAAGTTTCTTTCAGGGCTAGGCCCTTTATTATTCACAGGAACTAAAGGAGCCTAAACATTTTAACTCAGTTAATAACAGCTTCTCCTGATTCCTGAAGTTATTTCCTTCTGGACACAAACTTTCAAATCGGTAGGAATGGAGAGAAGGAATTGAGGTGTGACCTGACAGACTTGCTTTCTAACTCATTACTCCAAGAAGAATAAATAGAACGATTCTTTCTTTCCCAACTACTTTCCAGCATGGGAAGTTGCTTTCAATGCCCAACTCTTTTTTCTGGAATGACTGGGGTAGAAATGTTGGGGAAAAAAACCCCAAAAAACCCCCTTGCCAAATATAATGAGAATTGGGTTAAAACCAACAAGTAGGCACTATTGTTGGACTGAGCATTGTTCAGACTGGTATCAAAATAACACAAGGCCCATTAAAAGAATCTGAGCCCAAAATTTTTGTAAAGCAAACCATGCAAACTGAAATCTGATTAAGTTCTTGTTTTCAATTCACAAAAACAAACAAACAAACCAAACCAAAACAACCCCCCAATAAACCAAAACAAAAAACCGAACAAACAAAACCCTAAGCCTCCTCCCAAAAACAACAACAAAAAAAAACCCCATGTGCAGTGAGCAGCATGGTCTCTACTTAATCTGATGGCCACAAGAGGGTACAATTTGTAAATGGTATGTGAATATAACGGTCCGACAAAGTTTTCTCTATGTGACATCAATCTTTTCTGAAATCAAAAATCCATCTCCAGGCTGGCCTGAGTGAAATTTTGGCACAGCACCTGCCCAGGAACGTCCCCTCGAGAGCTGCCCAGGCCACCAAGTGAAGGCAACAAGCACCTTTCTGTGCACATGCTGTGTGGTGGTTCCCCTTCAGCCAGGCCCACAATCCAGAGATCCCAGCCATCTGAATCTCTGAATCTCTTCAAACCTGCGGCTGCTTTAGCATGTCGCCATGGTGCCAACAACAAGCACAACATACTTTCAGCTATGCCATAGGCACCACTCTCAAAGGCTCTTGCCCAGCCTTGGGCATCAGAGCAAAGGCCAAATGGCTTTGTCTGGGTGCATCAGGAATCACAGAGTATTCTGATTTGGAAGGGACCCATAGGATCATCAAATCCAACTCCTGGCCCTGCACAGGACACCCCTAGAGTCACAGCATGTGCCTGAGAGCGTTGTCCAAACTCCTCTTGAACTCTGTCAGGCTGCTGCTGTGACCCTGGGGAGCTTGTTCAGCAAACTGCATATCAATCCTGCTACCAAACACTGTCTTTCTCACAGGGCAAACAAAATAGAAGATGGACAAAGGAAAACAGGGCTTGACTAGAGGTTTCCTTGTGATACATAATTAATTCTGTTGCAAGCTGCAAATCTGTGGGTTTGGTTCAAACCACTCTCAGTACAACTCACTTTGATAAACGAGTATCGGGATTTGTTCAAAAGCATAAAATAACAAGAGTATATAACAGAGCTCCCACATACACTGTGTATCTAGAATGTACTGTGAAATGGACTCTCCAGTGTTCGGTGGAATCCCAAACACAACAGCGTTTTCACATATTTGAGGGAAATCTGTCAAACATATGCTCAGATGTTGGCAGCAGTGGCAGAAGGACAGCTTTGACAGCTTCCGTTTGATACTGGAATTCTTTGATCCCATCTATGACTAGGAAGATATAACAGATATTCAACCAAAAGCTGTTTAACTTTGGGATCACTCGGCAAGGTGTGACAGGAGGAAAAAAGAACCAAAAACCCAAAGAAAGGGAAATAAAGCCACAAAGCCGGGGTGCGCTGGCACCTGCCCCGGGCCCGCGCTAACGGCGCGGCCGCGGCCGCACACGCGTGCCCCGCTCGGGGCCGCTGGCCCTTTAAATGCCGGCGGGCCGCCCGTGCCGCCGCTGGCTGGGAGACCCCGCGCCTCCAGTGAGAGGTGAAACCAAGATGGCGGCCGCGCAGTGACTGAGGCGGAGCCGGGGCCGGAGGGAGCCGGGCCGCACCAGCCGTTGCCGATCGCCCCCTCCCTCCGCAGGGCATAGCGCTTCTCTAACGGCCGGGCCGCCGAACGCCTGGAAGCGCAGCCACGTCGCAAGGCGCGTTGGGGAGTCGGTACTGAGCCGCCGCAGCACCGGGAGGAGGAGGAGGAGGAGGAAGAAGAACATGGCGGCGGAGTCAGGCTGGGAGTGAAGCCGCCGCCTGCGACCGGAGCTCATGGAGAAGACGGGGCGCTGAAGTCGGCCGGCCGTTCACCCCGTCCTGGGACGGGCAGTGTCGCAAGCCCCGGGCAGCCCGGGCGGGAAGGAGGGCGGCTCCTTGGAGCCCCGCGCTGACGGACGGCGAGCGAGGGGCTTCGGGCCTGGGCAGCTGCTGCACAATAGAGCCGGGCTACAGGCCGGGGCGAGCGGCCCCTCTCCCGCCTGCCTCCCTTCTTCTGCTCCCTCCGGCCTCACCAGCCTCCCCCCTGTTTTCCTCGGCAGGGCTCCGGCTTCCAGGAACGCCTGCTCCTGTCACGCTGGGCCGGCTGCAGTTCGCCGCTGCTTCCACTACCGTGGATTCCCTTCTCCTCCGGGATCCCTTCTTCACCGCCTCTCCTGCCTGCCCTTCGCCCTGCAAAGAGCCTCTCTCCTCTCTGCGGCTCTCCCTGCCTAGGCTTATTCGCCTTTTGTGCAGCGTCTGACTAGCTGACGGAGCAGCTCCTCTTTTCACATCTTCACCTCTTGTTTCCCCCTCTTCCCCAATCCTCTGTTACCCTCGATAATGAGGATCCCGTTGGGGCACTGAAGAGCAGTAAGAAGAGCGTGCTCGGCGTGCCCGTGTGGGGCTGCTGCCTTCTTTCCCGCTCCCCTCGTCTGAGGGGGGCCTAGCCCCCGCCCAGCCTTCTGCTCCTACAGCCATTGCCAGCCAGAGTGGTGGCTGCGGGGTGGCAGGCGGCAGGATGACGGACACCCGGCGGAGGGTGAAGGTTTACACGCTAAATGAGGACCGCCAGTGGGATGATCGTGGCACAGGGCATGTGTCCTCTTGCTACGTGGAGAGGCTCAAGGGCATGTCCCTGCTAGTCAGGGCAGAGAGTGATGGTAAGTGTGTACGGCTGAAGGTACAATCTTTCCTCGTCCTACCCAGAAAAGGAACTGGGTGTAGTTTTGTGTCTGTTGCCTTAATGTTTTGCTG
This sequence comes from Certhia americana, assembly GCA_018697195.1. NCBI lineage: Eukaryota > Metazoa > Chordata > Aves > Passeriformes > Certhiidae > Certhia > Certhia americana. Next base: position 46,914,447 of record CM031861.1, on the reverse strand, counting down.
CATAATTCAAGTGGTATTCTTAAAAGCAAGTAGGCGCTAACCAGGGTTCATGCGTGCTAGGCCAAGTGAAAGAAACAGAAGATTGCCATCAAGTGCGAGCAGAGTAGCCACTTACTGAATACACAGTGTTGCATGCAAAGTGCGTTCGGGTCTCGTTGTAAATCTCGCATGTGTAATTACTATTTGGATATCTACTGGTCTGGTTTCTAAACTGATCGCTGGATGTTTCTGGAAGCGCTCCCCTCATGAAAATTGTTCAAAACTTAGATTTTGGGGTTTAGTATTCGTTTTTAGAAGATCGTTGGATGGCTAACAGCCTTCTGTTTCCAGCTGCCCTTTTCTTTGGTAGCTTTTAGAATTATGTAAGATTCTAACAGCTATCAACGGTTTTCAAAGTACAGTTAGGGTAGTAAAAACCATACAATGGACAGAACAGCATTTTCAGAGATGCCTTTTTAAAATTTTGTTTTAAATGGAATGGGGGTTCTCAGTCCTTCAGCAGTTCTAGATCTTCCTAAAACTAAATTTAAAATGATGGATTATCAGCTTTCACGTTTTCTGGCAACATATGTCAGTAGTATATGTTAAGTAGTAATATCTAGCCCTGTAGCTACATGTCTGTGCTAGTCTTGGCTATTGGTTAAGTTAATTCATGACTGCTGTGATCAGAGATTTTAAAATGTGTACTTCACAGTATCAAGCTTGTACCATTTTGCTTTTAAAGTCTGTCAGTGCATGACTTACTACTTCATTAGATGTATAGCTACTGTATTTAGTGACTTGTAGATCTCGTTGTAGCTTGGGACTGTAAACAGACCTTGTAATTTTTTTAATTAAGCTTTTTTATTGTAGGAAGTAGAATGAGAAGCAACTTGAGAATCATTAATCATTACTTTTTGAGAAAGTTCTGATAAACTGTACATGACATAATCTCTCCAGCAAAGATCATGAACTGGTGTGGAGGAATCAGTCATCTAAGCAGGATTTTGGTAATGGAGCTTCTGATAGATCTTGTAGTTTCTTGATTATACTTTAAAAGGTTAAACTGATTTTCACTTATTTTACAGCGAGGAAGCTGCATTTAAACATTGAGCAGCTTCCTAGTGCAAGAGAAAACAATCAAAATGGAAATAGCTTTAGTTTAATTTCAACATGAGGAGGGAATTAAAAAAATTGCCACTAAATTTTTTAGGCTAATTTTTACAGTGTTTTGTTGTAGATACTGTCCTGACTGCCTACATGGCTGTTGGGGTTATGTTTAAAAACTGTTTTGTCTCCTATACATTAAAAATTTTCTGGTTTTTCTTTTTGAAATCTTTTTAGAAAAGAAATCAGAAGGACTACAGTTCCTAACCTGCTTGGGAAGAAATAGCTCATTTGAACTAAAATCCATTTCCTAACCTTTAATGGGATATATGTGCTTCAGATTGATTAGAACCTGAGTTGGACTGTTGTTGCCACCTCACTTATAAATGAATATCTGTAGGAAGGAATATACAAATGGGTATAAAAACTAAAATTGAATCATTGTTTTATCTTGCATAGCTAAGATACTCTAAGATACTCAAACTTACCAATTGCACCTCATACATTGATGTTTATTTGGTAGGATATTCACTTCAGACCTCTCTTAAACTGCAGACTTTGTACTTCAAAGTATTGAAAAATACCCAGAGTTAAAGTTCTTAATATAGTAGGTAGTATCAGTCCTGGGTAAATGTGCACTCTATTAATAGGCTAGTTTTTCTAACTTGCTTGTGTAAACACCTCATAAAATTTGATTTATATTCCATTTACTCCCATTGTCTATTGTTTGTGGGCTAATTTTGATGGCAAATAGTCATTTTTACATGTGAGCAAATTATTTAGAAAAAGGTAATGCCATACCTGTGTTTTATATACTGTGCAATTTATGTTTCCTTGCATGCTTTTTTAACTAAATGAAATAGTTGAATGTGATTTTTAACTTTTTCTGAGTTAACAAAGACATACGAGTAGTAGGAACCAACCTGTGTTTGTCTCCATGCTTCCATTGCATTCCTGTATTGTCTTTCTTTGTCAGGTTCTCCTCTTTCCACAATCAAACTTCTTCCTTCCTGCACTTCTAAACCAGCTTTTCCTAGCTTTTGAGCTGAGATTCATTCTGTGCACACTGACATATTCTTACTGACCTACTCCAGGAAGCTGACAGAAAACCTCGGGGTCTGCCTGGAGGTGGAGGCTCCATTTCCTGAGTAGGGGAGGTCGGGGGTTGTGAGCAGTAGTTCCGTGTATGTGGGAAATTCCCGCTCCTGTTAAAGGGCCAGTTTGGCTATGCACAGATCAACAGCACAATTACCAGTAGTTTCTTTGGCTGACCATGTGGGCTAGCACATGGTTCAGTCTTTGGATTTTGCAGCTTTGACTTGGTGTAGTAGGCTGCTTTACAAGTGGTTGAGATTTTGTAACACGGTCAGGGAAGTACAATCAGAATGCCACGTCCAATGCAAGCTATCATTTGGAATTGGAGGAATAAGAACTGAGTAAAAGGGTTTTTTATCTGCAGGAGTGTAGTTTTTTTTTTTTTTAACTTGTGCTGGAGTTTAACACCATCATAAAAGAATATAGATTAGATGAGTGAGTTGTGTTGTTAGCTGCATGTCTAATGTTGCCAGGCACTAAACTGTTAAGAGTCATTGAAGACAATTTGGAATAATCAATTTTAGAACAGAAATACCATAAACTGCTTTCATATCAGGTATATTATGCTTTGAAGCATGAAATTGTAATTTTTTTTACACTTTGATAGCTATTCACTTTTTATTTAAAACCCTGAAAAGTTTCTCTGTGTGATTCCTAGTTGTAATGAATTCTGCTTGAATTGCAGCAAAGCAAGAGTGAAGTATTTTCTTACAAATTATCATCTACCATGTGAATTTCTGTGTGTAATCAGAAGCCTTTGATTTCTTATCCATTTCTGGCATGGTATTTTATGCTGTTGTGGCCTACCTTATTCTTAAAATGTCTTTGTGCTTCTTGGGGTTTACTGCATGGTTTCAGATCATCTTTTTTTTCTGAGCCCAGATGACTGAAGTGACCTCCAAAGTGAATGTTTCTGTTCAAGTAATTTGTGTTAATTTGAAAGCATAAACCTTTAATTAAAACTTATTGGTCCTGTATCTAAACTTTTTGACATGTGGAAGTTAACCTTTCCATTGCAGGTCATATTTGTGAGCTCTCTTTTAGGAACTCTCATCATTTTCATTCAGAAGTTGTTGTTTGCTGCTTCTGAAGTCTGTGTATTAATGACTTCTGACACTGGGCAAGCTACTGACTATCCTTGCTGCTTCTGTAGTGCAGGTATCAGTAAACCTGTACAACTACCAGGCTTAGACAAAACTTGGCTTAAGTTTTTTTTTACTTTGTTCAAACTCAAGGGACTGATTTTATTGGCTCATTTTTAGGCAAGCAACGTAGTATTTATCTTAGATCAAAATGAAAAAAACATGGGGGAAGATGATTTGGGTTGTTTTTGGTTTTCACCTGGTTCTCTTCTTTCCTTAATATTTGGGTTTGACCCTCCAGAAGTGTCTTAGACTCAGGAATATTCTCTTGGAATTGCAGAACACTTTCTTGGCCCTCAGCTTGAGCTGTTTCTTGAGTTTCTGAGGATTAGTTTCTGTGATTTGCTTGCAGCAGAAGTGATTGCAGAACTTAAACCTTTGTGTGTGTCTTGCAAGAAACAGCTCTGGAATTGAAACTTTCATTTAAATGTAAACATGTTTATACTGGCGAAGGGTAACGAGCAGCACTTTTTTTTTCTGCTTTTGAGGAAGACTGCATTTAACAGTTTGGTGGGAAAGCAGCAGTGTTCCTGATCAACTGGTCTCTACCATATGCATATTTATAAACAAAGCTGCAAATTTGCTGTTTAAGACTGTTGAATTGGGATATTTGATGTCTCTAAATAGAATTGAAAATAGCATCAAATATCTGTATGTAATCTCTTTTGAGCAAGTCCTTCCCTATACGCACATTCCTTCTGCAGCATAGAATGTTTTCTACTAACAAAACCCCCCAGCTGTGCTGTATTGCATTATAGTGGCAGGTAACAGAATTCTGCAAGTCAGTTTTCTTTTTTATAGGTGGTTTCAGATATTATTTTTTGTCTCCAGTGTTTTGCACTTACCTTTACAAATTCAGTCAAGGCTGTAATTTAAAAAACAACTAGATCTGCATAATTTTGGAGCATTTACTAAAAACGTAGCTCGCATTGAGTTTTCAGATCTTACCAAACTTCAAATAGAGTCATTGGGTCAATGAAGATGAAATTTTGTTGGTGTATTTTTATGAAGTAGACTGGATAGTCTTAACATTTTCTAGGATAGTACCAATGGAAAAATATCTACATAGAAAGCAATAACAAAAGCATCCCAAACAAGTGATGACTTTGAATGGAACCACTCTATTTGTGGTGTGTTTATATTTCTGTAACCTTTTTCTAAAGAGTATATCTGTATTTCAGATGTTTGTTACTACTTCCTGGTTTCCACATGCAACTAACAAAGACTTAACATTGCCTCATCCCAGGAAGGGGCCTGATTCTGTGAAATTTAGTGTATGAAATAAACTCACTAAACTAACTAGTAGATTAGTCACTGATCTTTGACTTGTTGAACCCTTTTTGGGGAACTTACTGCACAAATGGAGCATCGTATTCTCCAGAAGGATGGATTTGGGGCAGTTATTAGTTATTGAGCACAATTTACCTTTCAGTATATTTCTGTCTCCAGATCAATATTTTTCTAGTTATTGTCCAAAATGGTGAGGAGTAAGTTGAATTGTGTGGTAAAGAGAAGCAGTTCAAGCCTTAAAAAGCTTGATTTGTCTTTCCTACAAGCATCAGCTTTAGTAGAGAAGAAGAAATGTTCTTTTTTCATAAGTTTAGTAAGGAAGGAATTCTCTGTTGTCTGCTTCTGGCTTGGAAGATGAAGTGTTTGCATTCAATTGTTTTCGATTTTTTTAAATAGCATTTTATCAAAGCATTCAAGTTATGTATGATATTCTTCTAGTGTTGGGATTTACGTGTCTGTAGGTCTGTGTTCAGCCATTAAAATATGATGTTGAAATTATCAATTACTTTTGATTAGAAGATTCTATTTCGTACTTGCTGCTATTAAATATTTCTCGACAGTAAAGACTTTCCAAAAGTTTGTCAATCAATTTAATAGCATAAATAATCTTCTCAAACTTCACATAGTAGAAGCTGGGACTTTGAAAGCACGACTGACTGTGTGTATCTGATGATTGTAATGGAAAAGGAAATGCTGGCTTTAGATGTTCATTAGGTAAACCCTAAATTCAAAGCTCGTGGCTATGACGTATTGGATTCGTCTTTAAACCTCATCTTAGATGTTTTCCTTCTCTGTCCTGCTCTATGATTTGTGATTGTCTTTTTCTTTAGTTATGCAGTTACACTTAAATAAGCTGCTTTGGTAACAGGGTTGATGTGTGTCAGAAAACTGGAAAAAGTCAAAGAAACCTGGACACTATATTTGGGCTTGAGGCAAGAGAGATTTTTCTGTGTGTCTTGTTTTCCCTTGAGGGGTATCTATTTCAGTTTTGTTGTTGACTTGTATTGAGTTTGTAAACAGCTTTTACTCCAAGAGCAGTTGGGACAGGGTGATAGCTTCTCAAGCCAGCTTCATTAGTGAAGTCTGCCTCTTGTAGAACAACAGACTTAGAAATTGGGAACAAGCAGCCTTCACAGGTACGTTAATTTGAAAGGAATTGTATCTGATGATCACATGCATTGTAAGCTGGTGGATATAGAAATCACTGGTAAAGCTTCTAAATTCGTGAACTAGCAACCTTTCTTGTCAAACAACAGAATGTTCTGATATTTATGTAATTCCTTAATGAATTACCACTCTTACAGTAAGTGAAGTTCTGTAATCTTGTCTTCAGTCTCATCCCTCATATTCCCCAACCTAACATCTTCATCAGTGTCAGATAGGTGTGCCCTCAGCAGTTTTGTACATGATACCAAACTGCAGTGGTGTGGTTTACAATGCCTAAGGGGTAGGATGCCATCCACATGGACCTGCAGAAATCTGAGAAATGGGCCCTTGTGAACCTCGTGAGGTGCAAGGTTCTGCACCTAGGTCAGGGCAGCCCCCTGCTATCAGTCCAGGCCAGGGGATGAACAGATGGAGAGCAGCCCATATTTTAGTAATAAATTTGCCTTAGAACTGTAGTGATGAAACTGAGAAGTTAACACTTTTCTTAAAGAAAGTTTGGACTTTTCTTGAAGTCTAAATTTAACCAGGTAAGTAAATGGAGAAATGCTGCTTTAAACGGGGGCTTGTAGCCTTACGTTTTAATGAAATGATTGACAATGAAAGTTAATTTATCAGTATTTGTGTAAGCTGAGTGAAGCTCTGCAGGTATGTAAATTTAAGTCATGCACTGGCATTAGTGCAGCTGAGTGGCAAGGTGGATGAGGAAAGTGATTGGTCCAAGAATAAAATCAGTTTTAAGAGTTGTTTTTGCATAGCTCAGTGCTTCAGGTTGTTTAAATGTGACACAATGCTGATGCGCCAAAGGAAGGGAAAGAAGACACAGACATGAGAATAGAATTGTTCTGTCTTACATCAGTAAAACCTACTGTGAAATTGTTGTTCCTGAGTTTATTGTGTGAAGTTTACTGGTGTTAGAGCAGTAACAATGGTTACTACTCTAAACATCAGTTTCTAGATATGCTTCCCAGGAAAATATTTTAGCTAACTTTTAAGAAACAAATACCACGTGAGTGGAATTTTCCCCCAAAACAACCACAGGTAATCTTTGGAATGCAGTCGTGATGCTTTTGGTGTGTTGACTTGCAGACTTTATCATGTTAAAAAAATTCTGTGGAAAAGTCATTACTCAGAATAAGAAAGGTGTAAAATTCAGCCCTCGGAGCATTATTCCTTACTGTGTGAACAATATCTCTGAGGAACAACTGAAGTATAAAGCTCAAGGGCAGGGGTTAAGAGACTTACTGTTGCTCAAGGAAAGAGTGATCAGAAAATTCGTGGGGAGATTAAAATTTTAGCACACATATAAATAAGTGGAACTTTTTTTTTCTAGGCTCTCTTCTTTTGGAGTCCAAAATTAATCCGAACACTGCGTACCAGAAGCAACAGGTAAACATACTTTTCTTTTCCTCACATTTGAAGGCAGGGTCTTTAACAGTATACAGCCAACAGAGTAGCAATATAGTAATTTTTTTGCTTCTGTTGCAAATTATATTTTATGTTGTTGTGCCAAAAATAAGCAAAGTAGTTTGCAGCATTTTTGTGCATTACATGAACATGTGTTATTCCTCCTCATTTTCCTCATTTTTGATGTAGCTATACAGATAAATTGCACTCTGTTTTGCATCAGAAATTGCTGTGGAAGAGACAATCAAAACATAGCTGGAAAAATCACAAAGTAGCTGAGGTTCCTGAGAGTTACAGTATCTGAAACTTAGTATCATCTGGCTATTTAATTCTTTGTAGTTCAGATGCTCTAACTTTAAATGTATTTTTATTCAAGGAAAGACTTGAAGGCTTTAAAGCTATTTACATGTTAATCTTTGTTGGTCTTTTACTTGGAGGGTGGGTATGGGTTTCTCCTGCTCCAAAGCATTCTGTGTGCATAAAAGCAGCTTCTCACCTTTAGTTTGCACATTGCTTCAATCGTTTAAGCCATACATTGTGAGCCCCTAAAGAATGCTCCTGAGATGAGTGAGAAATGAACTGTTTAGGTTCTGTACCTTATTTGCTGTGTTTATTTAAGGGATGCTGGGAATTGCCCTTACAGGTTTAAAAATGCTGAACCGAATTGTATTTTGTCTGTATTGAGCTGTTTGGTCAGCTCAGACTTGTTAAAATCTTGTCAGGTACAGTTAATGTATTAATGAACACTCTTCAGTCTTTCAGCTGTAATAGTTTGTAGGCATGGACATACTGTCATTTTGTTCACAGGCAGTCACAGTAGTTGTGTCACTGCAACTGTTTGTAAGATTGTATTTTAAACTGAATGGGGAGAACCAGTATGGCCTAAAAATACCTTTCCTTGAAAAATTAAAGCTGTATCTGTCTCTTGATATATTCATAATACTGTATAACCAGCCCATACTGAACAGCTGATAAGGGCAGTGTGGGTCTGGAGAATCAATTCCAGGGAGTAAGGACACGACCAGCAAAAATGCTAAGCAGTCTTAAGTTCTAGCTGTAATCCTGATTAATTTGAGGTCATGGTTGTATGATACCGTAACTTAAGCTTTAAAACTCCTGAAGTGACACTGAATGTTTCTCAGGTCTATGGCATAAATTGCTGATCTGGTGTAAACTTGCTTTGCTGGCTTAAATTGGTTAAAAGAGCACTGAGGAGTGAGTTTTGTATCAATAGGCCTTATGTCACATCACACGTGAAACCTACTTCAAGTAGGCATAAAATTGCAAGATGGGTGCAAACCACCACACATGCTGGTCAGTGTAACAGCATTTCCTTCTCCAAGTTAGACATATATTGTAACCTAGTGCTGCAGAAATCATACTGGTCATTGTGAAGACATGGTTTGAGAAACAAAAATAATTAATATGAATCTGTTCCTTTAGAACTGCACTGTACATTCTCTGTGCTGGAGAATGAAAAGTGCTGTTTTTAAACCTTTCAAATACTCAGTTGACAAAAATTTATATTTGCAAGTGGATTGTTCATATTATTTAAGTAACCTAGTTTCTAATCTAGATTGAATATGAGTCTCTACTCCAGGCCTTAGAAATACCAAATGTTTCTTGGTGTGTGTATTAAATCTGCTCTGTAGCCTGTTTTCTTTCATGTGAGGCCTACTTATCTTTTCCCTTAGTAAAAGGCAAGTTCAGAGTTTAAACCTGATTCCATATGAGCTAAGTTTGGAGCTTAGCAGCTGAAAGAGAGTAAGTTTTTTCCAGCTCTGCTCCTAGAACTCTGAACGGCTTAAACTTACTAAACCACAAGAAAATCAACTTGGTACTTTAAATCCTTTTTCAAAAACTGGTAATTCTCTATGCTGGCAGAACTTTCAAACCATCTTACACAAGATTCATTTGTGGAACTGAGATGGAAAAGTGAGTGAGATCTTTCTTTTTGACTGCAAAAGGCTATTTGGGTCACCTCACTACTAGTGAAATTGCAGCCCAAGATAGAAGACTTGATTTTGAGCTTGCCTACTGTTGTTAGTTGCACTTAGAAAATTTCAAGAAAAATCTCCCAGAAATATAAGACTTAAAACTTCAAAGTAGTTGCATAGCATTATGATCTTACCAGCTTGATCTCAGGATGTTGTTGTAAGGGTGAGCCTCCATGCTATTTTAAGGGAGACACAGCAGCACATCCATTTCTACTGTGGCACAGCATGTAGCTTGTGGGCACTTTGAATATCTAGTGGAATAAATAGATAAGTTCTGACTTTTGTCTAGGCTTGTAAGAAGAAACAATCTTTATTGGACCGACTGAAACAGTCTGTGGTTGGAAGCAAGGAGAGATAATGTGTACTAAGCTCTTGGGGAACCTAGCTATACACCAATTGCTTTGGATCCTTCCACAAAAGAAGCCCACCTTTGTGAGAGTGAAGTCCTTCTGCTGGTGAAACAACCTCCTATCTATGCTGATCTGTTAGTGCTAGTGTGAAGTAGATGGTCTCATTAGTTCTTGATATCCCAAATTATGCAATCTCATGGTTTACATATGTGTTTTAATAACTGCATAGCTTAGATAATTATTTATCAAAATATTAATGTGAAGACCTGAGGACAAGTTTGCCTTGGTGCCTCTGTTCCCTTGGAGATTAAGCCAACAAAACGAACCAAACCACCAAAAAAAATCCCAACAAAAACTATACCTGTGAAGCTGAGCTTGTAGTACAATTCTGTCCCAATTGTCTGCTTTATATTTCTTGGTGTTTAGTGTTGAAAGCAGTGACTGCCCTTTGTGGTGTTGAATACAACTTCCTGCCTTTGGAGAGAGAGATTACTTGGGAGATCTTGAGTCCTGCTCAGGGATTCATTTTTCATGCATCAGCCTGATCTATTTCAGTTTGCATAGTCTAGTTCCCAGTCTTCTCAGACTTACCTGCCATCTGGGGGGTTAAAATAATTCATTAAAGCATGAAATTCATGGACAGTCTTTTGACTACCTTTTCAGTAGTCAAATAAATTAGTCTGTCACAATGAAGAGCCGTTTTCTGCCATGTTCAAAAAGAAAGGTGGGTCTATGTATCTGATTCTGTAACATAGAATTGCTATCAGTGGAAGTTCATTGATGCTCTGAACCATGCACTTCCTGGAAAACTCATCACTCTTTATACTAGAACTTGAAGAAAGGAAGCCATATGAGGAAAAAAAAAGCTGGAAAGAAAACAACTTGAGAAACTAACATCCTGTGGCTCAGAGAAAGAACTTAATATTTCTTATGTTAAAGTACTATTTGCAGGCAGAAACTTCTTCAGAAAAAGAAGAATTTGCACAGTACAGTCACATAAGCACCTGATTTGTATTCTTGTTTACAGCTCTATGTTAAGTTTTGTTGGCGTTTTTATTTTAAAATAATACAGTAACAGTCCTATAACTTTGCCATTGATTATTACTGGATTTAATTACTGGGTAAGTAGTAGGGTTCACCTTAAAAGCAAATTTTATTTAGTAAGTGGAATTTAATTATACAAAACATTGCTGGGTCACATGTGGAATACTTAGTTTTTCTCTTCATACCCTTGCTGTCATGACAAGCAAGCCAACACTGAAACTATTTCAATAAAATTTGTGCATATTGTAGCTAGGATAGTAAGGAAGAGTGTGTGGCTTTGTGGGGTGAGGGAGTCAACAAGGGAAGGGCAGCGTGCTCTTGGGTTTGGGGTGGGCTGGTTCATCTGTTTTAAATTAATGTACATTTCTTTTCCTTCATGTCTGTTTTCCTGTGCATTCTGATTTTGCTGCTGTTGCTGAGTATCCTGGTTTCGGGACAAATTTGTGAGGAAATTTCCGAAGGCATCCCTCTAGAAAGCAGATTCAAGTGGTCCCTCCTCCAATTGGTTTGGGAAAAGATTTCCTTGGAGAAAAGTGGAAAAAAACTGTTTATTTAACAAGCAAAGTATTCATAAGCACAAAAAAATGAATAATATTAAACAATAAAACCTCTCACTGTTCCAAAGGGATGGCAAATTCATAGAGTCCTTTTCGTGGGGTGCAGGTTGGCTCACTCAGTCTTGTAATCAGACCCTCCTGTGCTGGAAAATGCCATGTCCTGGGCCCTGGTGGGCCACAGATGTGAGCTCCTGGTGTTTTTCTGGGTTTTCAGTCCAGAACAAGACAAATCAGTTCCAAGACAAAGAAAAGCCACAATCTGGGGAACCTCTCTGCCTCAGCTAGCTGAAAACTAACTAAAAAGCAAGGGAGAGCTCTCTTGTGCTGCAGACAGCACAGTCCATGAGAGAGAAAAGCTGAAGCTCTTATCTTAATGTTTTGAATACAGCTAGCTCAGACATTCCACTGCTTTTCCTTCTCTCCCCTTCACTCTCAGATCTAGTTTTAAGGGTGCAAAACTTATTTCTGGGCCAAACAGAAGAATGGGGATACAATTGAGCATGATAAAGTTACCCCAGGATACAGAGTATGGCCAAATAAGTCAAGTTTCTGCTGCAGAACTAATAAACTAACTGAAAAGGTGTGTATGGCTGGTGAGCTTTCACAGAAGCTAGTAGAACACAGAGTATGCCTTTGACATGTTAATCAGTTTTTTGAATAAATTGTTAGTGCATCCAGATAACCAGGTTCTAAGTGAAAAACTGCATCAAACCAAATGCAGAATTGGAACTTTATATTACAGTACCTGGGTTGGTTTTTTCTGTCTTGAAGATTCTGCCACGACCTACCACACTGACTCTAACTTTAAAAGTCTGGGTAGTGTAAGTAGTTTATTTCATAAAGAGAAACCTGAAATTATGAAGCTTTACTTTTATTGTAAATATTTATATAGCGAGATGGTGAAAGGTGGGTTGGCGTGTCCAGGGACGTGTCTGTGACTGTAAACAACCTAAGGAATTAGCTAAGGGACTAGCAATCAGACAGTCCAAGAGGGGAAGAAACAGCCTGGCTGTGTTGAACTTTGTGCGGGCCAGGAAATTGTCACTAACCTGAACAATGTTAGTGCTAAGAGGAAGAGATTCATTTGCTTTTTTAAGGCTGAAAGCAAGAATTTATTAAATACTTACCTAATTTCAGGCATCACTACTTCTTGAGCATAGATTAAATCTCATTGAGTTGCCAAGGGAATGTTTTGGAGCTATGCAGAGGACTTGTCTCTGGACATGAACAGTAGTCAGAGTCCATTGTCAAACAGGAACAATTTTGGTATTTTAATCATAGCAGAATCAAATCCTGAGAACTAGTTGCTCTGAAATTCTTCATGATGAAATCCGAGAGCTTGCTTTGGAGATTTGTGTTAGTGCTGTACAAGACACCTACTAATCAGCTTTCTAATCAGTTAAATAAAACTGACTTAAGGCCTAATGAAAGTTGTCCTTTAGTGAGTGCTGTGGCAAGAACTTTAGACTGATAGTATGTATCAGTCTAAAGATTAAAAACTTTTTACTCTTGGGGTAAGTTAGAAGCCGTTTGGCAGTAGTTTCAAAAAAATGAAAAGTCATAGAGTAGATATTCAATCCTATCCTTCAGAGCAATTACTGCTGTTTCCTGGGTTAAATTATTGCAGGTTAGCTTCTGAGGCCTGACTTCTCAAATAAAACTGTAGCACACAGTAGTGCCTCTGCAGAACTTCTAACTAACCAGAACTAGCTTCGTGTGGGCTTGATGCAGGCAGCGGAGAGAGAAGCAGCACAGGAATCACCGACTGTATTCTGAATTTTTGCCTCGGGCTTTGCCTTAATAAGGACTAGAGTGTAGAAAGCTATCTTCCCCTGATAGAAGTGATTGATACCTCCTTATGGGAATGTTAAGTACATAGGTCTTCTAAAAAGAGGCTGTACTCTAAACTTTTGCTTAAATTTAAAAATTTCTCATTTTCTTTGTGCAGTCATAATGAGCACTGTTGTTACAAAAAACAAATTCATGTAAATGGTCCTAAGGGTACAGTAAATCTTGTATGGGTTAAGATAGTGATGACACATCCAACTGGCACTACTGTCAAAATATTTTTTTTGCATAGCAGCAAATTATTTTTCAATCTTTGAATAAGATCGTGAACTCTACATAAATAGCTCCTGATTATCATCCTATTTGAAAAAGATCTTGCCAAGAACTGTGATGTGTCTTGAAAATATGAGGAGCTAGAATGCTGAGATTCTCTCAGAGAATTTAGTTTACGATCTTTCAATAATGAAGCCTTTGTCCAGGTTCATGACAATTAACACAGAGCAGCTAGGATTTAATGCTGCTGTTGCACATTTTAATTGTTTACAAAGAACTAGGTAAGAGTAATTTTTAGATGTTTTAATTATCCCATCCAGTTCCTTGTGTGTAGGTGCTAATATTTTATATGAAATGCAACAACAAAGGACATGTCTTTGATCCAGTGAGCTTAATTGCTATTAGCCTGACTGTTGTTGTGAATCAAATAAAATTGAAGATTTTATGCTTATCAAGATGTAATGTGCAAGACTTGTCTCCTTACCTCTCTAACTGATAGCCACTATTACTAAGCATGTTTACCCTTGCTTCTGTTTTCTCTTTGAAAGGAGGAGGCATTCTTAACAAACTGCAGTTGCTTTCTGGAGTTTTAAGAAGTAATGTTTGACATTTAGAAGCAACAGATACTACAGTTCCATAGCTGAGAGATCAATTTACACTGAAGAAATACCAGATCAAGCATGTACGAAGATTTCTTTCAATAAAAAAAAACCCAGAAAGTAGACTGTTATTGATGTGTTCTTCCATCTTTAACTCCACCTAGTATTTCCTTCAGTTATTTCTTCATACATGTATGTCTTGACCTGTTCTTTTCGATGACTATAAGCTTTGTAGCATTAACAAAATGAAATTATAGTCACAACTGTCTGCATTCAACAGTGAATTTAAAGTTGACTTTAAGTTAAAGTCTGCATATTGTGCAACAGAGTGAAGTGCTTTTTGTTTCATGTTCTCTTTTAAAAAGTCCTTTGATGTAAGAAAGGTTGTACAGTTAACTAAAGATACAGAGTATCAATTGATAGATTTCTATTGAGGAACCATAATATACAAAACCCTTATGTGGTAAGACAACAAATACTAATAATTTCAAATTTTAATGTTGGCAGTTGGAAAACACTTTTCTCGTACTGATAAAACAAACAGGAAGATAATTGTTCTGCTGCTCAAATTATTTATTTAAGCAATTTTTTTGTATTGTTTTCCAAAGAAGAAATAACTAAAAAAGAATCAGACTGTATGGAGGTGTGAACTTCCTTGTTTGGTAGTAGATGATCTTGTTGAAGGGAAAAACTGCCATGCTATGGCCGAATACACTTCTCTGTATCTGTGACTGTAGTTTTCAAAACCAGCTTTAACTTTCTGTCTTCTTTTTCATTTTTCTCCTCCTGCCTTCTTTTCTCTGTCTTGATCTGTTGCTGGATTTTATTCAGAGACAGAGCTTTTGTTTATTAAACTTAAGCAGTTAATATAAATAGCACTGCCCTTGCCAGTGTTCATTTAGTCATTTCCCTGTTTGTTAGTTGTGTTCTTTATCAAGAAGAAAATACATTTTGGTCTTTTGGAAATTACTTGCTTAGAAGCCTAACCACTTTCACAGATGGAAATGTAGATGGGAATGTTGCAAGATCTGCTAGAGTCTTCTTAAAATTTGCTGTTAGGACTGTTTTGTTGTTTTTAATAGATAAGCACAACTCAGAGTGAAGCTAAGGAAAGAGTGGCCTTGGAAAATTATTTTCTGCAGTAGAAATACAGTTAGAAAGATAAAGGTATTAAAATTTAAACCTGATACCTGCACTTAATATGCAGTAAGGTGCATACTGTTTCTAAAAGATGGTAAAGAAAAATACTTTTTTTTGGGACCTTCACTTTTCAGATTTTTGTAAGCTGATATTTTTTGCTCTGTTGGAGTCAGCAGTACCAGGTGCTGTCAATCTGTTATTACCAGAGAATTTGCTCCATGACCTGTCTTGTAGAGAATAAACTATTAATTATGATTTTTTTTTTTTTTTCTTCCTTTTGTATTTTGGAGGTGGTCTTCCTAAATCCCTTTCTTCTGTGTACCACCTCTTCCTCAACCCTTTGGAAAAGGAAAAGGTAAACTATTTGCCATTTACAAGGTAAAGCCATTGGTGCCTCTGAAGCAGTATAGCTGCTCTGGTAATGGCAAATTGATTATATCGTATTGCTTGACAATCCCATTGGAGCTGGCTGATTGTGCTGTTTAGATTATAGTTTAGTTTAAGGTGTTTTCTAGCAAGTGCATATCAAAATCTAAATGTAAGGTTTCTTTTTATTGTCAGTATTCATTTTAATATTGCTCTAAACAAATTCTGTACTTAATGAAGTCGAAATTCTGGTTTTTATGTACAAGAAAAATTCTCATGTCTCTTGTCCTAGTGAGTGAATGCATGGTTTAGCACTTGGCTGAAATAATGCAGTTTTCATGGAGCTGTATACTTACTGTGGCTATATTTCAGCTGTTACAGGAAGACAAAAGACTTAAGAATAAAACTTGATTCAATACATGTAAACAATGCTGATTTTATTTTCTTATATTAATTTATTTTTATTTTCTATTTTTTTATTCTAAGAGTTACTTAGTAGACTCTATAAACTACTTCATCAAATATCTTGTTAGTGCGTGACATTGCTGTTTGCAGCATCAGCTTCCATTTTCATGTATTGGTTTTGCATGCAATTTAAGGGCTCTGATAAACTCTTGAACTATCCTAGTAAGCAGATGAGAGCTTCAGTGTCTGGGAAGTGAACATTGCTAAGCATGGTTTCAAGTAATTTCTAGAAATCTAGGGCAAAACTTCCTTCCAGAACTGTAGTTTGGAGTAGGTAAAACTCTCAGGTGTGGTTCAGTGTAGTGGGTGTGTGTAGTCCCAGGCAGTGAACTGTGCTGTTTCTCTTCTTTAAAGTTTGTAACCATCTTGGGACTAGCTTTTAAACAGCTGTTCTGTGAAATTAGCACATTGTCTTCTGGGGCCTACAAAAATGAAAAAAATGTATTGTAACTTTGATTCTACAGAGAAAGTACAGTTTTATGTGGTCCAGCTGAAACATTAAAGAAACCCCTAACATAAATCCCCACAAAACCTGTTGCTTTTGTTATTTTTTTTTTTAATTAGAGAATGCATTGAGGTAGAAGTGCATTTTTTAGTTCAAACTTTTTGAGATTTAGAATATTATGGTCACATAAAGTAAAATCTTATTGGAACTTCTTTGTTCTGATTTATGCAGGAATGTTTTTAATCATATAAACATATAAAAATTTTATGAAGTGTGATGGTGGTTGCGTTTGTATTGTAATACTGTCCTGTCATAATTAGGTGTCAGGCTGTTTTTACTTTGAAATTTTACTCTTTAAACACTATTTAGGTTAATAAAATTGAAATATATTGCCTGAAAATACTCTTCCTCTCTTTAAAGGATACCTTGATCGTATGGTCTGAAGCTGAAAATTATGATTTGGCACTTAGCTTTCAAGAAAAAGCAGGTTGTGATGAAATATGGGAAAAAATATGTCAGGTAAGTTTGATAAATGTAAGATTGAGACAACCTAATTCATCTAAACCTTTGTGTTCAAAACTTACAGGCTGTTCTGAGAGGTGAATTTGAACAACAGTAGGTAGAAAGTAAAATCTACAGTTTTAGCCAGCTCTCCCAGATTTGGTATTATTAAATTTGAAAACTTTCTTCTTCCTCCAGAAATTTAATACAAACCTAATCTAGGTTTCGGGTACTTTTTAAGAGCATTTTCAGATCTTTCTACTCAACAGAACTTCTTAGTTCTATTTTCACCCGAGGAAGTGTAGCTCAAAATGAGTGCTTAAAAAGTTGCCTAACTATTAATGTTGTAATTAACTTTTTTCAGGGTAACCATAAGGGAAAAGATTACCTATGACATTTTATTGTAGAGAGAAGAATGTATGTGAACTCCTAGTGAGTTTTATAATGTATTTCTTATAGAATATACTGCAATGTATAATTTTACATATGGTATATATAATACAACTATTTTATTTACATTTCTCTTTCTGCATTTCTCATTCTTCTGTTTCAGGTGAGGGGAATATTGAGTTTCTCTCAGAACTTTTTTCCATGCATATGTTTCCAGGCTATGAAATATTGATCTGATATTAGGAGATAGCTCCATCCCTGTATCATCCCCTTAAAGAGAATGTTCTTAGAAACCAAACAATCTATATGTAACATGTATATATTTTAACTTGTTTTCCTACTACAACCAGGTGACTGTATAGTCACTGAATCAGTGTTGTTTGTGAATAATATTTGTTTGGGTATTCACCCAAAAGACTTTAATATATTCCCCAATGTTAGTTCACTTTCTCAGTTCTTGTTTGGGTTTTTTTCTTCCCATCCAAGACTACAACTACTCTTAATTCTGGTGCTGCATTATGTGGGATTTCTCTATATTACTCTAAATCTCTTTCTGCACTCTCTTTCTGTTCTTAACACACATCTAGCTCTCCCCACTCTGTGTTTTGAAGTTTATTCTTTGTGATTTCAGAGACAAAGCAAAAGAAATCTGGTTTCACAATTACATGTGTAATTTTTTTAAGAATGAGTCTTTGCAGCTTTTTACCACTTAAGTAAATAAGTACAGAAACATTTCCAAGAACCGTAGCAGTCAATGGCCCAAAAGCTGGGGACAGAAACAAAGTGGGGAAAGGGGGAAGTTTTGTTCTCAGGAAACACCCAGATAAGAAGCCCAGTTTCCTCACCCTCATATAAAGATCTAATATTTTTGTAGGAAACCAGTGTCTTTGCATCCTGTTTTGAGACCATGCTATTGTAATTGTGTCTGGTGTACTTTATAGATCTTAAGCTTCCTCAGTCATTAAAACTTCTTCTAAAAGGAAAGCTTTGATACCATTTATAGAGAAAGTGGTTGCTGCTGTATAAGCAGAGCAACATGTGGAGTTTAGCAGCATTCTGAATATAGGCTTGCTGTTATAAATGAAGCATTATTTCTCCCAGGGGTTTTTTGCCGATTTTCAAGATTAAAAACAGCAGCACCTTCTACTGTTCTGCACAGCAGTGCTTCTCTGAATTTGACACATCAGACTCCAAGCAGATGCTAAAATTAAGATGTCATTAAAGCTGATATACTCTGGTGCCCAAGCATCTGTGCATTTTTTTACTAATTCGTACTTTGCACAGTTTCGTCTTATCTCTGGAGAGATCTTTGCAAGTCCTGTGCATTATTTTTCTGACAGTCAGTTTTCCACTGTTCTTTTGTCAGCATTGGTTTGAGGTTTTTTGTTCTTGGGAGAAGATTCTGTGTCTCTGTTGGGTATTTAGAAAGTGCACAGTAACAGATTTTGACTTGCAGCTCTCCAGAACTGAAAACAGCAGATAAATTAGCAAGACTGGTCTCTCTCCTCTGTTTGAGGTAGTGGAAGCTTTGAAAAGCATAAAGACTAGTTAATAGCCTATAGATAAATGTTTAAAGCTCCCACTAGAACTATGTAATACTGATTTGCATTTGAAAATACGTCTGCAGATAATAAAGACTGGAAACAAACAGCTTAGTTCAGTAGTCTATTAAGAAGTTGCCATCTATATTAATAATTGTGAATTTCTGGTTTTATTTGAAGTACTCAGAAAATGTAGGTTTTTTTCCTTTTTCTTCCTCCCATTTTTAGAAAACAGTTACATGTCTAATGTAGAAACAGTTCTGTAAAGCTTTCTATTTGAAGAAATGTTCTCATTATCTCTTTTATTTTCCAAACCAGCTATAGTCAGCGTTAGACTAGATTTGCACTTCTGTTTTGCCCATAACAGAGAAAAAATGTGCGATAACTAAACAGTTCTTTTTAAAAAGCATTCAAGTAACAGTAAAATTAAACTCCACTTTTTGATACATCTTATTTTGCAGGTTCAAGGCAAAGACCCTTCTGTTGATATTACTCAGGATCTTGTTGATGAATCTGAGGAGGAACGCTTTGATGATATGTCATCACCAGGTCTAGAATTGCCATCCTGTGAACTCAGCCGACTAGAAGAAATCGCAGAACTGGTGGCATCTTCACTGCCTTCACCACTGCGACGTGAAAAACTCGCACTAGCACTGGAAAATGAGGGTTATATTAAGAAGCTCTTAGAAATTTTTCATGTGTGCGAAGACTTGGAGAACATTGAAGGACTACACCACTTATATGAAATTATTAAGGGAATTTTCCTTTTGAACAGAACTGCACTTTTTGAAGTCATGTTTTCCGAGGAATGTATAATGGATGTAATTGGATGCCTAGAATATGATCCGTCTTTATCACAGTCACGGAAACACAGGGAATTTCTGACTAAAACAGCAAAATTTAAAGAGGTGATACCTATATCTGATCCAGAGCTGAAGCAAAAAATACATCAGACATACAGAGTACAGTATATTCAAGATATGGTCCTACCCACTCCCTCAGTTTTTGAGGAAAATATGCTATCAACACTTCATTCTTTCATCTTTTTTAATAAAGTGGAAATAGTTGGCATGTTACAGGTAAGTTTCAAAAATTCAGTCTCTTACTTGTGCTTGGGCAAAGGAAGTTGGATGATTATTCCTGGAAAGATTGAGGTGCTTCGGTGAACCTTCACTTCTGTGATTCTGTAGGTGCTTGTGGAGTGTGACAGGAAAGGCGTGGATTTGAGTACTGAAATACACGTTGTCAAATACACGTTCTTTAATTTCTGGATTTGGACTAGATTCTTGTAACTGATTTAAATGGAGCAAAGATGTAGAATATTAAATGAGGTTCTTTGGAATGAGTAGTACTGTTTGCACTGAATCCTTGATTTTAATAGGAGTTTTGAGAGTTGTTGTTTTTGTATTTTGGGACTTTTTAGTCACTAGACTAAGGGATATCTTTTGTCATGTTACCATGAAAAAACATTACTTTGCCTAAATGTCACAATATAATCTCCTACCACGATATAGCTGTTGCTAATTTTGAAGTAAATTTAATTAGCTGTTTGGAAAGTACAGATTATTAACATAAGACTACTTTAGATGCTTGAATGTTTTCTTAGTTTGTCTCAATAAATCCCTAAATAACAGTGCTCAGAATTACCAGTTTTTCATGAAATACACTGCAAATGTAAAGAGATTATTTGGTGCTTTACATAGTTTACCAATGTCATAGGTGTTCTGCACCAGCCCATGAGCTTTCTGAACAGTGTTAGAAGTTAGTGGCACATCTCTGTAAGGGGAGCTTTCACCTAACTCAGCAAAGTGTTACAGCACATGTATTTTGGTTTGTAGAAGTTAATTATCATTGTCTTATTTCTCCCAGAGTTTAATGAATGAATAGTCACTGTCTTTGTAGAGGCTATCTGATCTGGAGACATGGACCAAGTGTTAGATGTTACCAACTACTTTAATCATATTTGTCTTCAGCTTGACTCTCGGGATGTACCCTGTATAGTTTAATGGAAAATATATAGCAAAGGAGAGTGAAAATTCCTTTTGCAAGCTCCTAGAGCAAATAATTGTCAAAACTAGGCCTCACAACTTTTCCTCTACCACACTCGGTTATCAGAATACTGATATATTACTTAATCCACTCACCTGGAGCTTTAATCTGTCAGGTGAAACACCTTGGACATCTTCAATAGTACTAGGCCCCACCTTATGCCCAAGTGAACCAAACTGTTCATGTCTGTATGTGTGTCCTTGATAAACAAAGTCACAGTTGCTTGTCTGAAA
This sequence comes from Certhia americana, assembly GCA_018697195.1. Taxonomy (NCBI): domain Eukaryota; kingdom Metazoa; phylum Chordata; class Aves; order Passeriformes; family Certhiidae; genus Certhia; species Certhia americana. The sequence continues at coordinate 46,893,525 of CM031861.1, read as the reverse complement.
CAGTCAAAACATCTTTATCGTTTTGAAGTTGCAAATTTGAAGGAGTTTACAAGTCTGACTTTGGTAGAATATTGAAAAAGATTCAGTTAAGGGGTCTCAACTGGAGCTTCCAGTATGACTGTTGTCTCAAAAATCTCTTGCCCTCTTTGCAAGGATTGCTAAAAGCAAATTTCTGAAGATTATGCATTTTGACTTGAGGGGGAGGAGGGGAAGAATTTTTCAGGATTCTTGGTGGCTTATTCTGAGAGGGATCTTGAGCTTTGAAAAAGAAACTGGGCAAGGAAAAAGAGAGCCTGATCCTGCAAAATCATTAAGGGTGTGTTTGCCAGATGTCCCAAGATAACTTTATTGAATACTAGAGACTGATGAGTTTCCTCTTTTCTGTCTCTTACAACTTGTGTTTGGTTAATAGATGTAGGGTAGGTTTAACTTAGAATATCAAGGTTTTGGTTTCTTGCCAGACTAGTTAGTTGTAGTTTACAGTTGAAATAAAGGCTCAGATCTGATTTTGATTTGTTGTGTGACAGCAGATTTTTGAACGTTATCTTCACTGCTGTTCTCTATGGTTGAGAATAAAGTACACTTCATGTATGTTGGAGCCAGAAGAGTTAACATTGCATTTCAAAGTTAGATAGACATTTGGAATTATTGACGTGCTTTCCACAGCTTTGAGGAGCCCAGACTGAGAGCACACAAGAAAGATAATACACCCACCCTGTGCTATACTGCATTTCCTAGTACTTTCACAGTACAGCTCTCTAGCAAGGAGGGAGAACTCCCCGAGTTTATAAGTAAGAATCTGTCAGAAATAATATGACATTATTCATCAATTTTTTTGTTTTGAGGGAATTAAAAAAGACTCACAGATTTTGTGTTCATTGCATTTCTAAGAGTTTAAAAGGATTGATTGATTGATTGATTTTTCGAGTTCTTGCAATGTAGCTCTAACCCAAGGTTTCAGCCTACTTACCTGGCATTTATTTATTCATTTATTCATAGAACAGTAGGCCAGGTTGCACTATTTTGTAATCTCTGCACTCTAGTTCAATTTCACCTCCCATTCCTACAGTCTGTGTATAAAATATATGATACTATTCCTTCCCATTTCTTTATGCAGAATAAATAACTCTCTGCGAACTGAATTAAAAGACTGATTTTGTTACTTCACTTCAATAACTAATTCCTAAGAGCTTTCTTCCATTCATGTGTGGTTTAATATCAGGTGTTCCTGTAGCTGGTATTACAATACTTTTTTGTGTGTGGAGAGGGTGCTACTTCATGAAGGATGTCTAGTTCTCTGTAGTTCCTGGCATTCATTATTTTAGATCTTCTGAGATCTTGGTGCTCACTAACCTTCTATGTGTACTTGAGAAGTGGTAGTGGTTTCTTTTAGAAGTCATTATTAATTGAAAAGATGCTGGTATGCCTCATGGTAGTTTATTTGAAGCCATGGACAAGTCTCAGGTTCTTAGTAGATGCATAATAAAGGTTGTTAATGCCTCTGCTGTTGGCTTTAGCTTGTCTCTCTTGGACCATTGAGCATGTGGCAAAAGGGATCTCTTTTTGGGAATTTCCACTTGGCAGAATAAAAGTAAACTCGCTGAGTAGCTGATATCCCAGGACACCCTGTAACTCTTGTGTATACCACTGAGTTGTTGGGTATTCTGTTCTTTTCTCTCTGTCTCTGGCTGTGAAGAAAAGGAAAATTCTTACGTCCATCATGAAAAAAGTGAGCTGTGATGATGCCTTTCCATGTCAGGCTGTATTAACCAAAGTGGCTGGCACCTTACAGCACTCTCATCTCAATTAACTCAGCCAGACTGTAGTTTCAGAGAAGTGACCAGAAGTTTGTACAGATTATGTCTTATGCTTCTTGACTTCTTAAGCTGAGTGATTTTACTCAAAATTACCACTGTGTTTTATTTAAGGCATTTACTGTCAAGATAGGCCATTTATGTCATTAAAGGTCACTGACCTCTGGAGGCAGTTTTTCAGTTATAATCAATATTGTAGATGAGAATATGCTGATTCTTCAAATTTTTCTGGCTTTATTAGAGAGACTTTGCACGTGTTTAAAAAAATAAATTCTGTAGTCATGGAAGATACTTGCTTCAATCATTTTGCTTTCTTTGGTAGGTAAAATAACTGTTCCCCTTTTGTGCTAAAACAAAAAATAGAAACTAGGTAACCTTTGGCATTAGGGTTATGAGCCATATTCTTCCCTCCTTCTTCATGAAGGGTAGCTTTCTCATAAGTTTTATAAAAATGTGCTTGCATTTTCTGAGAACTGGAGGTTAGTTTGTGGTTTAATTTTATAAGATAGGTAATTTTAAGTAAGCATGTCAACACCTCACTAAACTAGATACTGTTGTTGCATGATGAGTAGTAAAGCCATGAAAACAATATTCCCAGCCTGCAGAATTAACTGCTGTGAAAATCTACTCAATTACAGATTTTGTCATTCACAGTGTGGAAGATATGAAAGAGGTATATAACATCTTTTTGCAATTTCAGCCCCTCCTAATATGCTCTTACTGCTTGGGGTCCAGCCTGTTCTAGTCTTGAGATGTCATAGCCACCAAGAAACCTTGCTGAAACATGGAGTTGGCCAAGTTTTGAGAGTGGGGGTGGGACAGGTAAGTGGTGTTTCTTGCTTTATATGACGCTCTTTTGCAATTTAAAAAAAAAAAATATATATACTAATGTGCACACTGGAGGCCACCAGTTCTTTCCCTTTGTATTATTAACTAGTTAATTAAAAAAAAAAAAAACCAACTTGCAAAACTGCGCCATAGAGTGAGCAAACACTGTTTCCTTCTGTTCTCTCCCCCTTTTCTCATCAGTATGTTCTTTATGCCAGCAAGATCATGCAATGTTTTTATCTTCCAGAATAAAGAATATTGTTAGGATTACTTTTGGGTATGTGCATTTAGATTTCAAGGTCTTCAATTTTCAGGAAAGTGGAGAGCAGAAGGGGAAAATTGGACGTATGTTAAAATAGTTTTTATTCCTGATAGAACAGTGATCAGATGGTATTATTGTTATTATTGTTCTGGTAAATCAGAATTTTCAAATACAGAAGTCATATTACTGATAGTCCCTATATCCCTTTTCAAGAGTTAAAAAATTGCAGATATTTAGGTACGTCTGTATATTTTACTGTATCTCTGTGTAAGGATAGGCAGGTTTTAATTTTGAAAGTAGTTTTACAGATAGTTGCCTATTCTCAACAGAGTCCTGGGGATGCAAACATAATTATCTGTTTTAGAGGAAGATTTGTGTTAGTGCATACTGGTAGTTTTGCCCAAATCCAGTCTGCTTTCTTACAGTAGTTCTTACAGTAGGCTCAGGAATAACTGGAGATCTACTTTCAGAAAAGTTCACCTTACAGTAAAGTGTAAAAGGATACCACTTTCTGAGGAAATGACTTGGTTAAGGACATTTGCAGGTGGTGCATGCTCGTGATTTTTGGGATTAGCTTCTTCACTGTAGAAAATTATTTCTCACGTGTTCAGAAACTCCCAAAGCGATTTGGTGGATCTCACTACTTTTCCAGCGTGTTGATTCAATCAAGTGAAGGTAGTGCATGATGAAGGCATGTGTGGAAAGGCAGTCTGCTATAAAGGAGATTTTAAACTAAGGAATCTTCTGTGTGGTAGCAGGAAGGAGTGTGTGTTTGAAGCAGTAACTCTCTGTTTCCTAGTAATATTTTATGAAAATTTCACTTTATGGGCCAAGATATTGTTTCTTCCCAAAATGAATATGGATGTGGAACATAGGATGGAATATGTGCTCTCTTTCCAGTTTAGGTGGTGTTGAGTGTCTCTTTTTTTTTTTTTTTTTTTTTTCTTGAGGAATGTATGTTTTGAGTCATTCGTCTGTAATTACAGACACAAAAATATCTGATAACTGAATGTTAATTACATTTAAGAGAGGCCTGGTTTTGAAGAATCCTTTTTCAAGTATCTTTCAGGAGGAGGAAGGCTACTTTGGAAGTTGAATCACAAATGTAAATAGTGTCCCTTTTTGTGACCCTAGCTTATCTGTGGGTTTTCTTGTTTTTAAAGTCATAATTGATTAAACGAGTAGTTGGCCTGGCTTGTTTTTATCTTCATGAGCTTTGAAATGCATTATATCTAGAAGCATGTACTTAGGTCTTGCAAAGCATAAATGAGTATTCTTAGTGTCTGGTGTACACATAGTTTCAGTATTGTGCTTCTAATAATTTCTGTGCCTGGGGAAAGTACCTAGAAGCCACAATTACATTATAAACTATTGTTTGCAGTTTTGTTTTCTTGACCTTCACAACTTCTAAGGTGCAGCTAAATGTGTTTTGATGCCTGTCTGCATTAAAAGACCACATACTGCAGAGAATTATGCATTTGTGTTCAGACATACTTTGAAGGGGTTTTGCAAGTTGAAAAAAAAAAAAAAGAAAACATTTAAATTAATGTAATTCTATCATTCTGTGTTGGTGCTTTTTGACTTCTAAAATATGTGAACTCTGCTCTCAGACTGTGCATTACCACGGGTCTTGGCAGCATTGTTCAGGAATGTTTCTTTAGATATACTGCCCTTGTTAGTAATTTTATAGCTTGAGAGAGAGAATCTTGAATTTGGAATGTTCTGTGCAGTGACATTTTGTCTATATATGTGAGAGGATTGAGTCTTACGAACAGCAACCTGCCTGTCTTTCATTAAGCATCTGGAATGAGATAAATGCTAAATACTTTTCAGGGCTAAGCTGTGTGAACTTAGTAGTAAGTTGGTTTTAGTTTTTTTTAATAAGTGCCATTTACTGCATATTATCCATGCAGGGGTGGAATGTTTCAGTCGCTCAGATCCGTCTTAATTTGTCTGATTTTAAATAGGTCATGGTTGTTCTGGAGCCTAGAGATTTCAGGTAATCTTGCTAATTTATTTAAAAGTGCAAGGTATCTAATGGGGTTTGGGAGAGGACATGACATGGAAAATGTTTTGCTATTACATTTAATGCAGAATTGTAAAATACTGGGTTTAGTCTATATTTGGAATGCTGGAAACCAGTTATGTACTGAACTTGTGCAAATCCTTCCTGAAACATGAAGTCCTAATCTCTTGTCAGTTTAAGTTCCCTTTACAAGTCCAAATGTTTGCAAGCCCAGTCCCAGGGTGAGTGGGTTACCCTCTGCTGCAGAGAGCCACGGGATGTGGTGTGACGTGGTCAGAGAGCTGAGCTGGGGTCCTGCCCACACCTTCCTGCCCAGTCAGCTCCTGCCTGTGCCAGATGTGCAGCTTCTCCAGCTGACTCTGAAGTGGGTCATAAATGACCGACAGTACAGGGCCTCTCCTCCTTCCACAGCATAAAACCCCCAGTTTGAAAGAAGAAATCTTTCTTTTTTTACTTATGGATCTTATCTATGTAAGAGCCATGATTATCTGCTGCTGAAGTTTCCATTATTTTTTCACAGTGGTCACTCCAAGACAGTTGACTTGCCCTTACTCTCAGTTATCATGGAAGAGGTGAAAAATTGCTTTCACAGTGAGAATGGAAATAGGGATTATGCTTGCCAACTGGGCATAAGCATGAATCTTTTCAATGGTTTTCATAGATAAGATTAGTTCTGCATGTTGATGAAAATAGCTAAAAGAGAAATTAAAGCAAACTATATGGCCTTCTCTTAAATGCACTGCTAATCATGGAAGAGAACCTGCATATTCTTCAAAAGAACCAGGTTTTATGGGGTTTTGTTTTGTTTGGTGTTTTTATTTTCATTTCCAGCGACTAACTATGTCAGTATGTGTATTGTGGGTTACTTAATGTTAACTGTGATGTCTAATGAGTTAAATATTAGAACAGAAAACTTAAAAAAACCATATCACAGCTGGATAGCAGGTAGTCAAACATCCTTGCATTCTCCCTTCAAAGGTTAAGGTATGTTTCTTGAAATAAAATACCTTAATAGTTGTTTTGAACATATTTCACTATTGATATCTGAAAGTCAAAATTTACATCTGTGCTTGATCCTCCAGAGTGAATACTGGTATACTTCAAATGAGGCCTCTCCTATCTCCTTTTTGTCTTGATTTTGAAGTAGTCACAGAAGCAGCACCTGAGCTTGTGTCCAGAAATCACTCTTTTTCACTATCTTTAGGGTCAAGTTAAGAGCACAGCTCAGCATCAGACAAGAGAAAACAAGGCATATTCTAAATATAAGGTTTACCTTATAGTGCAGTGAGATATAGCAGCTCATGCCAACCTGTTGTGGGTTTATCTGTGTTGAGCAGTGCCATGTAGAGATGCTGGTTGTGTTGTGGCAATTGTCTTAGCACGGTGTGCTGTCAGAACTGAGGTACTCACTTCCTCAGCAAGGCTGCATGGTGAGCCTGGATGGGGTACTGAGGTAATTCACATCAGAAAGTTTTTGTGTGTATCTGAAGTGCTTTCATGGTTTTGCTTTATGCAGTGCACACATGTGCAAAGCAGCTTGGATTTCTTGTGCTGTGGTTTTGGGATAGAGGGATGTTGCACATCCTTGTGTTACTGGCTTCACAAGAAACAACAGTGGCAGCTTTCTAAAAAAATGTGTTAGTACCTGATGTACAGGAACCTTTCTCTAGCAAGTGCTGCCTTACTACTGCATAATGGGAAAAGGATGGGAGAAGGTTTATTTCTGTCTTAATAATCTCCTGGTTATTAGGATGGTAAAGGTCATGGAAAGCTAAATATTGCTGCTTCTTTCAATCTAAATACACATTTGTAATGTGTTTGCAGCTGTTTATAGTTTTACTAAGGTACAGCTGTGTGAAAATAATGGAACAGGTTTTGATTGCTGTCAGCCAGAATGTCAAATAAATTCTGTATATAATAGGAACAGTTGTTTTGATTTGGTCTCTACAATTCATCCTTTTCACAACATTGAGGGGGAAGGAATCTCACCTCATTCCTGCTGTTAGGCAGGTTTCCCTTCCTTGTGTCCTTGCTTGTTGCATGCTTCAGAGACCTAATAACATTCCAAAGGTACACAAGTATGCATGTGTATGTGTAGGACTGTGTGGGAGATGTTGTTTATAAATGTTTGTAAACAGCTGACCAAGAGTAGTGTGATTTAGGGCGACTGCTGTGTGACTAGGGGGAAGGAAATTGAAGAAGTCAAAGACAAAACAAAGAGTTGCAGTAGAAAGTAGAAAAAGGGCAGCTAGAAGGCAACACAACAAATGTCTTAATTGAGAGTGAATTGTTGGAGGGTGAAGTGATGCTGAACATGATGGAAGCTCAAAAACAAGATGGATATTAATTTGCTTGAAAATTGAATTAGTTGATACTGTTGTGATTAACTACAGTATACAAACATATGTTCTCTTCATTCCAGGAAGCATGGAAGAGTTTTATATTATACTTGGATGCCTTTTGATATTGTCAAATAAACAAATGGTATTGTTTTGCTTTTGTAGGAAGATGAAAAATTTCTGACAGACTTGTTTGCACAACTAACAGATGAAGCCACAGATGAGGAGAAAAGACAGGAACTGGTAAGAAATCTGTAAAATATGTGACAGCTACCACAAAGTGACACATGAATCCTTTTTTCTTTTTCTTTTTCTTTTTTTTTTTTTTAATTACTAAACTAGTATATGCCTGCTTTTCAGGTAAATTTTCTGAAAGAGTTTTGTGCATTCTCACAAACACTGCAACCTCAAAACAGAGATGCATTTTTCAAAACTTTGTCAAATATGGGTATACTGCCTGCACTAGAAGTCATATTGGTAAGTCATTTCAATTCTATTTGTCATAACAATTTTGTTTATCTTCAGAGAGGCTTCTTTTAAAAAGTAACTTCAGCACAAACTTCAGGAAGTCTCTTTCTTTTTGTTTGCTTCATTTGGCTTGTCCTAGCTTAAGATTCCGAATGTTCAAAATATTTTAGTAAAACTTTAAAAGCTTTTACTATATGTCATTGGTAAGTGCCCCAGCATTCCTTAGTTTTTGTTTTCCTATTTGCTTTCCTAACTTTGCTTGCATTTTGGTGTCCAAATAAATAAGAAAATAGGGAAATCGGTCGAAGGGCAGGGAAACCATAACACTTACTTTGTCCAACTGTTATCAAATTTACAGAGAAGTGAGAGTTGACTTAGTTTTAGAATATGATTTTAGCAATAGTTAGGTGTGATTGTGAGAAGGAATTAAAGCTGTATGTGTTCTGGTTCCATTTAACACTTTCAAGAAAATGAAATTATTTTATTTGACTCTTCCAGGGTATGGATGATGCACAAGTACGAAGTGCAGCCACTGATATATTCTCCTATTTGGTTGAATACAACCCATCCATGGTACGAGAATTTGTCATGCAGGAAGCGCAGCAGAATGATGACGTAAGTAGAGAGTCCTCAGAAATGGGTGTATTGTTTTTGAAATTACTGGGGTTTGAAGTTACTGGTGTATATTTACAACTCTGTGAATGACATGAGCCCTAGTTTTGAAGAAGTAATTTGGAATTTGTTAACAGGACACTGAGCTGCTGTGTTTGAAAGAGTTCTGTTAGGTGAGATGAGTTCACCTGTTCACAGATACTTGTTGCATTGTATAATTTCACATTTGGTACAAAGGAGTAGAATTTGAATTGATTTTTTTTCCTCCCCCTCTTAGGATATATTACTCATTAACCTCATTATAGAACACATGATTTGTGACACAGATCCAGAACTTGGAGGAGCAGTGCTACTTATGGGTTTGCTTCGTACTTTAGTTGATCCAGAAAATATGCTTGCCACTGCCAATGTAAGTAATGAAATTATGTTTGATTTTTTTAGGCTATTCAATGATATGTGTTGCATTTATTTATTTTTTTTCATTCCTTAGAAAACAGAAAAGACAGAGTTCTTGGGTTTTTTCTACAAACATTGTATGCATGTTCTGACAGCCCCTTTATTGGCCAATACGACAGAGGACAAGCCTAGTAAAGGTAATGACACTGGATTTTGGGCACATCAAGGCTATTGAATGTCAATGTTTAGAATAATTGTCAGGGGACATTTTCTGTCTAAAAGATTTGAGTCTGAGATTATGGAACAGAATTCAAAGTAAAATGCTGATTCAAGATTCAGTTGTTTGAATAATACATAAGCACAAAACTCTGCAGAGAGACCTTATTTAAGAAGTGAGCAACATTTGCTGCAGATTCAGCTTTAGCAAAAAATAAAATATTTATATAAGTTTTAGGAACTCACGGGGCAGTTCACTGACATAGGCTTCTAAACATGTCTAAATGGTTTCTTGAAGTTGGGGATTACTAGAAATGTTGCAACATTTCCCCTGGGAAAGTGTGCTAAATTTGAGAGTATTGTTTCTATATCGGACTAAGAAAGCAGAGATCAGTGGTGAAATCATTGTTCATGCTAGCTGTTAGCAGCAGTTACTACTACAAGTGTTGAAATAGCCCGAGATATTTCTTGCATAGTACTTTAGTTAAAAGGCATTATAGATCACGTTTTTGGTCCAAATGTAGTCAGATCACTGCATATGGGGGATAGTTTATGATTCAGAGGTGTGGACATCATAATGTGATTTGGATAAATTAGCCTGACTACTTGTGCTGGGGTTAAGTCTGTACCCTGAACCTTCAAATACCAATTTAAGAAAAATGTAATTGGTTCCATATTTTAAGAGAATTTCCTGCCATATCTGTATTCATAGAAAATACTCAATCCATAACAAATTTGTTCAATTTCTCTTTTAAAGACTAAACATATCCTGCACCATTAAATGTCTGTTGGAAAATAAAAAAACTTGGAAATGTTTACTGGAGTGCAGTTAGATATTTGAAGTTAGTTACTGAAGGCAGTATTCCAGCTACATTTAATTTTTTTGGTTTTGTTTTATTACAGATGATTTTCAAACAGCCCAACTCTTGGCATTAATACTGGAATTGCTAACATTCTGTGTAGAACATCATACCTATCACATAAAAAACTACATTATTAACAAAGATATCCTGCGAAGGGTACTCGTTCTCATGGCCTCAAAGCACGCTTTCTTGGCATTGTGTAAGTTTGAAAGCTAAGGAGTAAGCTAGAATTTTGTATATGTGAACTGATACATACCTTCACTCTGCTGAAAAAAACTGTTCATAGATCATGACAATTTTTGACTGAATACAGAAATTCTACCATTATAGTCTATGTTTCTCATACTAGATTATAGATATCAGCTACTATTAGTAAATAATTTTGCATTTATAGATACATTTTTATCCTAAAAAGAGAAGGATTTTACTTCGTCTCAGTGGAGAGGGGAGTTGAAGAAATGGGATGTCAATATTGAATATACTAAGAGAACATTGTAAGTTTTGATATTTTTTTTAGTAGAAATTACCAGAGTTACTTAATTAGAGCTATGACTACCTGATTGCATTAAACTGCAACGAAGTTCAGTGTGCTGCTTTTCAGACTGTGGTAGTTTCTTGACCATGTTTGGCTCAGTAGTGTCAAAGCAGACTTAATTCTGGAGGAAAGTAAGAGGTTTTCTCTGTAACTATTGTGCACATAGAGTTAAAAAACCAAAGCCTTAAGTTGACTGAGCAATACCATACAATAAGTACCTTTTGCATTTTGTAACCAAATAACCTGTACACATGGTTGCTAAGCAAAATGTGCTGCCATGCTACTGCTGCCACTGTACTTTCTCTTTATGCGTGGAAATTCTCTCATTTGTGTACATTCTGGAGTTTCAGAAAGAAGCAAGAGGTTGTAAATCAGGCCTTCACCTTACTTGTGTGTGTGAATAAAGTATCATTTACCAATTTTAAAATGAGATAATATATATTCTAATCAGATGGAACTAATTAAATCTAATCAAACATTTGAATAACAGGGATGATAAGCAAATTTCTGAGTTCTTTTACTGAGAAAATATTTTATCTTTGCTATAAGAAATTTTAAAAATCAAAAATAGATTTTTATCTTGGTAGTATTATAGTGAAACAATGCTGTATGAATTCTTCAGTGAACAGAGGTGTTTTCATTTGTACTCTTATGATGGAGGATTTCTTTATGATAGAACAGGTAAGTAATCTTCAGCAGTATAGTTATGACTATTGAAAAACAGAGAATGACTGAATGTACTGCTGTATATGAACTACAGCTGTAAATTGCCCTAACTAATGCTGAATAATTTGTGCAGTTTTGCTTTTGAATTTAAAATCTCTTTTGACAACACATGTATTTCAGGTGCCCTTCGTTTCAAGAGAAAGATAATTGGGCTAAAGGATGAATTCTACAACCGTTACATAATGAAAAGTTTTTTGTTTGAGCCCGTGGTCAAAGCATTTCTAAATAATGGTTCCCGTTATAATCTGATGAACTCTGCCATAATAGAGATGTTTGAATTTATCAGAGTGGTGAGTGCTATTATATGCTGAAGATAATTACTGTATTGTTTAGTCTTGTAATTGAAGATTGCTTTTTGCCCTAAATTATGCTATCATAATGGGACCATATGATACTGTATTTATATGAACCTTGTTTTATGTCACTGTGAAATATTTGAACATGTTCTTTCTTACATTCAAATGGTACCATTACTTGAAGATTTAAGTTCTCTTGATACTGTACTCACAGTACTCAGATTTGCAAAGGCAGCACTAATCAAATTTCATCATGCAGATTGGATGGGCTTGTTGTGACAAGAATGTAATTAGAAACTACTGCTACAAACCCATCAAATTTAGCTGTGCTCTGTTATGTCAGTTCAATGGAATATGGAATTACACAGAAGAGATACCAATCTCTTTTGATTATTTTAATGGAGTGTTACCAAGTTCCTTCCATGGGGAGTCTCTTAAATATTCATGCCAGTTTGGCTGTCTGCACAGTACTATTTCCTTGTTCTTGTTTGCATCCAGATTCTGACAAAATACTGTACAGACTGTAAATGTGGTAAATGGGCTAGGGTGCAGACAGTTGTGGAGGAGTAAGTCACCACTCACTGTCACCTCTTGAAATCTTTAGTGTTGATCACCACTTTCTTCTGAGTTGGGACTCAAGGTAATTCAAGAATAAGATGACCTGATCATCATGGAAGAGTTGATTGAAAACTGGTTTTGAAGCAATGAAAAACGTTTGTCTATATAGGTGATCGTGACTTGTATAGTGGTATATTGGGTTTGCAGTGGCAATGGTGGGCAGTGGCTGAAGGAGTGGCTTCTGTAGAAGCTGCTGGAAGCTTCCCTTGTGTTCAGTAAAGCCAATGCCAGCTGGCCCCAAGATGAATGTGCCACTGGAGCAGAGATTCCCCTGCAGCCCGTGTTGATAGCCATGGTGATGTCCCTGGTGAGGCAGCTGTCCCTCTCAGCTCACTGGAAGTGAGAGCAGAGATCCACAGGCAGCCTGTGGAGGACCCCAGCAGGTTGGTTCCTGAAGAAGGAGGCTCGGACCCCTTGGGAAGCCTGTGCTGGAGCAGGCTCCTGGCAGGACCTGTAGCCCTGTGGAGAGAGGAGCCCACACTGGAGCAGGTTCACTGACAGGACTTGTGATCCCACAGGGAACCCTTTCAGGAGCAGCCTATTCCTGAAGCCTAATCTGTGCTCTCTATCAGCATAAAAATATCTCTCAGTTACAGTGGAAAGACATTTTAGGATTGGGTTTGGTATAGTTTTTATCAGGCTTTAGGTTCTGTAATGTTTTCAAGGAGATTCTGCTAGAAAATTGATGCTGTTTTGCTAATCAAATACTTGAGGCTCTAGATTTTTAATTACACTTATTTGCATGATACTAATTTTTGCATAAGTTAATTAATGCAGTGCTTGCTATGGCATTCTCATTTCAGATACTTTTTATATTGTATTAAATAGGCTAATTTGAATGAAAATAACTCACTTTATGTTTGTTTCTTCCTATAGGAAGATATAAAATCATTAACAGCTCATGTAATTGAAAATTACTGGAAGGCACTGGAAGATGTAGATTATGTGCAGACATTCAAAGGACTGAAACTACGATTTGAACAACAAAGGGAAAGACAAGATAATCCAAAACTTGACAGGTAAAATACACTAAATGCTCTTAATAGCATATTGATGCTTTAATTCTCTTATCAGACTGTTGGTAGGTTGTTTTCTGATCCTGGGAAATATAGATAATTTATTCTCCTGCTTGCATCTCAAGCCTTGCTGAATTTGCTTGATTAAAAGTATGATTTTCAAATATGTTGCTACAGACTTTTGATAAACTTCAGCAAATGTTAGTTGCTGGACCCCCATCATAATGGTAATTTATCATAACTTAAACTTAGGTGCAGTGCTTTAATGAGGGTGGAAGCCTGCCAAGTATCTCTACCAAGTTGATTTGTTTAAACAACAGATTTCCACTGCTGATTTGAAAGGCTTTTGGTTGTGAATTACCATTCTGTTGGATTTTTCCTTCAAAACTTTACACATCATATTTCCTTTTATTTTAGTTGTGGGATTAGATATTTAGATAAGCTTTATCAAAATGTCTGAGGAATAGAACATACAAAGAAATTTTCAGAGAATGCTTTTTTGTCCCTGTTAGATTTGCTGATGGAGTAAAAAGCCAAAATCTGATGCAAAGCTTGAATTACTCCTTCCATTTGCCAGAGCAGAAGTTCCCTTCCTTAATACACAGTTGCGCAAGGTTAAAAGGTTGCGATGTATAAAAATAAGAAGTTTAGGCCTTTTTGCTCCATTTATTTTTGCTTTATGTCTAGTTTCAGTAAAACAAAATGCCTGCTTGTGTGAACAGGTGAGTTACTCTTAAGAATTGTTAGCAAGATCTGTTCTTGTTTTGCTGTCTTGCATTAGTTTGAAAACATACTAAATTAATTCTAATTAGTCCTACTAGGGTATCTTGACATTTCAGACTTTTATTTCCTGCCACAAGATTTCTTAATACTTAAATTTGAGAGTTGTACAATTAGATTGAGACTATAAGCGTAGATTTATTTTAAAACATTGAAGCACTTTTAAGAGTATGTGCAAGATCTGCATTTTTGAGTACTAAGGTGTTAAAAGTGAGATGTTATTATTTTGGCTTATGTCAGCTAAGCATATCACTTAAACTGTGAAATCCAGGGCTGTGATTCTTATTTACATTAATGCATATGTGGGAAAGAACACCCGGCTACTTTCTTCAGTAATTTCCATCCAGTATAGCAAGTAAAGTTGTTTTTTTCTTGGCTTGTGTTGAGCTAAGTGGTTGTGCTGCATGAGTTTATCCAACAGGAAATAGACCTTCCTACATCTTATATAGTGGCTGCACAAGTCCTGTCACAGTGCATGTAATTTTTAAAGTGAAAACACAGAAATAATAAAATGCACAAATAACAAGAATCTATTTAAATATTTTAGCAAAGAGTAGTTCAGTATAGAAGGAGCCCAACATGTTGTTGACACAGGCCACAAAAGTATTCAGAGTTCCACTTAAGTCATAGTTTTGTGCTGTGTAGCAGAACTTGAGTTTAAATAAAATGTAAAATGATGCAGTATGTACAGATCATGATAATGCTGACATGCAACTTACTTATAACTAGATTTATTATTAAAAGTACATTTAGCATTTTTATTCAATAGCTTGAAATGTTCTAATTTTTCCCTCCTGACTTTTTCCTGCACTCAGTAATGCAGATGTCTAGGTTGTTATTAACATTTTGATCCCAGTACCAGACACTTTATGAAAAACATGAAATTTCATCCAGTAAATTGTGAAGTGCCTCATCAAGAGTTTCATGCTGCTGTTGGAAACCGACGGTTAAAATCAACATCTAGCAATGAAAATGTTTTCAGTGTCTCCTCCACTTCTCCTCATTCTTCAAGGGCCACATCCCTGCTCCTCTGCTCCAAGACTGTAATACTGCTTCTGTGAGAAAAGAGAAAAGAAAGGTGGAGCTGAGATAAACCAGCATTGATAATAGATCAATAGGGAGACAGAGGTAGAAGTGGCTCTGAAAAATGGAAAATACTGATAAGAGACAAAAAATTGTAACAGGTGGATGTGGCAGAGAGAGAGCTTCCTCTTCAATGTGTCTGCTTAAAAGTGGAGTCATACTTAGGTTAGATTTTTATTACTTTTTTTTTTCACTTGTTGGACCCTGAATACTAACAGGTTACAAAGTATTTTCAGAGAATGAGTCTACATTTCTTAACTCTTTATTTTATAACTTTTTATTTACCAGTTCAAACTGGCAAACCAAGCCTGAATGCAACACTTTAGTGAGATTTATTAAAATTACTTTTAATAGTGCTGTTTATATGCTACAGAATGTTGTACTGACTGAGTAGCCTGAATGTGCTGTTAGCGGAGTTGCACTTTATTTGATGCTTTATACAGAGAAGTTTTTAATGATACTTGCATTGAAAATACAAAGGTTCACATTAGGGAATGATTTGCTGGTGTTTTTATTGATCTGCAATAAAAAGCAGATCTGTAAGCTGTCACTGAATGTCAACTAGAAGTTTTTATTATTAATATAAGTTGATTTTTGAATCTAAGCTTTTAAAACTTACTGTTCTGCAGCATGCGCTCCATTTTGAGAAACCACAGGTACAGAAGGGATGCAAGAACCCTGGAGGATGAGGAGGAGATGTGGTTTAATACTGATGAGGATGATATGGAAGATGGAGAGGCAGTGGTGCCCCCTTCTGACAAGCCTAAAAATGACGAGGATATTATGGATCCTATCAGTAAATTCATGGAAAGAAAAAAATGTAAGTAATGAGAAGATGAATGCCATAACTTGTATTATTTAGTCCTACTGCAATGAAGGATTTGCATGTATTTATTTTGAAATTGCAACATCAGTTTGGTAGACCACACTTTGAGAAAGTTTTGTTGTCTTTTAAAGCATATACAAAATGTGTTGTAGATTTCTTCAAGCATGAATTAAAACATTAGCTGATAGTCAGGTTTTTCTGTGTTTTATATGAGTTATAATTCAGTGTTATGTACTGAATATATACAATATTTGTAACTCAAAATTTTCTACATAGATGAACATTGGTAGAATTCTTTCCTGGGCAGTGATGAAGTGATTTGTAATTAAATGTTCCACTCAGTAATACTGCTTTACTCTTGCTTTTTTTTTTTTTTCAGTGAAAGAGAGTGAGGAAAAGGAAGTTCTTCTGAAAACTAATCTTTCAGGTCGTCAGAGCCCGAGTTTCAAGCTTTCTTTTTCCAGTGGTACAAAATCTAACCTTACCAGCCAGTCATCTGCTAGTAATCTGCCTGGATCCCCTGGGTCGCCTGGATCTCCAGGGTCCCCTGGCTCACCTGGATCAGTTTCTAAAAGCACATCTCAGATGGCAGCTATTACAACTAAGGTAATTTTGAATGGCTGTAGGTTGACTTCACTGTTACAGAGTAGGAATTTGCTTTTGTATCTCTCTGACGTTTGTGTGAGTCCTGACAAGTTAAGCAGTAGTGGACTGTCTGGTTTGTGTGTACTTCTGGTCTGTCCTTCAGCATTTCTAACGAGATTTGCTGTATCTGAAAGAAGTAAAAGCTCTTTTAATGCCCAGACTGGCTAAGTAGGAAGCATACCACTAGTTGCTCTTAGCAGTTATATTTACGGTGAAATATAGACAACACTATACTTATGTTAAATTGCACAGGGATGTTTGACAGTTAAAAAAAGAAATACTTGGAAAACATAGCCATATTGTGGTCGTTACCACAATGCCCTGCCACATCCATTGAAGAGTTCTACTATCACCATTTTGATATTGTTCAGAATTCTCTAACTGACCTATGTGGAAGAAATAAATTTCATTGGATGGTGATTGCTTTAAGCCAGAACAATTTTTAATACCCAAGTGTAACATTTTTACCTTTGAACAAGCTTACAGCTTGGATTTGGAACATTCTGAAGTAGAAGAAGGCAGACACTTTAAAAGAGCATTGTAACTTGAAGTGAATATTCAAACCTAGCATTTTTAAATACGTTTGAGGACACTGTTGGATTTTATCAGGTTTTTGAATAAAAATGTTTGAACTGAGTCAGGAGAGTGACTGCTGTTTTCCCAGCACAGGGGGGCAGATAAGGTAATGTTGATACAGGGCAGTTCAGATAATGAGAATTTATTTTCATAACAAGTGTTTCCATTTCTGAAAAGTGAGGTATGTATGTCAGTTGTCAGATAGTCTTGGAATAACACTGATTGATCCTTGTTTTGTGATGCTACCATACTGCTTGTTTACCTAACTTCTACTGAAGGTAAATGGGGGATTAGGGTTTTTGGGGGGTTTTTTACTCAACATGGCTTAGGAGTTTATATTTGGATTGTATTCTCTTGAAAACATCTGGATCAGAAGAGCTTGGCTGATAGAAGAACCTAAGGACATTTCCTTTAAATCCCTCTGTAGAGGAAACTCCTTGCATGACCCGAGTTAGTCAAGTACTTTTTGAAAGGGATGGAATTGGCTTGCAAATCCATTCAGTCTTTTAGATGTTTTTCTCTTCCAGACAGCAATTTCTCTTCAGAAATTGCAACATAGTACAGTTAGGGAAAGTTTCAGAGCTTCATGCTGTTTAAGGGTACGAAGCTGCCTTATGGTAAGATTGTGGTGTTTGCAATACAAGAGAATTTCTAATGATACTAGATACATTTTTATTTTCAGCTGACAAGTTATTTAAACTTTTTAACCTGTACACATAATTCAGTTACATTATTCAAAAAAATTCTTCGTCACTACACACTTTAACTTCCATGAAGACAAGCTGTGTTCTAAAAATTCAAATTGAAGGGTATTCTGCATTTGTTTTTGAAGTGCTTCCAGATTGCTTAATGCAGTCAGCTGTGCTCAGTAAAAATAGACTATGTCTTTACACATGGAGCTGCAGTGACACTTAGCAAAATCATGTAGATTTTTTTGCTTTACTTAAATTTCAGCTGGAAATATTTCCAGTTGGATAGGTAAAATCCATTTTGGATTTATTCACTTAAACATTTCTCAAATAATGTCATTTTCTTTCTTACTGAAGGATTTTTTTTTTTTTTTTGTTCTGCATTATTTTATTCAAAACCTTCTTCACCAGTGTGCTTGTGGCAATATTCTGTGCGAACATCCTGTTACAATGCAATCATGAATTAATTGATGTACAAACATTCTCTTAATTATAATAATTGGGTCTGTCTTTGTAGGGAGGCCTCGTTGGGCTTGTAGATTATCCTGATGATGATGAAGAGGATGATGAAGATGAAGATAAAGAGGAAACTTTACCTTTGTCAAAGAAAGCAAAGCTTGAGTCATCATAATGGCAACTGATGAAGAACATTACCAGTTGGGGACGGATTTTTTTCCAAAAACAAAACAAACCCACAGCAAAGCAGCAATCTTTTGTGAATTACTGTGTATGACACAGATCAACCTATACAAATGGATTTCTGCCTATCAAGTGCCAATTCAACGGAGCAGAAGAAGGAGAAATACTTCATTTAGGGGAAGGACTTATGCCTTTGAGCTCTCCAGCTTGGACCACATATTGCCCTTTTCTCAGGGAAGGAAATGGAAAACAAAACAAAACAAATGGAAAAAAGAAAAAAAAAAAAGCCAACAGGGCAGGAGTTTTATTAGTGGAACTCTGGATTGGCTGGTCAGTTGCTACAATCAGAATATGCTTTCTTGGACCATGTATGGGACTTCTGAAGAAAAGGCGGGTTTTGCCATAATTCTTCACTAGTTAAGAATGCCAGCAGTTTCTTTGTATAAAAGAGACCTGCCTTTGAAATCGTACATTCTGAACATTTTACTCAAGCTACAACAGGTTTTAAAAACCTCTGCGGGGGAGGGCCGAATATAAAGTTTCCTCTTTTTTTTTAAATCTGTTCCCTTTGCCCTTTAAACTGCAGAAATTTTTTTTGAGGTGGGGGATTTGTTTGTCCCTTCTTGATTAAAGATTGAGTGGAATTCTAGATGTGGTCACTTTTGTGTCATAATTTTTTTTGCCCCCCTGAGTGTATGCTTAGTTGTTGAGTATATATTTGGGACCATTAAAATTTTTTGATGTAATATAATCTCACCGTTGTGCTGGTACCTGTTTCACACTGTGTAATTTTGTTGTGCATCACAGTTCTTAATATGTTAAGGATTTTATGGAAGATGGAATAGTTTTTATTGGAGGAGAAAACATTGGAACAATGTGCATAAAAGCAATACTATTTTGTGACTAAATATTTTATATAAAATTTTACAGAGCACCTGTTGAGAGAAAAATCAGGGAAATAGGATGAAATAAAAAAAAAATAAACCTATAGATAAGAAATAAGTATTCCAAAGAGACTGAAATTCCATAATGCAGCACAGTGATGGTAACTAACTCACCAAAATGCAAGATGGATGAATTAGGAATACCAATATACTAACTCATTTAACTTAGAAAAATAAAAAAGAAATAATTAAAGCTGAAGGAAAACAGCATTAGTGGTATTTTTAAAAATCTCTGATTCCCTTTGGAATACCAGTTTGAGTAAAAGATGGTTGTAGAATAAACTCTTTACAAGGACACCATCTTTTGAAATTCATTCTAATTCTCAGTTGAAAAACAGCAACTAACTTGATCGAAATCAATGACCACCTTCTTTCTCCCTTTCCCAAAAGTCTAAATAATACTAATTTGAAGTTAGCCATTATATCCTGCTTCCTTACAGAAGATGGCTTTGCACAACAGTGCTTCCTATGAAGGGATGTTTATTCAGTTCCTTTTTCTGCAAACGAGAGACCCTTTCTTACATCTATTAGTAAGAGCTGATATCTTTCTGGGCATTCAAAGCACCAGTGTTGCAACAATCATGAAGTTTAATACATAAATTTATCAATACAAATAGAAGTAAGAGAAATGAGAATCTGAGGCAGGATCACAGGTGATCACACCCAAGGGTAGATGAGCACTTTTTTTTCTGAACATTGTAGATGGCATGGAAGGTTCTGTGCCAATCACAAAAGGCAAAGCTTCAGTGCTTGGGCTTTGTGAGCACATACCAGCCAGTCTGGATTTAAGTCAATGTTCACCAGGGAGAGTTATTATCCCTCTTTTCCTCAAAGAGTTCATTTAAGTAATCACTTTCTAAGGTTGAGTTTATACAATGTATTTGAAATGTCTGTGATAGGGCAATTCTCAGCAGTAAGTTTTACAGCCATCAGTAGTTGTTCTCTTGGTCACTTGCAGGATTAGACACAATCAGCAGCTGCAGACTGAGTCCCCACGCTGTTTCAACAAACTGTCTGCAACTTGATTTTTGCAACTTTGGTGTCAGAGCAGATATTGTGACAAGGAAATATGCAATTTTGCAGGTTTTCTTAATTATCCAGAACCTAAATCCAGCTCAAGCTGTTAAACTTTTCTTGAGCATAAAGCTCTCAAAATTCATCCATACAATCATCTCCAAGTCTTCCAGGCTCTATCTAAGGACACCATTCTTCTGAGTTAGTCAAAGGAACACTTCTGTTAGTTTTTTCTGTTCCTTTAGCAATTGAGTGCTTGGATCTCGTGGTGTTTATGCTGCAGTTTCCCAGATTGTCAGATACTTTCACAATACTTGTAGAAATCTTGGATTTTGAAGCATTACATTTAACAGAAGTATTATGTTGATGTTACTAATCTTGGTGAAAATAATAATGAAAGCAGGAACTTTTTGAAGTTTTTATATTTTTATGAAGCTGTAAATACTGGTAAAACATTAGTCTGCATGTCTTTTAATGCTGTCTGACTTGTGGTTAGATGGTTAGTTGTCTTCTAATGCTCATAGCCTGACAGGACATGTCTGCACTGAGGTAATATATTCATGGAAGTTGGAAGTAGATGAACAGTGGGTGTACTCTTGCCCAGTGACATTCACGTTTGTATTCATGGAAATCCTGAAATGTATTTTATGGGGGAAAAAATTGCTAGGATTTCAAGAAGTGATGGATTTTTTTTTTTTTTTTAAGAGTGGGTTTGAGTTTATAAGTAGAAAAAAAAATGTTAGGAAACAGTACTCTGTTCTAGATCTTTCTTTTGGCTGATTTTTTAAAGCTATTTGTCCTCATCCCAAGAGAGCTGCATGTTTGTTGTACTAAGCATGGCTCAGTCATCTTAATTGCATTTTAATTGTGCCCTGAAGTATGGTTCACAGGGCAAACCCTTCAGTATTTACAGGCAAGAGCCACAGTATTGGGAGTCATCCATACAGGCCCCTTTATTCCTTCAATGGCTGAAGGACTTGATGCTGATTCCTCAGATGAAACATCCAGGCTTTGAGCCTAGACTTACTGGGAATACCAGAGTGTGTATGAACTACCTGGTCCCTCAAGGAACCTACACACTAATGAAAATAATGCCAGGTGATCTGGAATATTTCCAGGTTTTCTTCTAATGCGTGCGGAGTGTAGCTGTATTTGGGTTAACAGTGCACATCACCACAAAAGAGATCTCCTGTATCACAAAGGTGAAAGGATCTCAAACCTGGTGTATCTAAACAATGAGTTCTTTCTAGAATATGCTGTCTGTAAAGTACCTGCTTGGCAACAAAGATCAGGCTATTTATTCATTCATCTCTCATAGCCCACCCAGATGAGGCATCATGTTCTCATGGAATTAAGTGCCAAGTAGGCCCAATCCTTTTAATATACTAAGGATAGAACTGTTCAGATCAGGTTTGCCTGTGTTTTTACATCCCTGCAGAGATGTTTAATAGAACTGATGGGGCTCTGTTCTCAGGCTGCTGTAGCACTATTAGGCAAGTGGCTGCCTTTTCAACCCAGTGAAGTTGTTCGCCTTGCTAAATGATGTTTCCTGATATCTGTAGAGTGGCCACAGAAGTTCAGCCTTACTCCTCTCAGCCGTTTTACAGCTGCAGAGGCATCCTGGAGCAGTGCTGTCAACACCAGAGCAGCTCTGCAGTTCCCCTGCCTTGAGGACATCAACTCCTGTTCCAGGTAAGTTGTGAAAGCAGGAGACGAGATGGGTCACCCACAGCCTATGTGTAAAACTGGACAAGCATTCAAAGAGGAGAAGTTGCCACAACTGAAGTTTTTCTAGAGAAATTGTCCTGTGCATGTTTGCACCACTTTATCTTTTTGGAGTCATCTTTGGAGTTCAGAAAGGAGGCAGGGCATGTGGGCATGTTGCACATACAGGAAAACCTCCTGTGGGAGGGCCTGAAATGCCCACCTTCAATCAGAGCAGTAATTCAATGTCTTAATTCATGTGAGGGAGGCATAACTTAATGTATTTTTGGGGGTGTCTTGTACAGAACCAGGAACTGGACTCAACTCTTGTGGGTCCCTTTCAACCTATGATGTTCTGTGGTTCTGTTCTATGGTTCTCACCTATGATTTTCATCAGTGCCTGGCTACCTAATCAGCTTGTAGATTTGATTTGATGTTGCTCTAGTTGCAATCACATTCACTAGAGTATGAATTTTGTGGGGGTTTAATATAAATTAATAGAACAGTTGAAAGCTGAAATGAAACCCTGTGGACTGCTGTAAAAGCAATTAAAAAAGGGAGGGGGAAGATGCCATCTTCTGTATGCCAGTTTTATTTATGAACAATGTAAAAATAATATATAAACCATTAGGTAATAAATACTAAAGGAGAAGGCTACTGGCAAATTATTGAAATAACCACTGATTTACAGTGACTTTAGATCTATACCAGTGGCCTTGCTGTGCACTGTAGAATGTCCTAGGGACGTACCTGTCTGTCTCAGGACTCTGAAATGGCTCCATGGGAACAACTGTTTGTGGTTTAGGTTGAGATCTGGAAATTTCATGGTACAGGGTGGAACTGTATGCTCACAGAATGTACACCTGTAATGCAGATGGGAGATGATTTGGGCTGAATAGCACTGATCTTCTAAGCAAGTGTAAATTACGTGCATAAAGATACTGTAGGTGGGCTGCCCACCTGAGAGGGCTCAGCAGCATTCCCTGGCCATGTGTACCAGTGTGGGTAAGCATTCCTTCTGGAAGTACTCACATCCCAGAGCCCATACATCATGTTCCCAAGTTTTTAGACAAGGCTAGTCTTTTGTCTGGCAGCTTGCAGCTGAGCATCCTACTGGCCTTTGTAAAATACATAGCAAAGTACTGCTGGGGGCTGATGTAAGTCAGGAAGAGAGGTTTTATCAGATTTTCTTTGTGCTTTTTGGATGCCCCAGCTGCTACTACATCAAATAGAGAACTGAGTTATGCTAATTGATCATCTGCCTACAGGTCTTGCATCAGAGTACAAAGACAGGTAGGAGATGTGAATAACCAAGTTAAAAAATGGGGTTTGAACAGTATTGTCACCACTGGAGAGTCCTTGTGTGCTCTGCAGTGAGTCTGCAGTCGCTCTAGCATCTGAAATAGTAGTGTTATAATGCAAACAACAATTCTCTAAAGCATCTGTAATTTAAGAAGTCTCACTTCTAAGGGAGTAAGTCAAATCCATGGGATTGAAAGCCAGTTTCTGTCCACACTGACCTTCTTTAAATAACATAATTTTTTTATATATATTCAGCTAGAATTGAAGCCACCTTCTGTGTTTCTGTGACATTAAGTCAGTGCACATAATACCTAAAGTACTGACGACCAATTTTTACCATATTATTTTAAAACTATCTAACTCTATCACTAGACAACCTTAGTTTTGTGCCTTTTCTCACAACCCCTCAAAACTGGAGTCTTTAATTTGTTCCTCAAATTCTTCTTCCCACATCTGTGACTTGCACACAGAAGTGAATTTGGGATGCTATTTGAGCAGGTAGCAGGGACAAAAGTTTCTCCACTGCCATGTTGTTCACTGTTCCAAAAAAGGGCTCTGCCCTTGGTAGGTATCAGAGGTGGTTGTCCCAGCCCTGCTGCCTCTACCTCCCTGCTTAGGCTTCATTAACTTCTTCCCTGGAGTATTTTCCTTTCATGTGAGTTTTCACTTTTCTTCAACTCTAGCCAGCCTAAGTATTTCCCAAAGCTGCTTATAAAACTTTTGGCTGTGCTTGCCTATTAGACCTCACCCCCAGTGTCATCAATATAGATATTGATACACTCTGTGTAACTGAAGTGTCAAACCAGCAGTCTGAAAACCTGAAATTCCCTGAAGTGCTTCAAAATTACATCCTGTTTTTATAAGGACATGCTAGTTATGATTGATAGGAATTGATACTTTTGATTTCAAATATTTTTCATATTAATAAAACAATCAAAATATGTTCTATTTAATACATTTTAGTTTGGTCTATGCTTTTTATGCCTCCCTGTTTTTCCCTTGAACCAGTCAATAACAGTTCCTAGTGTGGTCCTACTGGTTCTTTTTCTTGTCTCGTGATTCCCCGTTAGGGCTGCTGAGGTAGTTCTTTTACCTCCTGACAAAGAGAAAGAAACTGAGAAACATACGTGGCAATCTTCTGCCTGGGGTGTGTTCCCTGCCCTGGTGAGAACATGAGGTTTTGGGTAAGGTGCCCAAGCCTTTACATCCCTATTCTCCACTGTAATCACTTTCTCAACAGAGCAGGACCTATTGTGTCTTTAAAACCTGCAAGACACCTTGCTGCTGCTGCTGCTGCTGCTACTTCAGAGGATATTTTTCATGATTTGCTGGACATGAAGGTTCCACCCTGCTGTATCTCCTGAGCTCACTGCGTTAGATCACCAGGACCAGCCTTTGCTTCTAGCACCTCTTTAGGTTATGAATCTAATTAAAATTAATTTCTTCTCTCTTCTTGCAGGTCCATGAGCATTCCTCCACTGCTGCTACACTCATTGCCTCTCTGAAGAGTTCAAGTCAAGGAGGCTGTCACCATTTTGTGTTTGCCTGGGATATTGACTACTCCTCCCTTGTTTTCAAGTTCATGCAAAGAGCCATAAACCTCTGATGCCACTTCATCTCCTCCCCATATCTTTTGCTTGTATTAACTTTATTGTTTGCCTTGTGCATTTGACTATCTATTTATTTTCTATGGACTCAGATGTTTATGAAATATTTATTCTCCTCAAACTCTCTCTCCTTATATTTTAGATTCTGTATTATGTTAGTCTCTTCAGGAGCCTAAGCATCTGGCTTAAATTTCAGCACTGAACAAACATGTGCCAAAGGTTAATTCTAGAGTTTTTTTTCTGTGAGTTTCTCTCTGAATGTTTCAGATACCAGACACAGACTGTAAATCACTGGCATCCCCCCCCTTCCTGCCCGTGCATTCAGATTGATCCAAGGCACATTAGCAAATACTTCTGTGGTTTTGTTTGTGTTTTGGTAGCACATACAGGTTTGTTTCTTTTTACTCTCATTCAAATTTCTTTACCACCTTTGTCTATACAAAAGGAACAATATTAAAAACAGCATTTCAGAATCCAGTATTTCGAGCACCAAAGCTATCTTCTGACCACCTCCTTTTTCTCCTGGCACCCCATTGTTTACAGCTCCGGAGTCTACTTAAAGCAAACTTGCTTCATAGCTGAGAATTTGCTTGATGAACAGTCAAGTCATATTTACAAGAAAGCTGCTTAACGACAGTCCCCAGCAAAGGAGGAGAAAAAGCTCTCTCCTGATTACCATGAGTTTAACTCCTGTATTGTATTGAATGAATTCTCATGAATTCTGTTATTCCCATCCCTCAGCAACTTACACTTCAGACAGCAGATGAATGGTGGAGCTTTGTTGATGGTTGTACTCGTTGCTAGGGGACAGTCTGAGGGGGGTGAATCATGCCATTTACAGTCAGTCTAAAGGAACATTTGGAAATGTTTGAGCTTAGAAAGTTCCTTCTGTAGTCTGTGTCGTTGAGAATCGAGAGTTTTGTGGTTGTGAAAACTGCTTTAGAAATAGACATGATGATAACGGAGGCATTAAACACACTGGTGTTTTTTAGTGGCTTGTACCTGTGTAGGTATCTTAAATCACATTTCTGGTTCTTCTTAATTCTTTGATAATTATGTTCTTAGTTAAAAGCTGACAATATGAAATAGTATCAAAACAAAATTATTCCAGATCACATATAACTTAAATACTACTAATTTTTATCATTGCTTTACTGTAAGAAGCATGATTTTTAAATGCAATTGCTTGTATACGTCTGGATCTGAACTTTCTTGGATATATCCATTGGTATTTGTTTTCCTTTATCTGCTCTGGGAAGGGGCAGCTTCAGGTACCATCAGAAATGCGAACTTGACCTGTAGTAAGTAGGTGAGGTTTTACAAGATACATCTTTGGTGGAACACAAGGTAGGTGGATAAAAGTGCTCTCAGTATAAATCCTCAGGCGCAGTTTGGAGGAAGCACACATCCAGCTGGGGCTGACAATCGGAATTACCGAGGGGAAACCCCTCCACAGGCATTTTGGGGACTCGTAGCCAGGGTATGAGTTTTGCCAAAGGCGGGCAGCCTGCCCTCCGCAGCCACGCGTCCAGGGCTGCTCTCGGCCGAGCTCCGGGCAAGCCTGGGCTTGTTGGTGCCCGGGGCAGCCGCGCTCTGCGGCTCGGGGGGTTGCAGGAGACTGGCAGCTACTCAGCATTTCCCAGCGTGCGTCCCCGCGGACTGCAGCCCTTCGCAACACCGCATCCCCCTTGCCCCACGCGTGTTGAAGTAGTTCGTCAGTATTTTCCGGACTACATCAGTGCTCCCAGCGCATCTCAAAGCAAGAGAAGTGCGATTTCCAATTGCTGCTTCGCCTCCGACATCCGAACACAGCGCGCAGCCGCTTCCGCGCCGCCGCCAGAGGGCGCCCGGGTCCCGCCCGCCCGTGGCCGAGGAGGCGCATCCGCTTCCGATCAATGCCCGATCCCATTCACGGCCCATCCCCATTCCCGGCCCCATCCCTGATCCTAGTCACGGCCCATCCCCGATCCGCCATTACCGATCCCATTCACGCTCCATTACTGATCCATTCACGGCCCCATCCCCGATCCCTTCCCGATCCCATTCCCGGCCCCATTCCGATTCCATTCCCGATCCCATTCCCGATCCCCTCCCTGATCCCATTCAGGCCCCCAATCACGGCCCCATTCCCGATTCCCATTCCCTTGCCCCATCCCGATCCATTCCCGGCCCCATTTCCCTGCCCCTCCCGTCCCGTTACCTGCCCCATTCCCATCCCATTCCTGCCCATCACTGATTCCCGTCCCGGACCCATCCATGAATCCAATTCCAGCACATCCCGATCGCATTCATGGCCCCATTCCCATCCCGATCAATTCCCGATCCTGCCGTCCGGTGCGGCGGCTGTACATCAAGCACCCGCCCCCATACTGCGCGAGGCCAAATATTGTAAACGGGCAGTCACCTTGAAAAACACGTGAGCTTGGCACCCAGCGGATACCCAGGACGGTTCTGGATAAGAATGGTTTTTTAAACCGTGCTCATGATGGCGCCCCTCCTTTTCATGCCTCACTATGGAACCCCTGGATCGGGCCTATGAAGCTGTTGATTCCTTCAGGAGTCTGTCCTATAAACGAGTTGCATCCAAGTTGTGAAAAGTGGAAAAGCATTCTGCATCTGTGGTTCTGTCTTTGCAAAAATCTATAGAGGTTTCAAATACTATTGGTTTTCTTGATCTATTGTAATTAACACGTCTGTTGTAAGAACTGCAGTAACTGTTTTGAAAATTTAATGGAAAATCTTTCCACAAACACAGTCATTCCTAGCTGCAAGAAATCAAGTTATGGCAATCTGTCCTCAGAAGGTTGAGAAAATATTAAACATTCTTTTCTCGACTTTGCTGTTACACGCAAAATAGACCTATTTCTCCATTCAACTACAACAGGTGGTTTGCTGCAAAGCTTCTTTCTGTTCAGGTCTCAAAACGACTTGAGACTACATGGACTACTAATAAAGGGTAATTTAACTCCTGGTAAGTACCTACGCTCAAGAAAAATGAGCAAAACAGCTCATATAAACAAGTTGCAAATTCACAAATGTCGCAGGGAGCAAGGGATTGGTCTACCGTGCTGCCTAAAATACGGAATCACATGAACCAGATCATTAAACCGATCCTATGTGGGAAAAAGAGGCATCTACAATGAACAACAGTGTCTATAATCTAGTAATAAGTTGCTTGCCAAATGCTCTGGTACCTAGGGCACAACAAACAGATGTCTCTCCTCAGCCAATGCACACACATGTACCACTCCCTTGAGACAAAACATATTGAACGTAAGGGTGGTTAATAGTAACCAGAATTTCAGATATTCGTCTGACTGTGCAAGGTACAAATCTACTTGTAAGTTCAGGATGATCGCACAAGAAAGAAATAGGTAGATTAGAAGGCACTAAGAAGTGGCTGATGAACGACTGATAAAAATACCAGAGATACAACGATTACATCTGTGAGAAGGTAGCAAGCAAACTGTCAGATATCCGCACAGGCAAGCCACTGGTGAAAGAGTGCATTACCCTGGTCAGCTTCAGCCTAAATTATTCCTCTTCAAGTTCTGAGCGGGATAAATAAAGCAGCAATCAATCCAGCTTACCTGGCTTTTATTTTCCTGACTAAAGACGGGATAGATGCTGTACGCCGGCAGACACCCGGTGGGTGCTGTGGGCAGAGGGCCGGGCTGGTGCCGGCTCACAGGCCCAGATCTGTCCCCAGAAGCCCCGCGTCGCTGCCCGGCGGCGGGGCGCACGGGCACCTGCCTCCCGGTGCCGCTCCGAGCGGACGCAACAGGCTGTGCCGCGACCTTGCTCCCAGTTTTCTCTATTAGTTATTTGAGCGGCTCGTGGGTTTACACGGCCACGTCTGAAGCGCCCCTGGGAAATTACTTAATGGTGCATTTCAGTGATTTTAAAAGCGGGTAAACTCGACCCGAGCGCTCCGATCGGCGCTGGCGCCGTACAGCACGGAGGGCGCGGCGCCGGGCGGTCTCGACAGGACAGCGGCTCGCTATCGACAGGACGGACGCCCCGCGCGGCCCGCGGTCGAGTTCCCGACGCGGCGGCATCGCACGGTGAAGCGGGCTTTTTTTTTTTTGGCCGGGTCGGTGGGGCGGTGCGGGTCGCCCCCGCGGCGGGCGGGATTGCAGGGCGGGCGTCCGGGGCGGGGGTGCCGGGCGGTGCGGGGCCCGGCGGTGCCGGTTGCGGGCGGGTGCGGTGGCGGTCGGGGCGGTGCGGGGCGGGCGGTGCAGCGGCGGGCGGTGCGGAGCGGGCGGTGCAGGGCGGGCGGTGCGGGCCGGCGGTGCGGGGCGGGCGGTGCGGGCTGGTGCAGGGCGGGCGGGGCGGTGCGGTGCGGGCGGTTGCTCGGTTGCCGGGCGGGCGGGGCGGTGCAGGGGGGCGGTGCGGTGCCGGGCAGGCGGTGCAGGGCCGCCCCCGCCGGGGAGGGCAGAGGGCTTGCGGCCGCTTCGCTGCCGCGGTTTGAGGGCGATGCCCCGACCCCGACACCGCCCCCGGGCCGCCGCCATTGGCCGTGCCGGGCCCCTCCGCCCTTCCCATTGGCCGCTGGCCCGCTGCCGTCCACGCCGCCGACCGGCTCTAATTGCCGGGGCCTCGGGCGCGCACCCGCCCAGGTTACGGAGGCGTCGGAGCGGAGCGGCGTGTGGGCCGCGCGGGACGTCCCAGGTGAGGCGACTGAGCCTTACTCCCGGCCCATGGGCATGCGCCGTGGCGGTCTTGAGTTGCGCCCCCGCCCCGTCCTGGCGTGGCTCGCTCTGGCCGGGGGAACCCCTACTGCGCCGCGGAGCGAGCTCGGCGGGGGACGACCGGCCTGTTGCCGGTCGGGAGGAGGAGCGCGGCGAGCGGCCCGGTGTGCCCCGGCGCCGGGCGGGGGGGGGAGCGATGAGCCGCGCATTGTTGCCTCTAGGCAGCGGGCGGGCGCGGGCCAGGGGATCAGCGCCTTTGTCTGCCGAGTGAGCCGGCCGCCCCCAGCCTCCCGCCGCCCGCCTGAGCGGCGACTGAGTGACCGTATACCCGAGCGCTGGAGCTCTTCTGCAGAAGCCCTTAGTGACCTGGCGTGATGCGGTGCGGGGAAGCGAGGGGCAGCCTGTCCTGAGGGGGGGGTGGGTCCGCCCGCATCCCCCAACCCCTGTGCTTCCTCCGGCAGGTTTGAAAACTTCGGGGACCGGGGGAGCGGGGACCCCGGACAACCTCGGCGTCTCATGGACCTGGTGGATGGCTTCGTATGAACAAAATCAGGCTGCTTTCCTGCAAATGGGAGGTGGGGCCTGGGAGGGCGGAAGGACAGGAGGGGGCAGCACGGACCGAAGCTTCCCTGGGGGCGGCCTCTGGGACGACGCGCGATTTCATTTTGGTTGCTCTTCGAAATTACATAAACAGCGAGGGGGAAAAAACTCCGCGAAACTCATCAGTTCCCTAATTTTTTACTCTTTTTTTCTTGTTCTATCTTTTTTCTTGGATCAGTTGTGTTTTTTCCTTTAGTGTTTTTTTTCCCCCTCCCAGGTACCGTACTTAATGCAAACTGGAAGGCAGTGGCAGTCCAAAGAGAGGAAATAGAAGTACAGTATCATCTACAGGGTATCGGAAGGTTTTTATCTGCACTGTGTTGCGAGGTGTAAACAGCGGTACTAATAACATAATTTAGAAAACTTTTAGTGCTACTTCTTCCGCGAACGTACGGCCAGTGTTGAGGGAAACTAGAAATGATTCAAAGATGGAGTGCTGAAAATCTCCTGACATAGAAGGGAATCGTTGTTAGGGACTTGGGCTATGTTTTAACCACATCCTTTTCCTGTTGCGATATACTCTGCTGCATCGCAGTGCCTGACTGTTTCTCTTTTCTCTGTACTTGATTTAAATATTCTGAATAAATACTCAGAGTGGTTGTAGGGACAAGTATTTGCTTTCAAGGGGAGGAGAGTTTTGCCCAGAGAGCTCTCCGTAAGGTGAATGAAATCAATTGAAGCTTGACCAGTGATTTGCATGTTAGTTCAGCATTGAAATGAAGAATTCATATTAGAATCTTTAAAATAATGCGAGAAAAGAAGTTACATAGTCTGACATCAAAACTCCACCCACTCAAATTGTCAAATTTTGTATCTTCGGTTACATGGCTGATACAGTTGAGGATTACTTTTGATTTGTAAAATACCAGGATGGGACACATTTGAACTGCAGCTACATAGTGAAGTGCTGAAAAATTAAGCTACGGTTCAGACCAAGAACAGATAGCAGCAATAGAGGCTAAACAAAATAGTGGGGGGATGAAATAGTAACAAGGAGAGATGACTATTGTTAAAGAGAAGCCATGTCCGCATTTTTAAAGAAATAATGGCACTTAAAAAGTTAACTTTCGTAAATTAGAGCTTCAAGTATGATACGTTATATCAGGCTTGTAGCTTCCGAGGTGGTAGAAAATTAAATTTTGTATTTAGGACATTGTGTTTCGGCACAGGATGACCAAACCTAGCTGTAAGGAACGCAGCTGAATTGGCTGCAGGTTTAACTAATACAGCACGTATTAACACGTTATATAGGTGTATGTGCAATAGTCTTCTGATTTAAAAAACAAGGAAAAATTGAATGAGTCATACTTAATGATGATTTCTGAGTTATGTGGCTTTTGAATGACTGTGGTATTGTTAGAGTGTATTAGGTGGGGTATGCAAACCTGGTATTGATTGGGCACTGACCTATGTGTAAGATGTAGAGTGGTAAAACGGAGGGAGCACTGGACAATGGGATAGGGACAAGTAGAGAATTATCAATCTCATGGAAACAAGGAAGATAAGCACAGCGGCTGGCGAGTTTGCGTGGACACTATTGGATTTAATTGATCTCGTGGATGAGAGAGGTTGCGCTTGGCATGTTACCTGTTTTAATGCGTGTCGGTAATAAGGTGGTGGGGCTTCGATTTTCTTTGTTTGTGATGTTCCATACAGCAAAATCTCTGCCAGTGAGTCCAGAAACAGTGATTTACTTGGAGGGGCTTTTTGGCAACAGTACTGTGGAGTAGGAACTGTCCTTTTATACACAGCTGGGCCCCCTTCTTCCCCCTTTTGTAGGCAGCGGGAGGAGGGCTTCTAATGTGTCTAAAAGAGCTGAAACCAGAAAGCTATATACTGAGGCCCAAGATGTTCGCTTTAGGCGGGATTGCAATTTTGATTTGTGTATCCGACCTAGCAAGGCAAAGGAGAGGTGCGATGACCTGTATTTTCCACCCGTTTTAACTTAGAAATTGCAATGCAATTAATGCGTGCAATGTAAGAAGCAAGTCTGCAAGGCATTTTTTTGCCACACAAAGTTCAGAATAAAAAAAAAAAAAGTGGTATAAAAATTCTTGTATCAGTTTTTTGAAGTCCTGGTTCTGAAGATGGCTTTCAGTGCTTGGCTGGAGATTTCTTCCTGCTAAAACCTGTTAATGAGGGCCTTTGATAAATATGGCATTGGATTTGCCATGCCATTGGGAGTGTTGATGCTTGAAGCACAGATGCAGGCAGCACCCACATGTAGGAGTAGGGGGTGCAGGGTGGAAAGAGCACAGCGTTCTGAGTGGACAGTGCCCAGACTTATGTGTTTATTTCACTGGAGGGTTTTTACCTGCTTGCCTTGATACTGGAAAAGAAAATAAACAGGGGCTATGAGCCTTGCATTAAACAACAGTGTGATGCAAAGTACTAGCTGCAAATCAGCTGGTTCTTTCAGATGCAGATTTTGGATAAAAAAACCAGCCAGATTCTCGGGAATTCGTTACTAAAAATACAACATTTCTACCCGCAGCAAAAAGCAGATTTTAAG
>CM031861.1:46685627-46856738 GCA_018697195.1 Certhia americana | reverse complement strand
CGGGGCGGTGCCGGGCAGGCGGTGCGGGGCCGCCCCCGCCGGGCGGGCAGAGGCTGCGGCCGCTCTCGCTGCCGCGTGCGGGCGATGCCCCGACCCCACACCGCCCCCGGGGCCGCCGCCCATTGGCCGGTGCCGGGCCCCTCCGCCCCTCCCATTGGCCGCGGCCGCTGTCCGTCACGCCGCCGCCCGGCTCTAATTGCCGGGGCTCGGGCGCGCCCCGCCACAGGTACCGGGGGCGGCCGGAGCGGGGCGGCTGTGGGGCCGCTCGGGGCTGTCCCACGGGAGCGCCGAGCCTTTACTCCTGGTCCCTAGGCATTCGCCGTGGCGTCTGAGTTGCTCCCCCGCCCCGTCTCTGGCGTGGCTCGCTCTGGCCGGGGGAACCCCTACTGCAGCCGCGGAGCGAGCTCGGCGGGGGAAGACCGGCCTGTTGCCGTCGGGAGGAGGGAGCGCGGCGAGCGGCCCCGCGTGTGCCCCCGGCGCCGGGCGGGGGAGCGATGAGCCGCGCATTGTTTGCCCTCTAGGCAGCGGGCCGGCGGGCCATGGGCTCCGCGCCTTTGTCTGCCGAGTGAGCCGGCCCCGCTCCCGCAGCCTCCCGCCGCCGCCTGAGCCCCGGCGACATGGACGTGACCGTCTCCGAGCTGCTGGAGCTCTTCCTGCAGAGCCCCTTAGTGACCTGGGTGAGCGGGGCGGGGAGCGAGGGGCCAGCCCTGTCCTGCCGGGGGTGGCTGGGTCCGCCCGCCATCCCCCAACCCCTGTGCTTCCTCCGGCAGGTGAAAACCTTCGGGGACCTGGGGAGCGGGGACCAGGACAACCTCGGCGTCTACATGGACCTGGTGGATGGCGTCGTCCTGAACAAAATCATGCTGCAAATGTGAGTGGGGTGGGAGGGCGGCAGACAGGAGGGGGCCGCCCCGGCCCGCAGCTTCCCTCGGGCGGCCTGGGCACGGAGCGATTTTCATTTTGGTTGCTCTTCGAAATTAACATAAAACAGCGAGGGGAAAAAACTCCGAACTCATCCAGTTCCATAATTTTTCTACTCTTTTTTTTCTTTTTCTACTCTTTTTTTCTTGGTATCAGTGTGTTTTTCCTTTATTTTTCTTTTTTTTCCCCCTCCCAGTTACCGTACTTAATGCAAATGGAAGGCATGTGGCAGTACAAAGAAGGAAATAGAAGTACAGTATCATATAAAGCTGTACTAGGAAGGTTTCATCTGAACTTTGTCTGCTCTTGTGTAAACATCGGTACTAAATACATAATTTAGAAAAACCTTTTAGTGCTACTTCTTTCCGGCGGCACTGTAAGGCCATGTGTTGAGGGAAACTTAGAAATTGATTCAAAGATGGAGTGCTGAAAATCTCCTGACATAGAAGTGAATCGTTGTTAGGACTTGTGCTATGTTTTTAACCACATCCTTTCCTGTTGCTGATCTACTCTGCTGCATGCAGTGCCTGACTGTTTTCTCTTTTCTCTGTACTTTATTTTAAATATTCTGAAATACATCTCAGAGTGGTTGTAGGGACAAGTATTTGGCTTTCAGGGGAGGAGAGTTTTGGCAGAGCGCTCTCTTAAGTGACTGAAATCAATTGAAGCTTGACCAGTGATTTGCAGTGTTAGTTCAAGCATTGAAATGAAGAATTCATATTAGAATCCTTTAAAATCTTGAGAAGTAACATTAAGTCTGACAATCAATACCTCACCCACTCAAATTGTCAAATTTTGTTATCTTCTGGTACCTGGCTGCTCCATGTGAGGATGTAGTTTTGATTTGACGTTATCAGGAGTGAAAATTGTGAACTGCAGCTTAAATAGTGAAGCTGATGAAAAAATTAACGGTTCAGAACAGAACCCAGATCAGCCAGCATATGGAGATAACAAACTAGTGGTGTGAAATGTTAACAAGGAGAGACGCCTCTTGTAAAGAGAAGACATGTTTCCAGCATTTTTAGAGAAATAATTGCACTTTAAAAAGATAACTTTCTGTAAATTAGAGCTTCAAGTATGAACGTTTATATCCAGGCTTGTAGCTTTCCGAGGTGAGAGAAATTAAATTTTGATTTATGACCATTGTGTTTGGCACAGAGATGACCAACCTAGCTGTCAAGGAACAGCAGCTGAATTGGCTGCAGGTTTAACTAAACAGCACTGTTATCTAACACGTTTATATAAGTGTATGTGCAATAGTCTTCTTATTTCAAAACAAGAAAAATTGACTGAGTCATACTTAATGATGAATTTATGAAGTTATGTGGCTTTTGAATGACTGTGGTATTGTTAGTAGAGTTTTATTAGGTGGTGTATGCAAACCTAGGTATTTGTTATTGGGCACTGAACTATGTCTAAGGATGTAAGAGTTGTAAAACTCGAGGGAGCAACTGAACAATGGTCTAGGGACAAGGAGAGAATTATCAGATCTCATGGAAACAAGGAAGATAAGCACAGAGGCTGGCTGAGTGCAGTGACACTAGTTGGCATTAATCTGATCTCTTGTGATTGAGAGAGGTGCCTTGGCATGTTTACCTGTTTTAAGCGATCAGGTAAATAAGTTGGTGGGGCTTCGATTTTTCTTTGTTTGTGATTTTTCCCCAGCAAACATCTCTGCCAGTGATGTCACAGAAAGTGATGTACTGGAGGCACCAGCACTGTGGAGTAGGAAACTGTCCCATTATACACAGCTGGGCCCTTCTTCCCCCCTTTTTAGGCAGCTTTAGTAGTGCTTCTAATGGTGTCTAAAGAGCTTGAAACCAGAAGCTATATACTGAGGGCCCAAGATTGTTTCGTTAGGAGGGATTGCAATTTTATTTGTGTATCCTGACCTAGCAAGGCATTTAGGAGAGGTGCTGACTGACCTTTACTTTTCCCCCGTTTTAACTTTAGAAAGTGCAATGCAATTACTGCTTGCATGTAAATCAAGCAAGTCTTGCAAGGCATGTTTCTGCCCCACAAAGCTTTCAGAATAAAAAAAAAAAAAAGTGTTTCTAGAAATTCTTGCTCATCAGTTTTTTGAAGTCCTGGTTCCTGAAGATGGCTTTCAGTGCTTGGCTGGAGGTTTCTTCCTGCTGAAAACCTGTTAATGAGGGCCTTTGATAAATCTGGCATTGGATTTGCCATGCCATTGTAGTGTTGATTGCTTGAAAGCACAGATGCAGGCATGCACACACATGTAGCGAGTAGGGGGTGGCAGGGTGAAAGAGCCCAGCTTCTGATGTGGACAGCTGCCTCATCACTTACGTGTTATTTCACTTGGAGGGTTTTTTATCCTGCTTGCCTTGATTACTGGAAAAGAAATAACAGGGGCATATGAGCTTGCATCTAAACACCAGGTGTGATGCAGTACTTAGCTGCAAATCAAGCTGTTTCTTTCAGTGCAGATTTTGAAAGCCAGATTCTCTGGAAATTCGTTACTAAAAATACAACATTTCTACCCTGCAGCAAAGCAGATTTTAAGTTTAGTTCAGGGCAAAAAAGACAGGTGGATCTGTGAAGAAATCCAGATATACCTGTTGAGTGGAGATTGCTTAGCAAAAGTAAGGCTTTAGCTGTTTCAGTCGTGGGTGGGCTGTGGTACTTCAGTCAGCCCCTAATTTCTGTTGTCAGACTTCAAGTTTTCCCAAAATGCTGTGGCAGCTTTGGGTGGAGAAGATCCCAGCCGCTTTGTGTTGCGGTGTCAATGTTTTTTTGGGTGGTGGGTTCATCTCAGCAAGGCAGCTGTGTCACCAGAGAGATATGTGACAGCTATCTATTGCTTTTCCAGCCTGGCAGGTCCCTGCTGACTCTGTGACAGGAGATGAAAATAGGGCTGTGCCTTAACCTCATCCTCTTCAGAAATGATCTGCCCCTGGGAACGGCAGCCCTGAATAAAATGGGGTTTGCTCAGGCTTGCCAAATGTAGCCACGGCACAAGGGCAGAGGAGGGGAACCTGGCCTGGGCTTAGGCAGACTCTGGTCGGTAGGACACCAGCTGTGGGGCTTTGCTGGTGAGCCCTTTGCTTACTGTTGGTATCTAAAACAAGCAAGACTGTTTTTAAGAAAGCTGGATGTTGTTTATTTCTCAGTAGGGGCACCTAGCTGTTAAATGAGTTAAATTTAGCAGCAAGAGTCAGACAACAGTGTTTAGTTTCCCCACTTAGATTTTAAGACAAGACAAGTTATTTTTTCAAATAATTTTGTTGTAAACGAATGGTTTCCTTTGCCTGTGTCCTGTTCAAGTGTATGTCCCAACCTGATCATTCAGGAAGGACAATGCTGATTTTAGCAGACTTGCAGTACTGGCTGAATGCTCTGCATACACAAGTGTTAATCTTCAAAGTGGAACTGTGCTTCAAGTTTGTGTTGCTGATGGATTTGTGTACCAGATTAATGAGACTCTCTGCAGACATACTTTCAAGAACCCTTTTTTCAGATGCTGTGTCACTTCCTGGTATGAAATGAGCACGTGGAGGCACTGCAATGACTGCCTTCAGTGTTACAGTTGCAGCTGTGGCATAATACCTACAAGTAGAAGCAAATATTTGCCCCATCTAACTTCCCAAATAAAACTTCCTATAAGAAGTGGTGCGGAGGTTTATGCAGGCACTTAAGTGTTTTACATGGGCTTGTTCTAATTCTTCTAATTGAGAACAGATTGCTTTTCTGTTAAAACGTTTAGCAAACAGGAATGTGTATTAGAAATACTGCTGGTTATGCTATTTGTGTTAAAATCATGTTATAAGAATGCACAATAATAGGTTTTTCCATTTCAATTGCTGTCATGCTTTGTGGTACCGTTGATCTGTTGTCTTTAATTTAGACCACGTGACAGGAACAGCCACGTTGTGAGTTCCTTCTCCTTGGGGTTTTTAACAAATGGCACAAATACCAGAAGATGTGTTAGACATGTGCATCTGCTTAATTTAAAATTCTAGAATGATATGTAGAGGTGCATTTTTTCCTCCATTTTGTAGGCAATATAGGAATCTGCCCGTCTTAGTGGCATTGTCTCACTTGATAGAGAGGAAGTTGGATGGTAGGAGAGTTAGACTAGCCCCAGTGTGGTGTGTTTTTGGTTTGTGCCTTGCCTGTGGAGCAAAGTGCCACAGGATGCTGGGCCAGTCAGTTCCTTCTGGCATCTCAACCCTTGGGCCTGACTCAAGGGCTTTCTCCTTGCTCATCAAAATCGCTTGTTGGAAATTGGAAGAATGGGATTGTCATTTTGAATTTTAAAATTTAATATATT
Organism: Certhia americana; assembly: GCA_018697195.1. Taxonomy (NCBI): domain Eukaryota; kingdom Metazoa; phylum Chordata; class Aves; order Passeriformes; family Certhiidae; genus Certhia; species Certhia americana. Next base: position 46,851,526 of record CM031861.1, on the reverse strand, counting down.
TTTTGTAGTTTCTTTTATGAATTGGTGACTTAAGGGATTGCATCATCATGTACTTGTGTTGGTGGCTGCTAACCTGTCACTTGATCTGTGTCTCCTGACCCCTTCCTTTCCTCTCCGTTCCTAGAAGACTCATGAGCATGTATACAAACTGGGTGATTTATTCAAAATGTTAGGGTGTATAGTGAGGTTGGAAACTTTCTGTTTATTTGGCTTGGGTGGATTTTTACTCATTAGTGGATTACTTCCCTAAGTCAGCCATGCTGTCTCAGTCTTAGGTAAATTTTTTGAGCTTGAGAAGTAGGTGGTTTTCAAAAAAAAGTTATTTTCATTATATTTGTGTGTAAGGGAAAGACAAAACATCAAAGGACTGAAAAAGTATCTGAGGTGGTGTTGAGGGGTTTTTCAGATATATCCAGACATGCATTTGTTTGGTTACCTGGTTAGTGATACAAAAAAAACCCCAAACAAACAACAACAACAAAAAAAACCCTCTTGAATTTTCAATGCAGTCCTTAGAAAGAATTTTCTTTCTATAAAATTCCTGATGAGCAAGTTTCACCATACAGGCAGGTGCCATCATGTATAAAATGTGGCACCAACAGCTCTGTCTTCTTCAGGGTAGGACTGTCTTAGTAACAGGACGTTGCTCGTTTAAAAGGAATTGTTCATTTGCTGGTGAAGACAATAAAACTGCTCTATGGCAGTTGGGAGTGTAGGATGTGGATGGACTTCCACATCTTGTGCAGAGGGTCCTCTCTGAAGTAAGCTGAGCTGCTGTGTGAAGCCAGTTACACAACAAGTTCATAAAACATGTTTTTGAGCTACATTCTATTTTCAGGAAAGCTTTTAACTTCTTTGTGATGGAGAAGTGGCAGGAGTGCCAGAGCTATGCTGTGCTGCAGCTTGGCTGCACGTTAAGAGGACCCTGAGGTCAGTGGCATTAAGGGCTCTTGGAGCAATCAATTACCCTTAACGAAGATGATAGGATAAAAACTCTGGAATTGCTCCTGAGGGCCCGGTCTTGCTAGTGCTTATGTACTTGTAACACAATCTCCACTGTACAAAAATGAGCAGATCTTGTCTAGGAAGTAGTTCTGTGTCGTATGTGCCCTGCAGTTCCACTGCTGCAGCTGTTGAAGAAATAGCCTCTGCTTTCCTGTCACTGGTTAGTGTGCTTTGTGGATTTTTTGCCCCATTTTGTGAAGTTCTGGGAATGATTGTGTAGCAATGACTGCTAGCTAGTCAAAGATGTCAATTCCTGGCCACAAACCTGGGAACACTGCCAGACAGTGGCCAGTGGCAGTGTGCTGCCTGCATGAGCTTTCACATGGAAATGAGAACTGTAGGCTGACCCTTCTGTTTGGCCAGCTTCTCTTTACTGAATGTTTCTTCTCTTTTAGCTTCCCACTTTGTTGTCATGGCCTTGCCTAAAAAAGCTGTGTCCAGCTTCCTTTGAGGTTCAGTGTCTGCTGGGACAGTACTGAAAGCAGGGTGCTGTCTGAGTTCAAGCCCAGACAGCATTTATGCGTCTCTCTCCATGAGGACCCATTCCGACAGACTGCTACAAGTATGGCTTCTGCACTCCTGTATCTGAGCAGCACTAACATGGAATACTTCCTGCAGATTTTACTTTAAAAGCTTGTTGCAGTTGCCTCTTTCTGTTCTTTCTTTCATAATTTTAGAGTATAAATCCGTATACAAAATCCTTTGCTGCTGGAAAGGCTGTGTAGTGCCTTGGTAGTTTATGCCAGTATTGGTCATCTGCTTAAATCCATGTACATAAAACTAACATGTCTGATGTTATCTCTTGTCAAGGCAGTTTTCTCTCATCTTGGAATGTCTATCTATTTTTTCATACTTATTCCCATTGCACTGCTTTCACTCAAGAGGTGCTCTGGAACGGTTGTGCGTTTAAGAAAAAAAGTAAAAGCTCTTTGACATACTTACGTAAACATTGGCAGATATATTTTAAAAATAAATATTGGATCAGTTCCTCTTTTATTTCCTTGTCAACGCCTGAATTCAATAATTGGCCCAGGAAGAGCTGTGAATGGCTTAATTAACAGCCAGAGCAGAGCTCTGGGGGGCAGGTGTTTGGATTGTGTAGGAGTCTGCTGATAAGAGTCATTATTAGAGGGCAAACACAAAACTTTGATCTGTGCTATTGGCAGATAAAGATTTTCGGATTTCTTTTTTTTCAACATTTTAGAGTGTATGGAGATGATCCAAAGCTGTACATTTGTATGAAGTTATTTGCAGCTTTTTTCTTGTGTCTTATTTTTTGTTTTTACCTAGAATTGCTTCAGGTATAATTTTGATTTGTTTTTAAAATCAAACAAAAAACGTAGTGTGTGTGAGAGATCTAGTTAGATGATATGGGTTAATAAGTGCAGTATTTTTTTTTCCCTTCAGTTTATAGTACATCTTTTTTTTCCAGTTTTCACACTGATCAAGTAGTAATACCCTCTTCTTGTCATAAAACTCCAAAGCTGAGGAAGGTGTGATAGTATTGACTTGCCTTTATTTGAGTAAGGAAAACACCATATTATCAGAGACTGCTTTGATCTAGCTTGCACAAACTAGATGTGCTATTTTTTTAGGGAAATATGGGTAAGAAGAGAAGCTGGCCTGAAGTAGTGTGTGGGTTGCAGTAGGGTACTTTGTGACATGCAGGAAATGTTTCCAACTTACATATAGGTGCAGAGGTAATGGGTTATTCTATCGTGAATTAATGCATATGTACCCTGTATAAGTGTCAGTGTGTTTAATTCATAAATGTCTTATTGAGGTGTTAAATCTTAACACCAATTTAATTAGTAATAGTTTATTTTCTTCCTTTTTAATAGAGATCCTCGACCAACCAACCAACGTGTCAACAAGCATGTAAATAATGATACCTATCTTCGGGTTCAAAACCTGACCATCTTGATCAGAAACATTAAGACTTACTATCAGGTGAGATTTCTGCTCTCTGCTCATTAATCTGTGGTGACTGCTGTTACTGTTTTGGCTAGTGCAAGGGCTGGGGACTCAAAGAAGCTTGCTACAGGAAATGGAGAGGAAATTGTGTTGGTGTACTTTCAGCCATGCTTTTTCTTCTGAAAATGACAATGCAGTTATCTTCATCTATTCCTCATGGCCAGAGGCTGTTTCCTTGCCTTCCTTTTTAAATTTTTTTTTTAAAGAAGTTGTTGTCTTCAAAGACTGTCATAACCCTTGGATATGCATGTACTGCAAGGGGGGCTGTTTTGTGGTAGGATTTTGTTTGTGAAGGTGTTTGCTGAAATGGAAGTAGCTTTCCTAGGTATAAGACTTTGTTAAAACAGGAAACATTTTCTTAAAGGGGCTGCTAGAAAATAAAATCTTGATGAGTAAATGTTTTTAACACGAGAATATGAACCTTAAATTGATAGGAAAAATAAATCTGTGCTTAGCTTGAGGGTAGACTTCTTACACTCTGCTTGAACACTTTGGTGTTCACGTAGTTGTTCAGAGCTCCTCTAAGAGCGAAGTGCAGGAATGACTGCAGTCTCACACTGCACTTGTTGGGTGTCATTCTTGAGCTGTAGAGTGTTTCTCTACTGTAACAGTGCTCCCCTAAAGCCAGAGTGGTGACAGCTGAGCACTTCTGCAGAGTTATGAGCATGTTGGCTGCTGCTGGAGAGCCACAGCACAAACTCAGTTACTCTAAATAGAATTTCTGTATGCACACTGTGTATATTTGGACTTCTTAGTGAGGAGGTGACTGTTCTTCTGTTTCCTTCTGCACATCTTTTGCCAGTTTTAAATGCTATGCAGTATATAAACCAGGCTGAAACCACTTAGGATTGTTAAAATGCTTCTCTGTGTCTTAATCACAATGAACAAGCCAGCTAAACTGTACTGAGTTGATGTCAGTGTGTTTACACTAGACACTTCATCTTTCTGTATATATAGAAGAGACTGTGTATTGGTTTTGTCTTGAAAATACAGACAAGATGTAGAGTAGTGCCTTTTCATACCATTTTCTTCCAAATCTTGCCTACTGCCCTTCCATGTGATTGCCACAGCTCTGTTCCTAGACTTGCCTAGGGAAGCCTGAAAGGGAGGCACTTGTGAAAAATGATGAAATCAGAAGGGCTGTGTGACTCATCTGTGCAAGTTCCATCAGTCTGCTAGGAAAACAAAGTAACTCAGGTTTGAGATGGTGTAGGGGAGGATATCATGTGTTTCTGAAGGTGATTGATCAGTGTCTGTTGTTGAGATCTGGAGATGCAAATGCAATGTGATGTCATGCCTGATACTTGTGATTTTAAGGGGAAATTCCATTTGGTCATAACTAGAGGATGAAGTTGGGGTTTAGTGGGTTGGTTTTTTGTTTTGTCTTGTTGCTGTTTGTTTCTGTAACTCAATAAATAGTTTAAATGTATGTGGAGTCTGCAAGAGAGACTAGTCATAACCTTCTTTCTCCTTGCCCCCACAAGATTTACTGTTGGAGTCTGGTCCTTCAGATGTTGAAACTTCCATTCACGAGCATTTTCTTTTCTTTTTTTTTATTTTTCTATTTTTTTTTTTTTTCCTTGAAGCTCCTACTCTGACCTCTTTTGAAAGTACCTGGAGCAAGATCAGAGTCAGGAAAAAAATAGTGATTCAGAGTCATGTGTGATGTTGTTTGTTGACCTAGCTGTTGAGCTAATCCAATAAAGCTAGCAACAACTGAAATAGGTTAAGACACAGAATTTTCAATAGGAAACAGTAGCTGAGGCTTGCAGTAGCAGCTGTAAGAGTGATGTTCCTATTGTAGTCCAGGAATTAAATACTGTGAATCTGACTGCCTGAGGACTATATATATTGTATGTAAACAAAGCAGTCATGAGAGCTCATCACTCTTTGCATTTGGTTCTGAAAATGTAGTTGCAACTAACTTTAAAATAAAAAGGTTTTTGGTGGTAATAACATTATATAAGAAACTTATTTTTCCTTGACACAGTCACATCTTCAGGGCAAATCCAAAGTCTTGATGCTAATCTGAGATTCCCTTTCATGTGGTGTGTGCAGCCTTCTCCATAGTCTGGGGGTAGTTGAGGCCATCTATGCTGTAATTGAGCTCTGTGTGAGATTGATGCCAAGTATAATGTTGCATCTGTACTCATGTCTGTTAGATGTTTGGAGGTTTTCTTGTTGTTTAGTATATCATTTAAGTAGGTTTTATAAAGGTTTTCTTAACATGCAACCAGATAGATGCTTTGGGATATTAAAAATTCTTAATTATTGTTTGGCTACTTCTCTCCTGAATATTAGATATTTTTAAAACAGGCTGAAGTCACGGGCATTGTTTAATGAAATAGGAAAAATACATTAGCCTAAGTTGAAGTGAGGGCAGTGTCTTACTGAATGAAAACATGTTTGCAGACTGTGAGGGCAAAGTTCCTGACGAACAATAGGAACATAAATTTTCTGCTTGCTCAAGAGAAGGAAAAGCTCCTAAAAACACAATATTTGCCTTGACATTTTACATTGCTCTTTGCTTGATAGACCAAAGAAAGTCAAGTTTATGGCATAATTGCTGAGTTTGGTAGACCAGATTGTCTAGAATGAAGCAACATTTTCCTCATTCTTTTTGCAGGACATTGATAGGTGTGAAAGAATACTTGCCCTTCTCTGTACTGGGCAGGAGCAATCAAGAGTGTGACATAAATTCATGGTACTGTAAACAGTATCTGAGGAAGGTGATGTAACTGCCTACTAAAATTAATGGTGGTATTCAGAAGGTAGCTGACATTTCAGATCATGTAATTGTCTAGTCTGTCTATATCTAATATCAGATTTCTCGTATATCTGTATAGCTGATCTCTTCATTAAAGCAAAATTCTCATTAATACAGATAATGCTGCTTCAGAAGACAAGGACAGGTCTGATCCAGAAGCACAGTTACAAGTATTAGTGTTGGCACTTTCCTGATCATGTAAGCTGAGGGTTTCTCCTGGACATAAGTATGAGCAAGTCAGGTTATTGGTGGAATTTGGGTGTGATTTAAGCTTTAAAGATCACCCCCTACATGTGTTTCACCAGTTATAACTTGGGAGGGGTGAGTGCAATGAAGAGGCCTTTTTTGTGTTTAAATAACCTCTCTTATTTTAGAATTTGCTAAGTGAATTTGTTCATTGCAATTTTCTCAAGAGTTGCCATCTTGTAACTTTCAACGGAATGGTGTAACTTTCAACTTTATTGCTGGTGGCTACTAAGAAAGGGTCAAGACTCTTAAAACGGGGGACAACGCTGGTTTCAGCTGGCTTTGGTGGTTTTTATTTATTTGTGGGCTACCTAATACTTGTTACCAGTGGTACTGTGCAACATCTTTGCATTTCCCACTCTCTCAACAGTTGTACCTTTGCAGGTTTTATTGACTTGAGAGGGCTCCTGTTTTGAAACAGACCATATGACTCATTTTGCTGTGGGATTTTATGAGCATTCAAGATAATGTCATTAATTGCATTTAATAATGGTTACGCTACTGGTTCACTGGAGAAATGGCTGATCATAAAACTTCTGGAATTGCTGCCATATCTTGGAAAAGGCTGAACACAGCAGAAAGTTTTCTTTGCTCATAGTGTGAAGTTTGTGACTCTTCTTGCTCCGACTGAATTCCAATGCTTGTCTGTCTTTAAACTGAAAGAAGAGGGAAGAGTGCTAAAAAATCTGAAGGGTGTTAGTCTCTTCCTCTGATATGTTTTAGAGAGTATTTAAATCCTGTAGGTGCTGTTACTTGAAGATTCCATGTAAGAGCGGCATCTGATATCTGCAATGCTTGGATAATATGCTCTTACCTGTAGAGTTTTGGAAGAAGCCTAAGGCAGGCTGGCAGGGGAAGCTTGAACTGGCTTTATTGTGCTTCCTCTGCTTATGTGTTAGTCCTTGGGTTTAGTGTTTTTTTTTCCTAAGGAACTAAAAATCACTTTGATACCAGTTAGTAAAGGGAGTTTTATGAACTGGTCTGTTTTGAAAACAGCTAGCTTCCTAACCTTCAAAAATGTCAGTAATCACTCCAACAGTATCTACTGCACTCTCAAGCAAAAATTCCTTGCATTTACATGAAAAACTTGAAGCTGACAGAAGAAAAGAATGTGATCATCCCATGGCTATATCTGGATGGGTATTATGCTCATATCTGGAGTACATGGATGAGAAATGCTGTTGGAGGAAATGCTACAGTGTGATCATGGCTGTATTTCTGTTGCCTCTATTCCCTGCAGTTGTGGCTGCTAAATACCTAGCAGATTACCTCATGTTTCTAAAAGGTTGGAAATATCTCTTAATTTTAAAAAAAGTTGCACCAAGACACAATTCTGAAAAGAGTTGTGACTGTGTGGCATGTGCAACTTCAGTAAGACACTCATAAAAACCCTTAGTGTTCCCATTAAAATGGGGGCGGTGGGTAAAGGGGAAGCAATTCACTGAATTTTAGAGATGATATTACCAAAAATCCTATTGTCTCCACCTAAATCACTTAGCTGGGCCCAGAGATCTTGGAGGGCAAGGATACCTTATTTTTAAAGCACATTTCTTCAGACCTGTCATCCTTTTACTTCGCTGCTCTATACTCATGTAAAAAGGTACAAGCAGCAGAGTTTTTATCGGGTATGTTAAAGCATTTTGGCTGCCTATGACTTCAGGAATAGAGACGAGTTTGGTTTTAGGCTGAAGCAAATACTGTTTTTCACCATGAATCAGTGAAGGTCTTGCAATATCAGAAGCTTCCAGATCAGTAAACAGCTCCCACTTCTGTAGTTGAAGCACTGAGTTAGGTTTAGAGCTCTTAACTGAACTGCAAAGAGGAATTCAAACATGAAGCTCCAGATCTGGGCACAGCTTAGGGACTGGCAACTGTACTCAAGCTATAAATAAAGTTCTGGAAGTAGCAGTGTCCTCTTGTGTGAGCTGGAATCCTTCCCTACTAGGCAGGCTACTTCTAGTGGGCTAGTAATCTAGTCATTAGCAAAGTGAGCAGCAAAATGCTAGAAATAAATGCACACACCCTGAAGTCACAAAAGTATTTTTCTGTTCTTAGGGGGAAAGTTTGTACTCCCAGTGGCCTACTGAAATTAGTTAAAACTGAACTTCTTTTTGCTAGCTTTGTTAATTTGACACATTAAACTATACTGTGCCTGAGTGACTGCTTTTCTTTGACTTCTGTTCCCTAGGTAACAGTTTTGGCTTAGGGACAGCCTTTCTTCATCTTGAGCTTTAAATTCCAAAATTATTAACTGAGTGTCAGCTTTCTCATGAACAAGGTATCCAAAGCTTCAACAGAAACTCTTTTGAATTCAAATGCTTTGCTGATCTTATGCACTCCTAAGTGCAGTTCTCTCCCTTTTCTGTTCAGTTGTGTGGGCTGTATTCAGCCAAAGTTTTCTGCATTGGCAATTGTACTGTTGCACCTACCAGGGGTAGTGTGGCCTGAAGTTACAGCTGCACAAAGCAACAACAGTGAGCAGCTATGAAGCCTCTGTTTTTCACAAGTCTGTGATAAATAAACTCCTATGACAAAGAAGTTATTTGTAAAGTACTGTTGTTGGGATGGTCTGTGTTTCAGTAAAGCAGAGTGACTTTCAGGACTTGAGATTCTGCCACTGGCATGACCTGGAGTAGAATCTTACTAGCTTTGTATTTGCTTTTTTTTCTGTTCTTCATTTGACTTCTAGTTAGTTTAAACTTGCTACAGGCACAGACTGTCTATATGTATTTATGCAGTGCTTAGCTTAATGAAGCTTTCTTGGTTTTGCAGTGACAAAAATTGTTTTGAGTTAGGCTTTCTCTTCCACAGGGACATGATCATGGGACATGAAGGTTGCATGTAAGAATGGTATTGTCCACAGTGAATTGTAAAGACATTTGCTTACTGTAGTGCTGGGTGCAGGGCAAGGGAATGACTGACCTTGGTGCAGCCATTATGGGAAATGCTGAACCAGTGATGTTAGTCTTTGATTTAGTTCTTCAGCTGAAAATGGGTACCGCTCTGCTGCAGTGGAACAAACACAAGAATCTCAAAAATCGTGATCATTTTCTATAAGTCCTGTTGGCAGGTATTTAAATGGGAAAGAGGCAGACAGGTGATTGCTTGCAGCCAGACTGTCTAATGCTTTATTAGTGAAAATTGTCTTGATCATTTCCAGAACAACTGAACAAACATTTCTGCTTCAGAGTTGAAATAAGTTTCTGCCGAGATCAGTTTTAAAAGTGTTCTAGGCTGGTGAGAGGTACCATTCCAAGTGACTTCTGTAGTAGCATGCTGTTGGACACTGAGATTACTGGCTGTGCTTCTAGGATGCATTTTGGCTGATAGAATGAATTCTATCTGGAAGTTTAAGGGAGGACTGATTTTAGAGACATGTTTTTTTCCCTTGAGGCTCTATGTACATTTTAATGCAGAATGAAACAGTGACCTCAAACAGATGGAAGAGAATGGGTTGATTTTAAACTACTTTTTTCCTGGAGCTAGAATATGGGAAAGGGCAGAGTAGCCTGACATATGTCTGCAGTCATGTTTTTGTTTTGCTTAATAGGCTAGAGGGGTGTGAATATATTGTGCAGACAAATGAAGAAACTGAGCCAAGGAAAGAGAGGAGCAGTGTCCTAAAATACAGTGGCAGATGGAGGTGACCTGTAAAATTTTACAGTATGGAATAGCTGTTTGGTTCCCACATGGCAGGATTTACTTAACCTCTGACATGTTAATTGAGAGTAATTCTTGGGATGTCTGAACTGCAGAACACATTCACAGTGTCCTTTCTGTGGCTTTAAAAAGAGTAATGTGAGAGTGTGTATGTCTTCCCTTAATGAAAACCAAGGCCTGATGTTAGTCTCCTTGACTGTTGCTGTTATTACCAGTGCTAAAGCTACAGAGTATTTGTCCTCTACTACGTAGGTATTTTTAGATTTTAGGTTTGAGATGTAAGTTGCTGTTCAGACAGCTATGTTCAGTCCTGCTGCCTCAATTTTTGGCAAATGTCCTATTTTTGTCAGCTGAAGTTTTGCAAAGGGGTGAATTAAGTTTCGTAGAGCTACCAATTTTGGGTAAGTTAGAAAACAGCCTGCATGCTACTTATGGCTGAAAATAGCTTTGAGGTTAATTTTTTGCTAAAAGATAATAAAAAAGGAAAGCTAAAGATTGCTCTATTGCCTGTGTTACTGTAACGAGTTCCATGTCATTTAGTACTTTACATTAAGTGTCTTTATAGGGAGAAGATGAACTCCACAAATGTATAAAGTATGATTGCCAAACAGCCCCCTAATTGCATATCAGTTCCCAAAGCAAAAAACTTCTGCTTTTTAGTGGCTGGTAGTAAAGGAAAGTTATTTATATTCTTATTTTGTTGGCATGTTCTGCCCATAAAAGTTTTATTTAATCCAGTGTCACTTTCATTGAGGATATTGTCACATTCTGTATTGTGACACACAGGGTTCAGTCCAGAGTCAGAGTTGTCCAAACTTGTTCCAGGCAGTGATCTACGGCCTCGTGGTGTGGAGCAAGCAAAGTTGTCTCTTTGTGCCTGTAACTCAGCTGGCCTTGTCTTTCCACTCAGCAGCATCCTAGTTCAGCTTTTGATAAAAAGCTCAGTAATGAACTTTCACTGTTGTACACTGCTCTTTTTAATGCCTTCTTAGACCTGTAATTATTCCAGTGTATTTTCATCTGAGACAGGTATTTGAGATGTCTTTTAAAGCAGTGCTTCAGTGTCCTTTTGAAGGAGTATTAGGTTTCAGAATTGTGTGGGAAATCTTGGAACTAATGCAGAGTTTTATTTACTTCTGTAAACTTCTGTGGTTTGTGTTGTAAAGGTCTGCTTATGTTGTCCTCCTGTACTTTTGGCAAATGTGACCTGAGAAAGTTGCAAACCTGGGGACAGGAGGGAGTTTTAGTGTGCTAATTTCTTTGCTGAAGACAACTGGCAGGAAAGGGTGTATTTCCTACTTTACATGGTGTATGGAATTTACACCAACACAAATTAAAGAAGGCACCTGCTCATGAATGCACTGAAATTCAAACATTCACTTCCCCATGCATACATCTCCCATTTGTGCACATCTTGGTTTTTGAAGAGAAGTATTTATAAAATGAGCAAACTAAGGCGCAAATAAAGCAGCAAATTAAAGTGTGTGCACATTGTACTTATGAGTAAGCAGAATAACTTTTGGAAGTAGCTGTTCAGATAGGCTGTTTGAACATAAGCTGTGTGAGCTTAGAAAATAGAGTCTCTCTATTTTCCATTAGGATTAAGAGATAGAGTTGAAGGAGAGTTAAGTGTTTCAATTCTGCTGGGTCCTCATGGCCCATAAAAGTGCCTAAATAAAAATCTGCTTAGCAGACAGAAATGGCCCCTGTGGAGCTGCCACTGTCTGGTCTCTTTCATAATTAGCATTATTAAAAGTCTCTAGATGTTTATTTAATTTGTTTTTTATACTTAGCATTTGTGTTAGGTGATCAAGGTAACAGTATAGACATCTGCTCCTTTGGGAGCCAGTAGGAAAGACTCGTCACAAAGGAAAAGTACTGTATGAATTCCATTTAATCATTTTCACAGGACAGGAAGATATTTATTTAGTGGGTTATTAATATTTTTAAACTACTGTAGGTAATGCTCTTTCTCTAAAAAAATCACCTTTACTTACCTTACATTCAAGAACTGCCTTCGAAAATATCTAAGTTTCTTGCTGTATGTCTAAGAAGCAAAAGAAGCTAAGTTCCCTGTGGAACTTTAGAGTTCTTGGGTGTCCTGTTTGTTTGTTTTTTTTTCTTTTTTTAATGGTGCTCCTATCTGTAATATATCCACTGGGAATGTATTTGCAAGGGAGTGCAGCATCACATTTGTACCACAGGAAGAAGACCTGTTAGGTGTGCAGTGTGTGTTATAGGAGGGGAAGTTGGTGCTGAGTTTAATGCCTGGTTCCTTTTTGAGCAGCTGTGTTAGAGTAAAGCTAAATGACTGGGATCCCAAGGGATGCATGAGCATTTACTGGTAGAAATTGGAAGGAGGTGAATTTCTTTTAGAATTTTTTGATACTATGGGCAGAACTAAGTCTGTTTAAAGCGCTCATTTTTCAGGATGAAGTTTCTGAAGAAACAGCATCAGTCCCAAGAAGCAGTTACTCTAAAAGTAAAATACACTTCACTTAAATGCAAAACCAACCAAGCATAAAAAATAATCAAAAATGATAAAAAACCCCAAGCAAAACGAACCAAAAATCACTACCTCCAAAATCCAACAAAAACTGCTGTCACCATAAACCCCTACACCCTTCTAATTTGGCTAGTAACCTCTTGGAGTCTTTCAAGACTGTAGTTACTTCCAAGCAAAACAACAATCATCTACAAGGAGTTGCCCCTTTAAGGTAATAAGTATCTCAAAGTCACTTCTTCAATGTTGATATTTTTAAAAAAGCCAAAGAAAACACCCAGCAAACCAAACCAGAAAAGCCCCACTCTGTGTGTTCTGTGTTTTCCTGAATATGCAAAAGCTGTGTCAGTATTGAAAGCTTTCTCTTTGTTTTCAGAGTTTGTGGCAAATGCTTATCTGAACAGCATGTGGATGTATCTTTACAGTTTTACATGCAGAAGGAATGATTCTGTAGTAAAGGACCACAAAAGCTGCCATTATTAGAAGCCTTGCTTACACTTCAGTGCTCTGGCACTTAATCTAGCTCCCAGCTTCCAGTCATGCAGAAGAAACTAAACCAGAGTGCTCTAATTCTCAAACTTGGTTGAGCTGTCTCACATTTCTTCCAGAATGCATTTCCTTTGTAGCCCAAGCCAGAATCTTGATTGGAGAAGTGATTTTCATTCCCCTTTTTTTCACTTAGCCTATTCTCTTTTTATAAATTGCTAGGTCTAAATTCTGTGCAACTGAGGGATTGAGATTTCAAATAATTTGTTGTTGCTTGACGACTTGTCTTCCCTTAGACACAGCTGCAGTTTGTCCTTTTGTTTCCTAAAGCATTTCAGTTAACTTGGCAATTGTCCTTCGTTTGTATGGCATAGGACCTGATTTTAAGTGACAATGACTTGATGAACTAGAGGTGCTGAGCATCTTGCATAGCAGGGTCTTCAGTTTTGCTTTGATACCCGTGGATATTTTGAGACCAGGGCTGTCTGCCAGATCATGATTTGTTTTGGTTCTTCTTGACACATTGCTTTTACCAGTGTCAAGGTATGTATCACACTTGATCAGTGCTTAGAGGCTTTGCAGTGTTTATGGCAGCTGCTTGAATATCTGCAGGAGATAGACTGGCTTGGTTTCCCAGTCTTGACCTTAGCAGGACACGTAATTTTGGAGGCTTTGAGTGTTCTGACAAACCTGCTGTAAGAGAGACACACTCAGATGAGAGAGCGCTGAGTTGGCACGAGAGAGTAAAAAGCAGCTGTTTTCTTAACCCAGTAAACTGCTGTACTCTTCTAGCACACAGACTCTGCAATCAGGCTTGTACTGTCACCTATTTATAAAGGATAACTCATTTAAAGCTCCTTTTCAGTAGGCTTTTAAACAAGTAGAAATGTACTTTAAAATTAAGTAGATAAATAGTTATTACCAATAATTCTTGAGACTCTAAAGGAATAATCTTCAATACCAAATACATTAATAACCCTCAACTTCAACAACAAAAAAGCCCCAAACCCACAAGCCACTTTGATCTTACTGATACTCATGCAAGTCTCTCCCTTCAGATTGCAGTAATCTAAATTCCCCTAAGTGGTTTGTAAGTTAAGAAAGTTAATGGTGAAGAGTGATTTATTTTTATTTAGTTGGTTAAATGCCTCTGAGTGGTGCTTAAAACACAAACAAGTTACTGATTAGCTGTTTTTTCTGAAATAGGTGGCATACAGTTTAAAACTTCAGCAGTAACCCAAGTAAAATACTTCAGCTGCTTTCACCAACTATATTTAATATGCAAAGGAGGTGAGAAGCAGATTGGCCTTTGTTTTAAATAAGCTTTTCTATGTGTGATAATTTTGTATCAGTGAATCTGGGATTTTAAAGCAGCTGTCTGACCAGCGTGCCAAAGGAGGTTATCAGGTCAACACTAGATTTAAGTCATTTTAGTTGTAGGGGTTTTCTGTCCTGTGTATCGGGTTTTTGTTTTGTGTGTGGGTGTTTGTTCGTTCTGTTTTTAATATTTGTTGTTGCAGTTTGAGTAGTTTGTGTAACTGGTAAAGAGGTGCTGAAAGATGTAACTGCATAAGCGGAGGCTTGGAAATACTCAGTCCTTGTTTTTCATTCTTGAAACCAAGTCATATTAAACATAAAATCTCACACACACAAACTTACCCCCCAAATAAATTTATAACCAAGACTAGCTTTCTGAACTGTGGGTTTCATTGCACGTGTGTGTATAGTTTTTGGGGTGGTGGCTGTGTTTATTTTTCTCTTAAGAAAGAGTAAATGTGCTGTGCTGGTGTATGCTGTGACCTTGCAGTTGCTTCCCTCGTTATCTTTGGTGCCTGTGATGGTGAGTGTTTGACTGCCACAGTGTGCCACTTCTGTTGGGGTGTGTACAACCATTGTCTTTTCTTTGCTGAGATGATAAGGAATGGGTCCTAACCCAGTACCAACAAACTGTGAAAAGGACAAGTGTGTGCGTCTGGAGATGCATACCTGGAACTCCTTTCTCTCCAGAACTAGAGATTTCTGGTCAAGTTAGTTTAAGAGTTAGAATGAAGGGTGCTTGAGTGTAAAGAAGGAGATTAAGCTGCAAAAATGTGCTGCTTAGTATTTCATACTAATCAGTTCAGATAAGTTTGAAGTGTTTAATCCAACACTTGTTTAATATTTCAAACATCTGTTTGATTCTATAGCAACAAAAATTACGTATAACTGTACAATTGATTTTTAAATTATTTTTATGCACTGTAATAATTTTGTTTTCACTGTTGTCTTAGTCCACTTTGAGCTAGGACTAGTGTTTGGCTTTTTTAAGTTTTCTTCCACTTTCCTACCTTCTTAGATAAAAGTTTAAATTGCCCCAGACAAAAGATTTCAGGCCACCTGTAGAAGAAGAGGTAGTTTCACGAAACAAGAAAAAATTAAATTACATCTGTGTGACTCAGGTGAGATAAGTTAAGAACATGAAATAAATAGAACAATGGTCAGAGGAAAAGACCCCAGAATATCTGCACTCTAAATGTTGACAGACTTAGATGGAAAAGGGGGAAAGTCTGAGATATGATCCCATTTGATGGACTTGAACTTTAAAATCTTTGTTTTATTGCCAGGTAGATCTGCTGGTGTTGCTGGTGACTTTTACTTCCTTAAAGCATGAATCTGTACAAACTGAAATGTACAGTTTCCCAAATTCCTAGACCTTGCAGCACACAAGCCTTCTGTCAGATGAGTGCCAAGTTCTAAGGACTGGTTTTCTGTCTGTTGGGTATGTTGTGACTGTGGTGGGCACAAAGCCTTTCCCGCTGGGCTTATGTGGGGTAGGGCACAAGACCTCGGGCAGTAGAGACCATGCCTGGAAGCAGAGACCCCTGGTGAGGTACAGGGAGCTCAGTTTGTGTGTGTTCCTTTGGAATGCTGACACTCACCTGCCGCAAGAAACTGCAGTTTTGCAATCTTACAACACAAAAGGAAGTGCCCACTGAATAGGTTTTCTTCCCCCAAGTACAGTGGTTGAGAATTGCAGCCATGGGCAGCTGCTTCAACAAGGCATCTCCTACCCACATACACTCATGAGCCTCAGAGTTTATTTACAATCTCAGAATATTCTGTCCCATTGGTATCTAGCTGGCTGGCATAAGGCATGTCATTTCATTACTCCCTGTGTATATGAAGAAGCATTCAAGAGTCACGATGGAAGTGCAGTGCTTTTTGCTTCGTGTTCCAAAAAGTCTTCTAGAAGAATATTCTGGACTCCTGCTAGTCTTAAATTAGGGAAGGATTTTAAAGGATTTTTAAATTTTTCCAAGCTGTGATTCAAATCTTAAGGCCTTAGGGAAGCTGTGTGTTCATAAAAAGGCAGAATTTGGCTCTTAATGTTGACTGATATCAGCTCACTGCATTTACTGGGGGGGAGGGAGGTTTTTGCACTGTTAGTCAGTTTAAGCACTCTGTTTAATCATCATTCTCTGTGTGATACAGGCCCTTTTGAGTACCACGTATTTGGCACATACTGCTGCTGTATCAGAGAAATTATGAATGAAGTGAACTGGTTTCCTGGCACTTGGGAAGCCATCAAAGTTTGTGCTTAACAGAACAACCACAATGAGTACTGTAATGCAATATTAAATACACAGCAGCCTAAAATAATTTCTGTTTGCAGAGTGGGAACAAGCCTTTTTTGTTTATTTTTTTAGCATATCATCAAAACAAGTATTAAAAGGAAAAAATAATAATTTCAAAAATTATTATCCTTCCAAGGAACCAGCTAGAAGAGGGTAGAGTTTAACTACTGCCTCTCACCTTTTTAATGACAAGTCATTAATTTTTCTTTGATATTCAGAGCAAGTCTGTTCCAGTTCCCAAGACATAGGCTGTATGCCCTTGAGGAGTAAAGCAATTAAGAATTACAAGGAGTATTATGCATTGCAAAAATAAGCAACCTGCTGAAATAGTAACCTGCCATGTGCTCCTAAGTCTCTCTGTATGAATCAGAGCTTTAAAGTGGTGACTGATACATGAAGAATATATCATCTTTGAGCTTAACAAGACAGCTGCACTTGAGAGGAGGAATACATCTATTTTCATGTTCTGTAACACTGACCTTCCTTCATGCAAGAAGATTGAGGCTTGAGTAACTGCTTAAACTGCTGCCCCAGTCCTTGAGATAATATTGCTCTTCTGGTGAGACAAAGCAGACTACAGGTTTAGCTGAATGTACTTCATTACACTGTAGCTCTAATAGCACAAGCTCTCATTTCATGACTGTATTAACTACCTGGCATTCTTTCTGAGGCTTCCTCTTTTGCAGAAATATAGGCCATTTTAACTAGTCTTGCTTTCTTGGGTAACTGGTCTGTGTAATGATTTCTCTAGCTTTCTCTCAGTTGGATAAGTAACCCTGGTTTTTATCATGTTTTAATACCCCATGGTATAGCAGTACTTCCTGGTATGGAGTAGTGTCTCATTCTTGGCCACTGGATTTTATGCAGACTGGTTTGGGAAGAGCTTGGGAATGCAAAAATTCACTTTGAAGAATTGTTGTGGATCTGTGTTTCATGTCTGTCTGGACTCAGGAATTCAAACAGTGCCTTCTATATTAACCACTGGACTGCTGTCTTCCTCAATTATATATATGTGAAGAGCAGGACACTTGATGAGGCAGATGCACTGGAAGCACATCTAAGTTTATTAAAACACACATGAACATTTAATAAAAAAATTCCCTAGTGAAAAAAGTGTTAATTAAACAATTTGTGAATATGTAAGAGTTCAGAATTTAAAGTTCATGTTGCTTGGCTGCCAAATCTCACAGAATTAAAATCTATGCGAGGTCCGAAGACCAAGAGCTTACACTTCGGGCTCTGTGTAACTGAGATATTTTTAATCCACAGTGAGGAGTGTGTGTTATAAAGTAGTGGAAACCCCTTTGCATTGTGTGCATTCATAAAGAGATGCCCATTAAAAATGCACTTTTAGTCACCACCTGTTATTTGGTTAATTTGGTGCTTTACTGCAGTGCTGTATTATTTTTGTCATCCTTTTCCAAAGCATATTATTCATCACTTTGAACCATATGGCCAGAAATATATTCTGAACATCTGATTTCTGTACTGGCTGTTCCCTGAGGAAAAACCCTCTTGTCCATGTTTATGACCAACCAGTGAAGCCTTTCCTGTCATCTTTCGTGAACATTTCTTGCCTTTTGCATACTAAAGATGCAATTAGGAGATTCACAGCTGTGATGCTACAAGACAACAAGGGCGTTACACTTGATTAGACAGAAAAGGCCTCTGCTCAAATTCATAAATAAAAAACAAGTATTGAGGGAATGGGAGAGAGCTTTCTGCAGGTCCTGCATCCTCCACTTCTCTTACTGTTTCCCCCTGGCTTTCCTGTGGCAGCAGACACACTCTGAGGGGTGTGTGTGCAGAGGCTTGGCTGCTGCTTGCTATGATAGCCTTTGCTCTTTGCTTGCCTGGGGTGATACCCAGGGGTCTCCCCTGGCAAAATTTCACAGAAACTTGTAAAAATTTGATTCCTCTGGATTGGTGTAATAAAAATCAATATGAAAGATGCCTGTGGAATTGTCAATAACTTGTTCTTGTCTAAAGAACAAATGTTCTGTAATGTGCAAGCATAACTGGGAATTAAGAACCCCATTAAATGCACTGCAGCCCTGAATTTCAGCACTCTGGCTTTATTGACTGTGCATATCTCCTCTATTTGGAGATAAGATGTTGGCATGGTGCTGTCTCCCACTTACCTTTTGTGATAGCACAGTGTCCAGTAATGCTTGCATGAGTTGTGCACTCTGAACAGGGCATGTGTACAGTCTACTACAGTGAATTTTCTCTTTAATGTAGGGCAAGGAAATGATTAGATGGCAAAGTGTTCTTTTCTTTCAGTCTGGTGTGAAATCTTGTATTTAACATGACTAGTGGGCAGGTTTCATTCTTACTCTTCTGGCCTGAGCACATACCAAAAACTTGCCATACAACCTGGTGTAATCAGCAGTCTGCTCACAGGAGGCCCTAAGTTTGAAACAGCAGGAGTTTTGCAGCTTGGAGCTGAATGCTGTTGGCAGAGCTGTTTGAAGAAGTTTGCTTAGTTCCTGCCTGCATTGTGCTGAGCCAGTTTCAAAGGGCCTGTTGCCTCTACCTCGTGAGAATGACTTCCAGTCAAAATTCACAAGGAATCATGTATCTACTAGTCTGAAATGCAGCAAATACTCTTTTATTTTCAGTTGTGCCTGTTTTTGTATTGCTGCTTAGAAAGTAGCATCAGTGAATACAAATTTAGTTTAGGGGAAATTCTGATCTTTACTACTGTGTGTTAATGTTCAACTTGGCAGATCTTCTGCATATTTCCACTATCAAAAGAAATTGCTTCCTTTGGGGGTTCAAACTAAAATGCCTGATTTTAGCATCCTATATTTGCTTTGTTGCATCTTAATGTTTTGGAAGTACAAATTTTGCATTATGCTGAGATATAGAGGAACAGTGGATTTGGGTACTGCAGCTGAGGTGCTGGAGTACCTAGACTTGTGTTAAAGTACTGTATTTAACTGCTGGATTTCTCTAATTCCTTCTTCCAGGTAGTAAGCATCTATTTCTCCCTTTATAATTGTGTGAGCTGCCCATTTTCTGAGCACTGTGAAGTAAGACCGCTAGTTTGGATGCAGCTTCACAATGCAGACTATTACTATAGGTTTGAAGAGCAAAATTTGTTTTACTGTAGCATTCTTTCAGTGAGTGACTATGCCAGTTCCCATAGGGCTCCAGTTTCTGATCAGCCATTCATCACTGAGCTAATTCATGGTACTCTGAGACAAACAGGTTTGTCAGAGTAATTCGATGCCTTCCCCAAAGTATGTTTAAACAATGATGCAGAAGTAAAGCCATTTTAATAAGTTAGATGAAAAGCTACTACTAAACCAGAATAAGATAGTCCTTACTCCTTCAGCATTTAACATTATAGTCATTCCAGAGTTTGTAGTGGAGCTCACATGGCTCCTTTTCATGTTTTATAGTGGAACTTCCTGCCAAGGTTCTGTACTTTACTGAGGTGAAGGGTATAAACCCTGTCTTTGTAGATAAAATACTGCTTGTGCTACATTTTTCTGACTGTAGTGTCCCTTAAAATTCCAGTGGTAGCTGCTTGTAGGAATCAGACTTTTTTCCAGACCACCAAGGAGGTTCAGCATGCTTTGAGTGCTGCTAGGCTTAGATCTGGTGCTCAGTAGATGCAAAAACAGTATAAACTTCTGTATAACCTGTATCTTCTGAAATACTAATCATCTTTATTTTTACAGAGCAATGCAGCCCAGATGTGCTGGATGGGAGGTGTTGCTGTTCTTTGCAGCCTGAGGCTTGAATTTCTCTTGCCTGCAGCAATTTTTCTGGGGATTTACTTTCCCCCCCTCTGCTTCCAGCTCATGTGGGTTGTAGTTGTCGTGCTGTTGTTTTGTGATCAGGTTGATAGGGAGCTCAAAGTCACTTGATACTTCATATTGGGTTTCCCTCCATTATGTTGCTTAAATAATAAACCTGAGCTCTGCTGATGGAGGTAAGGGATATGAGCCATGTGTGAGGCAACTTGGAAATTGCTGAGAACCATACATGTCTGCCACCTTTGTGTGCCCTTCAAGGATACTGAAAATTAAGTAGTATGACTAAAAAAATGGCACTAGTAATAGAGGAGAGGGTTGGTAGTATGCGTAGTTCTGCTTTTTCTACCTATAGCCAAGGCAGCCCCTTGTGTTTAGGGGCCCTTGCTGACTTTGAGTCTTGTGTTACCGTTTTTAAAGGTTTTCCTCAGTAAATACAAGGTTTTGAAAATTGCTGTTTCTTTCAGCTATAAATGAGGCTTTTGTCTGAACATATGATAGAATGACATCCTCTCTCAGGAAAACACCAAAGATCACAGCTTAGAAGGAAAATCTGTTTTGTTGACATAAGAAAAAAATCAGTTGTCAGAAGCCTAAAAATCAGTCTACTAGTGTTAGAAGTCAATTTATCATAAATGTTAATAATAACATAGTGACACAGCTTTTATTGGTTTTTCTCGCAGATAGCATAAAGAGAGGATTTTCTAGGATGCAACAGTAGGACTTTCTAGGACGCAGCAGTATCTTTCACATTTTTTCTGTTATCGTGGGTATTTCCAGTTGTTGTATACATTGAGTGTGTGCTGTGACTACTGATCAGTAGTGATAAGGGTAAGTATAAAATGTGGATAAAAGTCTTCTCTTAAAACAGAATCATTACGTAACTGAGTCTTCTGTACCAGAAGCTCACTATTGCTGCTTAATTCTGTGAAAACAGTCTGCTAGAACTGTAGTGAAAGAATGCTTAAATTGAGCTCTGTGGTATGAGGCTGGTGGGGGAGCAAAGGTAAAGCTCTGCTGAGTTAATTAATGTTAACAGTTATGAGTTGTCTACAAGATTCACAGTAGATTACTCAGATTGTATTAAGCAGGGTTAATCAGTCCTTTCAGGTACTTAAAGGAGCACTGTTAAGAGCTGGCAAGACTGAAAGTTCTTGAGAGAGTGTTTGCATGTGCAAGTATGCATATATGTGTGAATTCATAGCCTGGATTACCATTGATAAGTAAATTTTGCCTAGCAGCTACCACACAGGGATATTGGCTATTTCCTGTACTGTGTGTAGGTGAAATTGTGGCAGCTGTTGGGAGGGACTTTTTCCTTTTATCTATTTTTGGTCATAACTCTATTTTTGTTAAATATTTCCCCTGCTGTGCAGTAAGGAGATCTTTATCCTGTGATATTAACTGCTTTTTGACTTGTGGACTCAGTGTGGTTTCATGATTTTTCAGCACTAATTTTTAGTGTCTTTCTCTTGCACATCTGTGAAATAGAATGTGGAAGGTGTGTGAGGCTTGTAAGTGTGTAGAGCGTGAATTCATCATAAAGAGGAATTTGATAATTGCAGATGTAAAATTTTGATGTACCACAGCGCCTTGTATTTTGATTTTCCATATTTGTTCAAAATGTTTGTGTGTTCATTTTTTTAAGCAAGTGTTATAGCAATTATTTTTGGTCTAAATTATCAGACTCAAGGTTAAGTTGGATAACTGACCTGACCCTGAAAGATTAATGTTAAATATTATGAAGTATGCAACGTGTCACAGGGTTTTTTTTCATCACTTCAGCAGACTTTTCAGTGTTGTGTGTTTTGGAAGCCACCTTGTTGCTGTGTGGTGTGACTCCTGATGCTGCTGAGCTGTGGGGACTCCAAATGATTAAACGTGGGGGACAGTCTTGCTTATAGCAAATCAGATGGGGCTTCCAGAAGGATTTTGCCTGCTGCAGGTTTGAGCAGTTACAGTCCCAGAGTAATAGGGGGGAGAAATAGAAGGGCATATATACAAAACTCATACTGTGTAGATGTGTATATATACATGTATATTCATTTCTTGTTAGAGGACGGTATTTCTGTTACTATGGTGTGCCCAAAAGCAGGGGCAACAAGTGAATTTAGGTGAGATGGGGATGGCACAGGAGAGGGCAAGTCCCCCAGTGTCCTAGGATGGAGGACGTCCTGGGGCAGCCCCATGTCCCCTCGTGGACCCGCTTGCTTTGGGTGGGTGCTAAGCACTCAGCATCGTGAAGCACCATCGCCTTTTGTCCTGGTGACTCCAGGCTGGCAGTTTATAAGGAATCAGTGAGAGGTCTCCGTGAGGGTGGGACTGAGGCTCCACTGTCACCTCTGCGGTGGCAACAAGCTGGGCAAATCACGGAGGCTTTTCTTGGCAGCTGGACCTGGTAATTGCCTGTGGGTTGCGCCTGACCTGGCTTTGCCGAGGTGCAAATTACTGGCAGTAAACTCTGAATAGCCGAGTGTCGGCTGCAAATAACTGTGTGCTCTCCGTAGGTACCTGTACCCTTCCGAGGGAGCGCAGTAACTCCAGATGGAAAGGCTGTTTGCCTTTGAAAACAAATGAATATAGAAAATCCAGAAAGGGAACGATGAGAGCCCAGAGGCTATTTTGAGGACATGACTTTCTTTTCCTGCCTTCTCATTTTATTCACTGCTAGATCGGTGATCTTTCTTTTTCTCCTTTTCTTCTTCTGTTGTAACTGCAACTCAGTGCTAATGGTAAAACTGATGATTATCACAGTAAATGCTGGGAGTATTTCTTTCCCAAGGGTGCTTGGGTTACCTTGAGAAAGTGACATGAAATTTATTGCAGTTTCTCCACCTGCACAATGCAAGAAGTGTTGAAGGTCTTGAAAATTCCCTGTGTGTTCCCTGCCTGGGGCAATCTGCTAGCTATAAAGAGAAACACCACTGTACAAGGGAGAACCATCTGATCTGACTTGAAGCTTCTCCCTTTACTCAACTTAAGAAACATGTCAGACTGTTGCTACAGTGGTGAAGCACCTGGTGAGGCATGTGTGGGTGCTTGTTGAACTTGTTAATATTGGGTAAATTAGCTGCAGCGATACATTCGAAGTAATGATGTTGGATGTAAATTCTGCTTCAGAGTAGTTGGAAAGCTCATAACATTAACCTGCAATGATACCCGATAGGAGGTTTTTTAGGAGTATTTGGGAGGGGCATGCCTGAAGTGCAAGGACTCTTTCACTCTGCATTACTGGTATTAATGTTTTTAGTGTCCTTGGTAACTGGTTGGTAATGGGAGTTGGCCTATGAGAGAGCATGAGGTGATTGTAGCAGAAAGCACCTAACGTAATCAAATGTTTAGCAAGCACAGACTCTTTTGGTTTTGTTTTAACCTACAGACCTTACCAGTAAAACCTTCTGTTCCCTCTGCTTCCTGGATCACCTCACTTGTCCTATAGCACCATACTGTTGGATCAGGCATCCTTGTAGGGTGGAACAGCTTGTTTGCTGTACCCTTTCCTCTTCAGACCAGCTTACAATTTCCCTGCTCTGTAAATCCATCATGGATTTTTGCGTGGTTATCTGCAAATGCCTCAAGGACTTCTCTTGCCCAGGCTGTGTTCTCTGTTGCAGTTAGATAATAAGCTGATGACATAGTGACTGTGTGCATGCTTCCTGAAACATTAATTAGCTGTCCAATACTAGGTTGTGTGTATGCTGCCCAAACACAAGTTTCAAGCTTGTTGGAAACTCATGGTTAAAAATCTTTAAAATTAGCTTTTGGAAATTAGTCGGCTTAATTTAAACTTAATTGTTTGGGGTTTTTTCCTTCACATTTATAAACATGCTAGGCAGAAAAAGTAGGACGTGTGCTGACACACCACTTGCTTAGTTCTCTAACAGGTATTCCTCAAGCACTGTCACAACCCTTTTCTTCACTGGGAGAAAAAAATTTGCTCTGGAAATACTGTTTTTCCTGAGTTAGAGCCAAAGATTGTCATGTGTTTCAAAGCAAGCTTAACAATAACCTAAATGTTTATCCCATAAAATTCCTGTTGGTCATCACTGCTTGAATACTGTTCATGTATTTAGTTTCTCAGTTTCCAAGTGTAATTTTCTGTGTTTCTCCAGTGCTACCCATTTGGGTTTCTGAAAATGGTTTACTAGTATAAAGTGAATTAAATCTTGTTTGTTCAAGGGAGTATTATCCTGGAAAGACTGCACATGTTGGTGCTTGTTTCTGAGCCTTTAACTATCTTATATTTGAGCAGCTCTGAAGATGTTTGGATGTAGTGAAGGCAATGCAGGGCACCTTTTGCTAATGAGAAATACTTTCCTCTGTGAGGTGATGACCCCATGGCAGTTAAGATGGCTGGGACAGTAGGATGTTACCACTATTAGTTGGAGTGTCAGGGTAAAACAGCTTGTTTCTTCTGGGGTCTGAGAGGTAGATTGAAAGTTTTTCATGAGTTCCAGTTTCAAACAGGACGTGTCAGGTTGGTAACAGTCAACTTGGATGTTTGTTTTACTTCTATTACCCTTAGTCACTGTTGAAATTTGACTCGTACATTCACATTAGTTTGCATCTGTTAGGCTTTTTGTTTGTTACTAAAGTATTTTTCATAATACTAGAAATCATTAAATTGTCCCATTTTTTGTCCTCTCTCTGCTTTATTTTTTCTAGTTTGAAAGATTTGTTTTCTTATTTAAACTTCAGCTTTGTTTTGACTTTTCAGTATTTGTACTAGAGAAACCTCAAAATTATTCTTGTTACACATGCCCCCTGTGCCCTCACGAGATGAAGTTTGTTTTAGAGTTTTCCCAAAGAAAACACATTCTTTTTCAAGCAACATTTGTAGTATTAAATTACTCGATACTGTCAAAAATGCAAAAGGTTTTGTGCTACCTAGTTCATGTTCATTATTCATCTTTGGGAAAGTAGTATTGCTATAATGTGGAACTTGTATTCCTACATCTCCCCATCTTTGCCTCCTTTTTCCCTTTCCTTTCGGCTGCTGCTTTTTCAGGAATTGTCATGATTGTTACTCTAGTGGTCACCTGCTTCTTTAGAGTCTTGGCACTTTTTCAGGGCCTGTACTCCCATTACTGTGTTGAAGTTGCAAGACAGAACTTTAGTTCTGAACCTCTAAGTGTCATGTGCCTAGTTAGGTGTTTACTGTGTATGTTTCATATAAACACATAAGTACCCCCTGAGTTCTAGAAATGCTTGTAATAGGAGAAATGGCGAAAAACAGATCTTACACATAGTCTCCCTTAGAGAAGTTCTTATTGTGTTGGTGTTTGTTTCTTGATAACAAACTATACTTTAATATAATTGTTTTCACTCTAATTATCCAGGGCAGTGGAGCAGAGTTTGTACCTCAGAGCTCTACATGGCTAATGTGTTTTGATATCAGGCTTCAGTATTAAGCTTAAATATAGTTGCTCAGTTTTAAGAGTTTGATGTGAAATGTTTTGATTATCCCAATTAAATATGCCCAGTGTATGGATAAAGAGGGCCTCCTTTTAAAACAAGTGAGTGCTTGATGCTGAATTTCAGAGCATTCATTGGTTCTTTGAGTCTGTTCTGACGGCTTGTAGTATTTTTTTGACGGTGTGTTAAGGTGAATTATTACAGTCCTTAGAGACCACTGTAGATTAGCTGGAAGTGTTCAACAGATGGATTGCATTTTAGCTGGTTGAATTTGTAATGTCAAGTGACAAGCCTTTAACACAGCACATTTCATATTCCCTGTTACTGCATAAACCACCGCAGGACAAATCTAAGATGAAATAAAATAGAAGTCAAGAGTAATTTGTCAGGACACTATTACAAACATGTGTAGTCACTTGCACATGATTCGAAAAGAGAAGTTGAGGATAAATCAAACAGGCTTTTTATTTGCAGCAAAAGTAGGTGAATTAGTCAGAGGTGCTGCTGGCAATGAAAGCAGGAAAACACAGTGCTCCACAATTGGATTTTCTCCTCTCTGGGGCAAATCAATATTGCCACTAGGCATAACCGTAGAACTGTATGTTTTATTAACATAGGTGATTCAGCCTGGGGTTAGCAAAACTAGGATAAAACAATCCACTGCTATACATTTCATTGTTCAGAAGTAAATGTACACTTTTGTTTTTAGTTTGATTAAAAAAATAAATACGACTTATGTGTGTCAGCTTCTCCATTATTTATTCTACTGGACTAGTTGTGTCCTAAAACACTTCTTACATATATAAAAGTACCTTTATTTGAATACACATAGTTGTTTGGTTTTTTTGTTGAAGTGAACAATGTGCATTGTGAACGATTTCATCTTAAAGCAAAATGTGTTTATGAGGACTTGTTTTGCTTCCAATGCCCTCTGGTATTTAGAGTGATTTAGTTTTCTCCAGCCTGGATGAGTTGATTTAACCAGTTCATAAAGCAGTGAGAATGTACACAATGGATCATATTATAGTCACAGATTCTTATTTTCATGTCCTTCCTTCATTGTTTGTTACTGGATTTTTTGTTTTGTTTTTGTCTTTTGTTTTTTTGGGGTTTTTTGCTTCTTACTAGCTTACTGATATTTGGGGGTATATATATAACAAGTTCTTTGTTCCTGGGATGTCTCACTGTTGTATAGCTCCAGTGGATGAGATTTTGCTCCTGGATAGGACCTCTGCACTACTCTTAATACCAATAACAAAACCTGGGCCATAACAATGAATTTGTGAACGGTTATGCTGAGGTCCTTCTAGGTTTTTTTCAAGGGGTTTTATATGATGGTCTATTATATGCCATACAAATCTCATATGTGTAATTTTTAAAAATAAAATCTGATCTTACATGGTGTATTTACACACTGACTATAGTTTTGTCATTTAGTGGGTCATCTGCACCTTGCACAGAATGAGTGCAGTTAAGACTAGGTATGATTCCTTCACATCCCCTCCCACTGAGATTCCAGTCTACGACTGTCAGAACTGATTATTTTCAGCAGATGAGGCCACAGTTATTTTAGTGGCTTTTGGGTTTCCACTTGAAGGATCTTTAGAAATGTGCTTGGTAATTTGCTGGGTTTCTGAAGAAAAAAAAAAAATCCGTTTAAAGACAGCTAATCCTCTAGCCCGTCACATAATGAGTACAATTGTTGCAGGGATGAGCGAAGTTCTTAATCAAATTTTGTCATGTATATAATGTGTTGGCAGGGAAACAGTACTGAGTCACATACATGGTGTCATCAGGCGTGCTTGCATGGCAAGATGTACATGGAAAACACGTCAATAAAACATTCATGTTTCACTTCCTTGTCATTTCTGTGCAATAACTTGTTTCATCTTGTCTAATCTTCTGAGACCCTTCTTCTGTCATGCAGTTCACAGAATCTTGCTGTGGTTTCTCTGACACCATAAATAACTCCTCAGATAATTACAGCAAGCCTCCCAAGCTTTACAAAATTTATACCTATTGGAAGACAAATATATTTTTTGTCTAAGCTATAACCTCTTTGTAGGCTACAAGATAACTTATTATTATTTTAATACAAAATTGGAAACTTTGAAAAAAGCGTACTTACAAAAACAACCCTTGTGTCTCAATTTGCTGCTTAATATGTGTTTTATTTTAAAGCTTGTTCATTAGCGTGTTTGCTCTTCCTTAGAATTCTGATTCCAGAAAAGCTTGCATTTGATTGTCCCTTGGACTTGGAGTGCGCTTTGCCTGAGAAATGCAGCTCCCAGTCTTTCTTTGTGGCAGCATCCAAAAGGCCCTTAAATTGTGTAAGGGCAAAGCTGCCACCCCATCCTGCTTCTAGGAGGCTTTGGACTGGTGCAGATGGCCGCTGACTCCTGCTGAGACCTTCTCTAAGGATTCCGTGTTTCACCAAATGTTTCTCGCTCCAAGGATGTTTGTGAGATCAGATCCATGCTAAGGTTTTGGGAGTAAGGTGTTGGCTGTGCTGCACAGATAAGACTCTGCTGAGCTTTACTGCTCTGTTGGCAGCTAAAATTTAAGCCAAATTCCTTGGCTAGGTACTGTTTGCTTTTGCTGGTATAAATAAGGTTGATGATGGTTTTTCCTGTCATGGGCATTTTAAGTAGGAAAGCACCATTTGGCTTCCAGTCAGCTGGGCAATTAGCATTTTATAGCTAAGCAATATACTTAAATGGAATTGCTTGGCTTGAGCATTGAATTACAATGACTGTTAGATTGCCTCTCTCCTTACATAATTTATTTAGTACTCCCTTCTTGTTTAGGATTCAGGCAGAGGTTAATTTAATTCTGCATGAGAAGCTAGTAGTTACTCTACATTAATTCTGTGCTGTATGGTAATGCAGGGGAAGGTTTTTGAGTAAAGCTTGTGTTTACTGAGTCTCTCAGCCATAGAAAAGACAATTTTATCTACTCTTTCCTATCAATTCAGTCTTTGCAAGAGCTGTTGGCACACTTAAATTGGGACTAAAAAGATGCATCCAAGAATAATACATTAAGACCATTTTATTCCATGCTGTTGAGCATGTATTTTTAAGAAGCAAATATGTATTGAAGGGTAGTATGGACCAAGGAGACTTTGCTATAAAATTACAAGAGGCCCACTTACCCTGTTACAGGTAAAGAAAGTGTTAATATATGACCATGGTGACTTGAGAGAGAGAGAGAGCTTCCACTGCATCTCTTCTGAGGATCTAAGGCAAAAAGCAAACATCCGGTGTGTGTGATCTTGGAGGGACGAAAAGAGGATGTAGAATATGCCTCAGCACTCCAGGAATGATTAGAAACTTTCAGATGGAGGGAATGAATGTGTTTATTCATGCATTTAGTAAGCCTAAATGCTTAATTTGGTGCTTAGAATTTTATTCTTAATCTTGTATGTGTCTTGATTTTTCCTAAGGCCCTTGACTGTTAGAATCAATGTGGGGGAATTTTAGCTTTATTTTGTCTTAAGCTTCTTTTTTTAAAAAGTGATTGCAAAGAGCTTGCAAATGTCAAACAAGTTCACAGCAAGGAGCTCTGACACCAGAAGGCTGCTGAGAGAAACAGAATATTTATATTTATGTTTAACCTTATGATTATTTGGTAAGTCACTGATATTTCTTGGTGTACCAGTCCTAGGAGTGCCTAGGTGCTTTCAACAAAACTTACGTCTGGCTTAGGCAGTGACCCTCTTGTTGCTGGGATGCCATGATTGTCCCAGCTGGCTTCAGGCTCTGTGTCTGTGTGAGCAAGCACAGCAGTCGAGTCTGAACACCCAGCATGACCTTCACTTGAAAAGCCCTCCCTGTCAATATAGGTCATATAACTGCTTGCTAAAACCTTTGTGGACTTTATCTACTGAGTTTGGGTGTCTGGCTCAAGGAGTGTAAGACTTGGCTGCTGATCCCTGTATTTTGTGATCACAGTGTTGGATGTACTACCTAGTACATCTGTTCTCGCAACCATTGCTGCTGTCAAAAGACATGGGACAAATTTCAAGCTTCTAATATCCTCCTCTTTGGGCGAGGAGCATTGGAGAAACGTACAGGTACTGCACAGAGGCCTGACAGGGATTTGTTTTGCTTCCTTAAATAGTGCTTCTGATACCAACATTATTTTTTTCACAGAAATCTCATTAGCAACAAAAAAATAAATAAAGATGACAGGGAGGTGATTGCTGACTTGCAGTAGCTGGCTTCTACATTGGTTAAGCTGTAAATCTGGACTCAATTTCTAATGGTTTTAATAATCTGGGAAATCGTTACCATGTGTTGTTGTTGTAACCTTTACTGTTTTAACCAAGCTTTAGTTGTGCTGTAAAAATGATTAAAAGGCTTCTCACTGGAGGAATTAAACTTTGCTTGTACAGTTGCTCTCTAGGGTACTGTGGGTTGCTGTGGGCTATTTAAAATGTCTGAAAGCCCTGTTTCCCTCTCCAGCAGCTCCTGCTGGGATGTGTTGCCCCTAGCCATGCTTGTTGCCTGAGGCAGAAGGACACACACACACACACACACACAGACACACCATCTCTGCCTCTGCTGCAGCGTCTCACAGCTGTGTTTGATTTCCAGCACAACAGCATCCTTTATATGTAGCACAGTAATGTAACTTGCTGCCCCTGTTGGGAAATAGGTAATTTTATCTACCATTTCTTTTTTTGTCCAGGTTTCAGCAGTGTGTCCAGGTTAACCCAATGCCCAGAGTAGCTGTACCTTGGGAGGTGGTTGGGTCCATGGACCCTTTTGATTCCCAGCACCAGTTCACAGGCTGGAACCAGCCCAGTTCCCTGCCTGAAGCCTAAGCTTGGCTTCATGGGGTCTTCAAGCAGGAATGATGAGATGAGAGAGGAGCTGAGAAGCCAGGCTTCTGCACAGCATTTTACTTGTGTAAAGTGTTTTTATTGTGTAATATTTTGTGTTATTGCTGCTTCAGAGAAGGAAAACAAGAAAACATTGATAAGTTTTAGAAGTTGAAGAATTCCTGGTTTGCTCTTAGATGAGGGGAATGTTAGTTCTATTTCCAGATGTGGGATTTTGAGCAATGGATCTGACACACGATCACATTATCCCCATCAGTCACTGAGTGTCAGCTGACCTTCACTGACTTTCTGGGGTTTCAGTCTGGGCAAACTCTGAGCTAAATTTACCAGAGTAGGAGCTTTCCCTTAACATGTTTTATCTCATGCTTGCAGCTGTGTGAGTGGATGGTTCACTGGTACATTGGCTCACAGATGATAGTTCATTAAACTGAAGTAATTCTGTTTCTCTGACTTCTTTCCTGAACTTGAAAAGGGAGAGCTGTGGCATTGACCTTCCTTTATATAGTGTTGAGATCTGCTGATGAGCTGCACTGCATAGCAGTGAGGTGTTACCATTACAAGCACTCATCTGAAGGCAAAGGCTTTTAGAATAATACAGATAATTATCTGTTTAAATATTTTACTTTAAAAATAAACGGGTCAGAGTATCACCTCTTGCAGCAATTGGAATCTTTCAGTCTGAATTAACAAATCACTCTTCGAGGCTTGGGGCCATTTCAGCTTCTATTCAGTGACTGTCAGATTCTTGCCAGAAGATACTGAGCTCAGACAATTATGAGGATCTCAGACATGGTTGTGTTGGGTGGTATACTCAAATAATTTTGCAGGAGGAATGTTAACAGCATGAAGGTTAGTGGTAATGTCTTTTGTGTCTGCCAGTTAAATAGCTAGTGATCTGATGATTACACAAAGACAACGCAAATTCCTTATGCATTCCTGCCTCAGTGCTGCTCCATGTGCTGGGTGACTGGAAGCAGAATTCTTTCTCCTATTTTTTGCCATGGTAATTGATAGTTAAAGCTCAATGTTTATGTATATGCAAAGTCTGATTTTTTTTTTTTTTTGTTTTGTTTAAAGCCTCAATGCCATGCTCTGTTGTTGTAGCAGATATTGCAGTCCAGCCATGTGCTCTTACTTCCAATAGATTTTACACCTGTTTCAGTAGCTGATGCAAACAAACTTTGTTTAATGTGTCTCAAATGCTCAAAACACAAAATGCATTTGCCTGATGAGTGAGTACATGTTTCATCTGCATTAGCCAAGCTTCAGATTACATAAAGGACTGTAGAATCTTCTTCCTTAACAGCTCCAGAAAGCCTTTTTAGCTGTGACACTGATATTTCTACTTTATCCAGAAACGGAACTGCCAAGGAGTGTATTTTGGTATGCATCAGAAGAAAAGATTTGTGCTTTGTCTAAAACATTTTTTTAGAATATGCAGTCTGATTGCTTATCAAAGGCTGCAGGCTCTCTGAATTATTTCCTTCTTCAATCAGGCTAGATTTTCCTCCTGTGGTACAACTTTGAAAGCAGAGAAATAACAATGGGTAGCTGGGAGAGGAAGTGTTTGGGTGAATGGGTGATTGTTTCAGGAAGTATGTTTCTCTGCTGGGCTGTGGTGCTTTTTCCCCTGGTCTGAATGCTTTGCAAGTATCAATGCATGTGCCCTTCCAGTGGCCTAGGGCAGTCTGGGAAGTGGAGGCAAGCCGGAAAAAGGCACCTGCCAAACATTTGGTAGAGTTGTATCTGTGAACTTTTGTTTCCTGAATCTCAGCAGTGTTTCAATCATACAGCTGTTTTCCTCTCAGGGTTTTTACGTGAAATAAAAACCTGCCTGCAAAATGTTTTATCCAGATCATCACAAGTGGGGGTGCTGGTAAATGCAAGTCAAAACTAACAACTGTACTGCTCTGTTCTTTGTTTCTGGAGTGCATGGCTGATTGTATTAGTGTAAAGAGTCCCCTTTACAGTGTATTTATTTGAACAACTTTAAGCATTTTGTCCGCTCCAGGGCTTCTATCCTTTATTTCCCCTTAAGCCATTCTGTGATTTCGGAGCAGCTTTCAGATAGCTGTCATTCCGATGTTGAACCTGATGCACCTTCCTTCCATCATCTCCCCCAAAATAAAGTGACCCTTAAGTATGTAATGAACATAATTTAATTCTGTTTTACTCATGATTAAAAACAATGCAAATAAATCTAGAACTTTATATCCAGTGTCTCTGAGCAGTGCCAGATGCCTGGTCAAGTGCTTTTCCCCACACCCACTTCCCCAGTCCATCCTTAAGTTTTCAGACCCTGAAATAATTTGACCAATTATTTGAGTTACTCAGTCTTCACAGTGGCTTAGGTACCTTTGAACAAGCTGCATTTATATGGCCTGAAACATGGCAGCAGCTGTATGTTTCACATCACATGAATACAGGTCATGCCTGGGATAAAGGCATGAATGATTGGTGTGCCTGGCATGGTCATGCATTTGTCCTGATTAGTGCCATGGGACCCTTTAAGTTCCATTTTAGCCATTGTTAAAAGAGGTGATTAGTGTATGTTAGCTGTGCAACCTGATGCTCTGTTCAAATAGTGATTTCTCTCTCAAGTGGGGCTTCCTCTTGTGACCTCTGACCTGCCAATATGTTAAAAGCTTTGTAACTGAGGGAGCTTTGTATTCTTTGTGGTGGGATTGATTTGGATTCCTTCACACTGAACTTTGTCTATTGTTCTCTTTTGTTTAGGAGGTCCTTCAGCAGCTGATTGTAATGAATTTACCCAATGTTTTAATGATTGGCAAAGATCCTCTTTCTGGTGAGTAGTTCATTGGGTTCTTCATCCATCTCATATATAATACTAAATAAAATCTTTATCTTTTTGTGTTCTTAAACAATTCTGTAATTCTATTCTAATTTAGGTTGGAAAACACCTTAAAGAGTCCAGCCCATTTAACACTAAACTGTGTCCCTAAGCACCACAGCTATGTCTTTCAAATACTTCCAGGGATGGTGACTCAGCCACTTCCCTGGGCATCCTGTTTCAGTCCTTGACCACTGTTTCAGTGAAGAAATTTTTCCTAGTGTCCATAAGAGTATTCTTAAGCTTCCCCAGAGCAACTTGAGGCCATTTCCTCTTGACCTTATTGCTTGTTATTTGGGAGAAGATACCAACCCACACCTCACTACAACATCCTTTCAGGTAGTTGTAGAGAGCAATAAAGTCCCCTGGTGCTTCCTTTTCTCCAGGCTAAACACTCCCCAGCTCCCTCAGCAGCTCCTTGTCAGACTTATGCTCCAGACCCTTCCCCGGCTCCATTGCCCTTCTCTGGACATGCTCCAGCCCCTCAGTGTCTTTCTTGTAGTGAGGTGTGCAGAATTGATCACAGGATTCAAGGTGTACAAGTACAGGGGGACAATCCCTGTCCTGGTCCTGCTGGCCACACTGTTGCTGACACAGGCCAGGAAGCATGTTCAACTCTTCTCAACCAGCATCCCCAGGTTGTTTTTCCACAAGAACACATTACCAGCCTGGGAATAGCGATGCCTGGGATTGTTGTTGATCCAAGGCAGGCCCTCTACTGCTTTGAACCTCATACCACTGACCTCAGCCCATCAATCCAGCCTGTCCAGATCCCTCTGCAGAGCCTTCTTACCCTCCAGCAGATCAACACTCCCACCCAATTTGGTGACATCTGCAAACTGACTGAGGGTGCCCTCAATCCCCTTGTCTAGATCATTGCTAAAGACATTAAAGAGGGCTGGCCTCAGTAGTGGGCACTGAGGAACACCATTTGTGACCGGCCACCAGCTGGATTTAAATCTTTGGACAGAGTTGCTCCTAAGGGACTGTGGCAACCAGTCTCCTAATACCATAAGGCCATAATACAAACGTGCTTTTTAATGAACTGTATGTATTTGTAGGCAAACGACAAATATTTGAGCATCTCTGAATCTCACAACTTAATGTATCTAGAATATAACACTGAGGTATTTATATACATGTACATGTAAATATACATGTGTGTTTGCATGGGATGCACATGTATGTGTGATGAGTGAGTCAGAAGAGCAGCTGTTTGTTTCTTTGAAAGTTGTAGCTCTTCACCCCTTACTGCAAGTGACCCAGGATGTAGTCTGCCATAGCACAAGGATGTATTGTCCTCCACGCTTTCTGTGTGCCTGTGTAATGAGTTTAGTTCTTGCTATATGTACACACCAGAGTCTTGCAGAATTGCCAGAAGGTGTGAAGGAACTGTTGCAAGTGAGATGTGGAAACAAATATAAATGAGGATGGAGAAAAGATTATGTATATGAAAAACCAGGAAAAAGTGAGGTAGAGAATGGACAAAAAGAAAAACATTTGTCTGACCATGTTGTTTAGACAATATCTCCTGTCTAAAGAGATAGATTTTTTTATTTTTTTTTTTTTTGGCACGAAGTATCACATTGGAAGTAAGGTGGAAGCCAGTAATCTTATGTCTAGAGTCCAGTGCTTTTGGTGAGACAAAAGGAAAGCTGTTTAGCCTGAAAATTGAGCTGACTTCTTTGAAACATATTTCTGAATTGGAAAGTTTTGTTGCTGTGTTGTTTTTTTTTTTCTTTTTGCATGCCCATTTTATCTCCGCCTGAGCCCATTGCTAGTGCCAAGGACATTGTATTTGTTTTTACCAAGGAAGGTAAACTGAATGAACACTGTCAGCAGTGATGGGGAATGACATGGTAATCAGCATCTCCAGAACAAACAAATGGCAGAAACCTTGGCAGAAGATTCTATTTTGCTGTTCTTAGCTGCTGTAGAAACAAAAAAGCATTTGTCAGAAAAAAATATTAGCTGATGTTGGATCACTGAAAATCACAGTCTTGGCACTTCTGTTAAAATCGAACTGAGAGTAAGGAATTCACTCCTTCAGCAAGCAGAATAAAGTCTGCAAGTCTTAATTGGGCTGTACAGGCTACTGTTATGGGCAAGGAATAAAGTCAAAACCAAGAGCTGTTGTTCTTGTCAGTCGTATGGGCAATGGGCTGCTTAGCATCAGCAGTGCTTCTGAATAGAAGCATCTGGGCCAGCAAGGCAGTATCTCTGCTGGCTAAGTGTCAATGGAAAAGGCTGGCTGGTTTCTTGTCACAGCCATTCCTGAGCGACAGCTGGCAGGAGACTCATAATGTGGTAAATACAGTTCTGGTTCCTGGGAAAGCATACATTTCAAAGCTGTCCTGTATTCAGCTATAATTTGCTATTGTTGGCCTGATGGTTTTTGTCAGTACCTTAGATCTCTCTTTGAAGAAATTACCTGTGTCTCTTGTAGGAAAGACACTGGTCATGCATGTGTTCCTGTCTTCTAGATCCTTTAATTATAAGCAGAAAACTTTCTTTTCTTTCTGAAGTCTTTTAATATGTGGTGGTTCATGGGGTTTTCGGGAGGGGGTGTGGGGGTGTGGGTGTTGTTGTTTGGGTTTTTTTTTTAATGTGGTCTTATAAAATTTATTTTCCCCATTGATGACTTATCACTGGCATTATTTGGACAGAACATAAGAGGATGAAAAATTCAAAAATACAGTTTCTGGATTGTAATGTCTGAAAAATTGATAAATAATTGAAAAATTATTTATTTTTTTTTACTGAAAAATTGATAAAAATTGAAAAAATATCTGTAAAAATTGATAGGGTATGTGCAAAAAACACCCAAATTTCTCATTTAGCCATATTGTATAATGGTTTTTGAGAACCAGTCCCAGCTTAGACATGACAGAAGAAGGTGATGAGCAAAAGAAGACTTCAGATATATTTGCTTTAAAGAAAGTATTTAAGGAGGAGAGTGTGTGAAAAGCTCGTCTTAATCTTACTGTTGGGTAGGCAATCACTGATAAGATGTGCACAAGAAATGGTTAGAGAAGTGGAGAACTAGAATTTCCTCAGGAAGAAGAACCTGTCTGAGAGCTAATGGGAAGCTCAGAAAGAGGGAACAGGAATGAGATTGCTGAGGCAAAGGTAGCAAAGGCTATGCAAAAAGCTGAAGGAATAGGCTGTGGGATGAACAGTGTGAGTGATGACCAGGTGATGATGCCTTTGTTACTGTCATGCAGAGAAGAGTCAGAGGAAGGCTGTAGCACTTGGGAGGGGAAAAAAAAGCAAAACAAAGATATTCTCTGTCTCTTAGTGAGGCAGTGATGAAACCCCAGTTTTGCTTTCCCCATCTTGTAGCTGAGTTATCTCTCTGAACGGTCCCTCTTGATCAGAGGAAGAAGGATCAATTCCACAGACACATTCCTGGAACAAATCCAGTATTGCTTTGTACTGTTTGAGCGGGGAAGGCTCTTAATGACTGTAGTCTCCACAGGTCCAAGGCCAGAGAGCTGTTAGATCTGATTCACTGAGTAGAATTTCAGTGACTTATATCTTGTAACAAACCCATGTGATGTTCTGCTACGCACGCTTTTCAGAAATTTTACTTGTGCCTTCTAAAGCACAGCCAAAAGGGTGTTAGAGGCATTAAATTATAAACTGAACAGTGCTGAGGCTGTGACTGCTGTTCTTGCTGTTTAGCTTCCATTTGGCACTCACTGCTTGGGACTCGTGAGGGCTTCTGCAGCTCTGCTTTGAACATGACATTATTGGAAAACCAGAACTGCCATCACAAAAAAATGCAGTAGCACTTGGGCTTTTGCTTAGGAAAAGGCACATGTCTACTGGGTTTATGAGCTTTACGTGCTTTCATGTCCTCAGGCCATGGCAAATTTGCCTTCTTCATTTGTTCGTAAGCATAAAAATAGCAGCAATATTTGTTAGAAGATGAAGGCTTGACTGTTTTCTAGAATATAGGGAGCTAAAAATAAACTTGAAAGTTTAATTAGAGGATGTAAAAAATTTTCCCAGGAATATGAGTTGCAGAATGATGCAGCTGATGTCAGGGGATTTATTCTCTTCACTGCACTGTGTGGTAGACAACTCTTACCATTGAATTTCCACTTCATTTCCGTCTTTTCTCAATTCTTTTTCTTGCTGAACAGCTTTTTCAACTCATTACTGCACCACAAATCCCTTTGTTCAATAAGAGAATCATCAGCCAATGTCATAATCTATGACATTGCTATAATCACTTTTTCATATTATGTCTGGTTTTAGTGTGCCTTATAAATGGCCACTCGTTCATGTGGCCACACAGGGAATATCAGTATACCAGCAATGGTTGTGAACCTCTATTTAGATGAATTTTTAAATTTCTCCATTTCTAGACATTTTTAGTTTTACACTTTAGCTAGTGAGTGTACTTGGAAACTTACAGCAGTGAATCTTTTGCAACAGTCATAATCATGAGGGGGGAGAGATTTTAACTTGATTTAGATCAAGGATGGAAATTAAGTTTTACTTGCCTAAAATAGGCTCATTTCTGTCCCTTCAAAAAGCTTTGCTATTTATATATGCTTTTCAAATTACGTGTTACGTTTGTGAATGAGACCCCAAAGTCCCTAGTAACAAGTGCCTATAGAAAACTATTTTCATTAAAATTGTAAGTTTGCTCTCACCTTGGGTATATTTCATGTA
Source organism: Certhia americana (assembly GCA_018697195.1). Taxonomy (NCBI): domain Eukaryota; kingdom Metazoa; phylum Chordata; class Aves; order Passeriformes; family Certhiidae; genus Certhia; species Certhia americana. The sequence goes on along the minus strand of CM031861.1, from coordinate 46,813,715 downwards.
TGGTTTCCTTCCTCATTTTTTTTCACAGTCCTCCTGAAGCACAACTTTTCATAAAATATAAAGTTAATAACAAGACACTGCCTCAATAGTGTTAATCTAGCATTCAGACTTTTCTCACTGAGGATGTTGCTGGAGTTGGGAAAAACAACACTTGCTGTTTTGTTTCCCCCTCCCCACATTCTGCACACCCTCCAGCTGCTGTGAGTGGCATTCCCTCTCCTGCACTGGATGGAGTAACATCAGAGTAGAAAGTACATGTCCAAAATTGCACTTACTTGGACCCTCTTGTTCCCATTTCCTCTGGTATCTTCCCATCCCCCCTCTCATTTTTTTCATTGTTTGGGTTCTCTCTGTACCTTGATCCTCTTTTTTTTTTTTTTTTTTTTTTTTTTGTTGTTGTTGCATCTCCTAATCCTCTGTCTGCCTTCTCCCTGAGTCCTGCCATCTGTTTCCCAGCCTCCAGCCCCATGAGAGCAGAGGGATCTTCTGGCTCTGGCACAGGGAGACTCCCAGGATGCACAAGTGATGTCTGGGCATTCCCTTCCTTTATTTTCCAGGAAACCTGCTGGCCCTCTCTCATGGCTGGGAGCAGATGGGATTTCTGCAAATGCTCCAGGTGGCTGGCTGGCTCCCTTGCAGCACAGACACAGGGCCTGAGAGCAACTGCCCTGGAATTTTAAGAAAAAGAGTAAAAGAAAAATGTTTATTTCTTAATTAGCACCTTTCTGTTTAAGTGATGGTTTGACTCTTGTCTGTTTTTCTTGTGGGTACCTCTCTGCAAGGAGCTACCCCAGAACTAAATGTCTGCCTCCCAGGTCATAGGAGGACAGTGTCTTGGTAAAATCAGCTAATAAGCATGAATAGACTTAGCAGACTTTCTTCCCAGCTGTCTGGGAAGGACTTGTGTCATCCTAGCAAGCCAGTGTAGGGGAGTCAGCACATTCCTGCTTGTGAGGTTGCACAAGGAGCTTTACCATCTTATAAATGGGCACAAATCAAGCTTTTTGAAAATCATGAGAACTGTTTTGAAGGCATGATTGAATTGGCAATGAAGGTCACTTGCTTTTCTTCAGCATACATTGCAAGACAGAGGCACTGTCTGGAGTGTAGAACTTCACTGCAGTGCTCTCCAATAGTCCCAGAAGTGCTTCTGATTCACTTTACCTTGGGCATTTCGCTGAAGTGTGTGGTAGCTCAGCTCTCCTGTGGGTGAGATGAAAGGGGAGAGGGGTAATTAATCCCTTCCTGACTTGTTTTGAGGTATAATTGAAAAGTCTCTCTAAAGCACTTCAGATTGGTAGAGAGGTTTTTCATACTCGTATGCTATTTTTTCTGAAAATCTCCCATAAATGGTGTTGCCCTTCAAGGCTTTAAAATGTTACTCAAACCTAGCTTGAGAATGAGTGTTCTGGGAGTGCCTTTATGTCAACAAACTGTCTCCTCCCCATGAGAAGCAACTTCTGAATGAAAGCCCAAGGAATGGAACTGTTTAATCACACTGATCTTCTAAAACACTTGTGTGGCTGGTATATCTACTCAGCGGACCTTTAAGCCTTTGAAGTGTTTCTAGTGGGTAGTACCATCTCACTTTCATTACATGATGTAGCATGTTTGCAAGCATAGAAAAAATTATTGAAAAGGAAACCTTGGAATAATCCTGACAGCTAAATTTTCACTGCAAGCTGCTAGGGGAGAGAGCAGACTGCCAAACCTTATGTTTAAAACATTAGCAACCAATAATTCATTATTATCTCAAATCTTAATTTCTCACTCCTTTCTATAAACTCTAGCTTGTCCATCCCTGCCACGGCTTGCCAGGTCTGCCTCTGCTCTACTTCCTCATGGGAGGGCTGGAGTGGGATAAGGTCTCCCTGAAAGGGCTGTTTCCAGGCAAGGTCAGTCCCTGTTGGGAGACCAGGGTTGACCTTGGTAAGTTACTTTGCTGTAATAGCCAAAAGTGTTTCACCTCACAGGGTCATGCAACAACACCAATGCCCATCTGTTGCCTCACTGAGAAAATAGCAAAGCCTTGGAGTAGAGAGGTAGGATGTGGTTTGAATGGCTTTAAGTAGCTCAAGTGTCTTTAGGATGGTATAGATGCTGTCACAGTTGGGAAGTAGCCCTGGTGTTTTCTAAAATGAGTGATTTCAAGCCACTGTGCTCACCCCAAGGATAATTGGGATGCCATGATGCACAGATTGGAATTTGTGGTTGACAGATACAGGTAACCAGAGCACACAAGGGTTAGATCTTGTGTCTGGCATAATCCAGAGCAAGCAGCCTGACTCCTTCAGTCTCTCCATGGAGATGGTTCTGCCTGAGTAAGTTTAGGTCAGTGAGAAACATGCTCAAGTCACTTGCTCTCCATAACTTAATGACTTGATTTTGTGTCCCACAGGCATACTCTGCTTTTAGTACCTTGCCTGTATTGTTTTGAAGCTGATGTAGAATGAAACCCAGTGCTGAAGCTAATGAGAAGTCAGTTTCTTGGAAAAATACCTTCTGACCAAACGAATAGTCTCTCAGTAGTGCCTTCAAAGGAACTGTTCATGAAGTAACAGACTTTTTTTGTTGTTAGTGAAGGATTTGTGTCATTGTCTATGCTTAAGATTGTGTTACTGGGATTTGTGCAGAACAATTAGACTTTCACAGACTGAAATGGGATTTGTATATTAAATTGTAACTTTTCAGGAGAGAGGAAGCCTTGTGTGCTGCTGCATACAGGGAGAAGAGTAACAATGATTGTATGTCTTTCAAATTCAGTTTTTTAAATATTCTGCAGGGGAAGAAGCTTGTATTTACCAGGTGAAGTGTAAACTAGCATGCTTTAAAGATGTCTGTTCTTGTTGAAGAGAATTTCTGCTTGCAAAATCTTCATGGTTACTAATGCAGGACCTAGATATTGAGAACTGTAGTGTTCATTTGTACAGTCTACTGATAATTTTTGTAGGGCATTCTTGAGTCATTATAAAGATGAACATACCTAGGAGTTGTTGAAAATTTTGTAAGCATGTTTAAAGACTGGTTTAGGATGTTTGTGTGCACGGAAATCGGGAAACAAGTTACTTCCTAAGCTGCCTGCACGTGGCTGTGCTGGCTTGCAAGGTTGTGGGAATGGCAGGAACCCCGGTGGTAATTTAGGTCAGTGCCTTTGTGCAGCTGTGGGGCTGTGGCAGCTTAACTGATGAGTCAGATTAACTCCCCTTCCCTGGCCTTGGGTCCTGCACATGCCTCTGACTTTGTGCCAGGGCACAAGGGCATGGTCTTGGTGGAGGAGCACAGTTGCACTCAGAAATCAGTATCTATTTTGTGATAGGAGGAACTGAACACCCAAGTAAATCAGGGAATAAAATGAAAGCATTAGTCCCACAATTACACGTTCAGGAAGAATGCACATGTGGAGGGATCCGAGAAAACTATATGTGGCCTGTTTTGTTTCTTTGTTTCTCTTTCTTCATCTTTCCCCGGAGTGGATGAGGACAGGCTTTTCCTGAACCTAGCTCTGTAAAGATGTTTTATTTTTTGTTGAAACTCCTTGCCTTCCTTTTGCCTTCTTTGCCTTGCCTTTTGTTTAACTTTGATATACGTTATTTTTTTTACCATCTAACAATCCACATTAATTTTGTTGAAACAAGCTGGTTCCAATCTGCACCAGTTTTCCTTGAAGACCTTGAGGCTTTCCCTCTCCTAACCCTAGGAAATGGCCGGCAGGGCTGCTGGTCACAGCAGGATTCTCTGCAGCAGCCACCGGGGCTGTATCCTCTCCCCACGGCTCCCAGCATATGGTCAGCTCCTCAGTATCCCTTACACATCCCTCATTCTCTGCCATCTTACCACATGGGGTTTACACTTCAAAGTGTGAACAGGCTTTGATGCAGAAAGGGCAGTATTTATTTGCTAAAACATCTATCTCTCAGAGAGAATTTATATGCACAGAATGGTATTCAGCTTTGGGAAGTCTGAGTGGCAACGGTTTTACAGAAGAAGAATTTAGGGCATGTTTCTTTGTGAGTATCTCTCCTTTGCTTCTGCTCATGGTGTTTTTGTTTTATTTTGGAGTTTTTTGGAGGGGAGAGAGCGCTTTTGGTAGTTTTTTGGGCTTTTTTGTACCCTTGTTAGTCACAACTCGAGACAAGCATTGGTCATATGTATTGAACTATTTCAGGATTTTTTTGTGATATATTGATCAGAAAAGCCTTAGAAAATTACAGGTGAGGATAGCACATCAAAGGAAGAATGTCTTGCTGGATTTGGGATTTTAAATTAATCTGTAAGAACTGCATTGCTACATAGAAAATATGCTAACTTTATAATAGGCATAAAGATATTGTTCAGGCACTTGTTCAAAGGTGGTCTTGTTTTAGGCACATATTTTGGCGAGGATCACTTGTGAGTACTTACCTGTTATAGATATATACTGATGACATTTTTTTCTCTGTAGGTAAAAGTATGGATGAAATCAAGAAGCTGCTGTTGTTGGTTCTGGGATGTGCTGTGCAGGTGATCATTCATGGAAGATTTTTTTAATCTGTTTTTTTTTTTTTTTTTTTTCTGGAATGAGAATCTACCCAAAGATCAATATTGTATGAACAAATATTGACCTCAAGACAGCTTGTGAGCTAAATTGTGAGAAACACAATAGGTGAAGGAAAGAAATGCAGGGGAGGGGAAGCACATTGTGTGATAGCACCAGTCTCAATTTGTTGCCAGTGCTTAATCAGACACAGGATGTGTACTTTTTAACTTCGATAACACAGTGGGATGAGAGAAGTTTTGAACAGTGTTCTTGATATCAAGATTGTTGTTGGTTTATTTTCTTACTGTTTTAAAATACCAAGTGGAACAGTACATTTTAATTCCAAACAAATAGTTTAACAAGTCTAAACATTTGTTTAATGAATCATGATTTTATTTGCACAATGTTTTGGTTTAATATTATGTGTCAAGAATAGCAGATAAATAGATACTATGTATATTAGTGTGTGGATCTTTGTGTGACATTTGTTCAAATAAATAGAGAGACAATGTATATGGGAAACTCTGGAGAAATGCACAGCAGTTACCAGATAAAGAAATCAGTGTTCTGCCCACCAAACCTCTGAGGCAGTAAACAATGGCCTCGTTGCAGGCAGGCCTTTGCTGATAATAGACCTTGTTTGTGGGTCTGCCTTGTGTTTTTGTCATGCCTTAGGACACTTACCCTGCTCAGCTATGTCAGCTCCATTACATCAGGGTAAAGCTGTCTAGTATTGCAGCTCTGAACTATGTTAGGGTTGCATTGCAGCACAAAGAATTGTTTTGGCTGCTGTGCATCCTCAGTCCTCCTTTGCTGGTCTGAGGTTCTTCCCAAGGAAGTAAATGATTGAGACTCAGAAGCAGGCCCCAGAAGGACACTGTAAATGAATTTTAAAAAACCCTTTTAAATACTGCTTAAGTTCTTCACGGTGCAGTGTTGTTACAAGAAGGCAGTAACATTCTTAGTGCGCAATCACAGACATACAGATAGCAGATGTCTGCCTCTTCTAAAGCCTTAAGTAAAAGATTTGCTAAAATCTGTTTGTCTGAAATGTCACTCATTTTTATCCAGAATGTTTCTTATTTTTTCATCTAAAGCATATGTTGATTTAATCCAACAAACAACATTTGCCATTGATGTAAATAGTATTTAAAGTGATGCATCTTTTCATTGTCAAAACCAAACAGAATGCGAACAGCAAATTAGACAGGTTAAATGATGCAGTGTAAATGAAGATTTACATTTGTGCAGCTCCATTAATGAAGCTGTGATGATTTCCTCTGGCTGTTTCCCCACCCCTCGATCACATTGCATGTTGAACTTTTTTTTTAAGTGCAAAACCAGCCATTTAACTTAGCCTTGATTGTACAGACAAAAAAGTTTAAATTTAATGCATAATTGGGTTTATATGGAGCAGCGAAGTGTTAGACCTTGTAGTGTGACAAAGTGTAGATTTTGAACAGTTTTTCATTAGCAGTGTAGGTTGAGTTAGGGGTTTTTTTAAATTTAAATGAAAAATGGAGCAGTAAGTTTTAGGGTATGTAGCACTGTTTCAGGCTGTGCTTTTTTTTAACAGTGTGAAAGAAAAGAAGAGTTTATTGATAGAATAAAACAACTGGATATTGAAACCCAAGCTGCCATTGTCTCACACATTCAGGAGGTAGGGTTTTTAGTATTGTTTATTTTGATGTTGTATCTCTCCCTCCCTTGACTTCCCAGGATTTTTTTGCTATAAAATATTAATGCTTAGAATTTCATAATGGACTCATGAATTTCACAAAAAAGAAAATTGAATAAGCAACTGCACTCAAATTATAAGATGAAAATGATAGGTGCTGGGATCATTACTTGGTTTGGTGGTCTTTTTGCAATCACAAATGCCTTGCTTGCTACTTACAGGTTATGCAGAAGGAATTGTTATAAGGATCCATGTGCAATATTGACAAAATCCATGTGTGTCTTAGAAGCTGCTGAGCAGCCCCTTGCACCTGTGGTGTAAGCACTTAGTCCCCAAGACCTGTGGTAGGTGACACAGCCTGTCCAGTGACTCACTCAGACAGTGGCCTCTGAGCTAGATGGTCTTGAAGAGCTGAAATTGGATATATGCTCTGTTTAAAAAGGTGTTTGATTCAATGACAGGCATTCTTGGATTTCTGAGGCTTCAGAAGAAGGAAAGAATATGCATAGGCTTACCAAAGAATACAGGAAGTCTCTTACTTTGTAGAGCCAAATGGAAGTGTCCCTCACTGGGAATGGATGCTGCCTATGCCCAAGTGTCAGTGCATGCAAGTATAGAAAGCCTGGTACACTCAGATTTGAGAAACAAACAGGAAAAATCTTAAGACAAGAACTTCTTTCTTAACATTTAAAAATTAGCTCATTTTTAGCAAAGAAAAAAGAAATCATGATGAGCTAAACACATGGTTATAACAACAGCTGGAACAGTCATTAACTGAGCTTGAGAGACTTGCCTGATGTTTCTGCTAAATGATTCAGAGTGAATCAATTTAGGTAGGGTAACAGTTCAAAGATACACTGCTAGTAGCAACCAGAGGTATTCCTGCAGCTGATACAGCTCCTCCCAGCTGTATCAGCTGCAAATTCATTGAAATCAGGGATTTTTCTTAGTAATGTTCAGTGTGGGATTAGTCCCTTCTCTGTGGAATCACCTCAGTGTCAGTAAGACAGCTGCACACTTCTAATATGCAAGTGTGCATGCTATTGATCATAATATTTATCTAATCACTTTTAAAAATCAGACTTGATTACAAAAAATGTAAATACAAAAAATTTCTGTGTTACACTTAAAGTAGTTGCATTTATTATTTGCAACCTGGGTTTGGTAAAATGGTTATGTTTTTTAATTTATGAATAGAAGAAATGAGGGAATGCTGCGTATATACAGTGAACCAATTTTCAATTCATCCAGTGCAAAGACATACTTTTTTGTTCCTATTCCTAGGTGACTCACAATCAGGAGAATGTCTTTGACTTGCAGTGGCTGGAGCTCCCAGATATGGCCCCAGAAGAACTAGAGTCTCTCTCCAGGAATATGGTTTTCCATCTCAGGAGGCTCATTGATGAGAGAGATGAATGCACGGAAGTATGAGGACATATCTCTCCCATATAGAGCTCATGAGAAGCAGCAGATGTGGGCTCCATTCCTTCTCTTGTCTTGTTTGTGGACTAGGTTTCTGTTCCTTTCTACTGCATCTCTGAAAACTTGTAGAAAGTGATTTTTACATTGATTCTTGTGTAAGCACTAAGATGTGGTGAAGTAATTGAAGAGTTGAGCAGTCTTCCCTTGAAATGGAAACCAGATGTGTCTGCATGTCTGTCCACTTGTTCAGGCAGTGCTTGCTAGTCTCTCCATTGGCATCTACCATCCTGGTCTCCATTGTCCTTTCTAGCTTTTTTGGTTCATCAGTTCCTTTCCCTTCAGATCTCTGGAGAAGCCTTCTCCCCTTTAGCCTGTTAATCTTCTGTCACGCTTTTGACTGCGATTTTGTTAGTTAAAACTGTTAGTTGTTACAGGTTTTTATGAATTCAAGGAAAGCAGACTACTTATTTTGAACATTGTGAGTGGAATCTTTTAGAGGTTGGAGCCTAGTGGAGAGTCGTTTCCTCTTCTGTGTGACCTTCACTCCTGGCTGTCACTTGAATTCTGTATCATGCCATTATCTGTATCATTCTGTATCATTATTTAGGAAATAATGATTTCCTAAATCTAAAAATAATTTTTAGGTATTTTTAAAACAATGTATAAATACACTGTTTATCTCTTGGCACTACATAGTCTTCTGTATTTCCAGGTCATTGTAGATCTCACTCAAGAGAGAGATTATCTGCAGTCTCAACAGCCACCAAGCCCTCTGAAAGTACCAAGTCCAGATTCCTCACCAAACCCTGCCAACCCTCTTTCTAATGAAGAAAAGCAGCACCTTGCAGTGGAGTTGGCAGACACAAAAGCTAAGCTGAGGAGAATTCGTCAGGAGCTGTATGTCACCATTATTTTGTGTTTCTAGAGAGACTTGCATATTAAAAATCTTGTACGTCCTGAAAATGCAGGAGCCTTGTGGCTCCAATACACTGGCTTTCACAGGAACTCTTAGAGTCACACCTTTCAAATCAGAGCAATAGGAAGCTAAGTAGTGTGTTCCATCTTTGCTTCTTTCATAATTGGCCTTTACATGTAAGAGTGATGACTACTTCCATTCTTCTTTTTGTGTCTCAGCTCTCTCTTTCCCCCTTTCAAAATACCAACTGCTAGCTCTACTTTTTAACTTAAAGTGGAAGCTATCTGTGACAGCAGGTGCACTAATGAGATTTAAACACAGGAACTTAGTATAAAAATAGAGTTGCAAACTTGGATCCATGATATGTGTATGGTATGAGAAAATGATGAAGCTGTCATAACAAAGAATATGGTGGGAGATTTTTCTCTTGCTTCACAGATTCCTGGCAGTGGTCATATAATTAATATTGTTTGAGGAAAGAAAAAAAATTACTGAAATTTTTCTATCCTTTTCAGGGAAGAGAAGTCTGAGCAGCTTGCAGACTCTAAACATGAAGTTGAGCAGCTTACCCTAGAGCTGCAAAAAATAAAGCAAGAGGTGAGATGGGCTTGTTTTTCTGTGACAATCTTCCCTATTTTAAAGAAAGTCCTGTTTCAGTGTGAGGCTAAAATTGCTACTGTGCCTGTTTTATAATGAAAAAATCAACTTAGTTCAGCAAGCTGTTTTATGATTATAGTTGTGGCATAGCAGTGCTATGCTCTGCACTTAGCTGTTGAGAGCAGTCTCATCTGTTCAGCTTGCAAATAGCCTAGTAGTGCCTGAAGCTTATGCAGCATCAGAGGTCCAACAGGCTGAAGAACCTCTCTGTCTTCAAGAGAATTTACTGGCTACTAGGAGAATTCATACTCCTCGACCAGGGGAGTACTATTTGTCTACACTTGCAATCAGTAAATAACTACCAAAAATTAAAGTACATGCTTATAAGTATTAACTTTGATCTTTCTCCCTGCTTATCCCTCACAGAACATGCACCTTGCCTCAGATGCTCGCTCTGCCCGAGCATACAGAGATGAGCTCGATTCTCTGAGAGAGAGGGCAAACCGTGTGGAGAGACTCGAGATGGAACTGGTTCGGTGCAAAGAGAAACTTCATGATGTGGAGTTCTACAAAGCTCGCATGGAGGCAAGTGAAAATTAGGAGGAAAATTTGCTGAGTAATCCTTAATGTTTGGCTTTGTTGTGTTACCTAGTTCATGTCATTTGTCATTGAGCTGACCGTAGCAGAACATCAGAGCAAGTAGAAGTTTCATAACATATATCATAGCTATTGACTGAGCATCATTAAAATTTCTTTCAGTAGAGGAAGTATTTGGTACACACAAAGTAAATGCCCATTAGTTTTAAAGAACTCTGCTTAGTTCAGCATATTATGTGGCTAAACAGGACAGACCTTTTCTAGATGCTTTTTCTAGAGTCCAGATCTTTAGTTTAGCTTTAGGTAAATTCCCTCTGTTCCAGAGTTGTTCCTTGGACCAACATTTTAAGTATCATCTATAAATTAGTTAAGTCAATGTCCGGGTTTTCCTTAGGGTTTTGTAGCAACTGTTGTTAAAATAGTATTTTTAAGGATGACTTCAGATGACAAATTCTAGCCATCCTTTTTGCAACTGTTACTTGTAGTAGAAATGAGTAATTTGGATCCTCCCGAGTGTCATGAGTGGGGTATGTCAATGAGAAGTGTGTGGCTTTGTTCCAGTAGTAATGTCAGTTACTCAGCTTATTGACCCGTAGCTATGTCCATCCTGGAATTATTAATTGAATTAGGTTGCAAAAGACCTTCGAGATTATTTGGCCAAACTCATTGCCTTAGCATGACTGATGTTAAGTTTAGTTCTTACATTCTGTTCTTTCAGTTCTTTGAGGAATTCACACCAAAACTCCCAATAACGTAGCACTTCAGGCAAAGTCAAATATCTGGACTGCTGAACAAATGGAGGTTTGGTAATTAACAGCCTCACTGTAATTAGGTAAAATCCCAAGTCTGAGGTTGAAGTGATGTTGCCAGGCCTCTGGCTGAGAGCACAGACCTTATTTTTCTGCTCTATAAACTACTTCATAGGTGATTTTTTTCCCCCTTCTTTAACCTAAGGGGGCAGCTAGCTGCTGCTTCTTATGAGTAGGTTCACTAAAATGGATGGCTATTAAAAATAGTAATAGACTACAAAAGCCTTTCTTGCTTCTCAGTAATTCCCAGGTTGCATCAGGAAATAGGAAGCTCTGCCTCTCTCTCCCTCCTCAAGCTGGAAAATGAGTCTTGCTCTGCCCTGGCACTCTGGCTATCAATGAGCCATCCTAGTGTTCCCCTTCTGACTGTGCACTGGAAGTGCTCAGATAATTTACCTGGAGCTTGGAGAGGAGTTTTTGTGTCCCCTTCATCTGAGATCAAGGGAGTAGCCTTCTTGATTGTATCAGAGCCAGCAGTTTCCTGCACTGCTGTCTGCATGTCCTGCACTGCTAGTCTTGCTTAACATAGCATTCAGTTAAGAGACCTTCACATTAATTTCAAATTTCTTCTAACTCTCCCCACTCTCTCTTCTGCTCTCTGTTTTTGGTGTAACTGTGGAATGTCAGAGATGAGTGCTGGCTCTCGAGGGATACCTCCCTGCAATATTTTCATGGTTTAACCCCAGCCAGCAGCCAAGCCCCTCACAATCACTCACTCACCAGTGAGATCAGTGAGCAAAATTGGAAGGGTAAAAGCTGGAAAACTCATGGGTTGAGATAAAAACAGTTTAATAGGGAAAGCAAAGGCCACAAGCAAAGCACACCAAGGAATTAATTCACTGCTTCCCATGGGCAGGCAGGTGTTCAGCCATCTCCAGGAGAGCACAGCCCCATCATATGTAATGGTAACTTGCAAAGTGAAACACCATCATTACACATGTCCTCCCCTTACTTCTTCTTCTCCCCAGTTTATATACTGAGCATGATGCCATATGGAATATCCCTTCGGTCAGTTTGGTTTACCTGTCCTGGCTGTGTCTCCTCCCAGCTTCTTATGTACCCCCAACTTCCTCATCAGCATGGCAGCACAGAAAAAGAAAGGTCCTTGGCTCTGTGTGAACCCTACTCAGCAATAACAAAAATATCTCTGTATTATCAATACTGTGTTCAGCCAAATTCAAAACAAGCCCCATACTAGCCATTTGGCTTACCCCAGACAAAACCAGCACAAATACAGTAATGGGACCAGGAATATTTCCCACTGATCTGGCATGTGTCTAATTTGGAGCCATACTGTGGCCTTTAGCAAAAGTCACTATTGTAGGAGCTGAGCTTTTCTAATGGGCATCAGGATTGCACAGCTGTCTGCAGGGTGCTGTGTGGTTTAGAATAGACAGCGAGTTTCACATTCTCACCACTCCCTTTCCCATCATTGATCAAGTTTTGACTCAGCCATGGACTGAGAGCATTGAGCAGCAGGCAAACGCCATTGGTCTCAGGCTGGTGCATTCAGAGGATTCCACAGGGCCCTATTCTGTGTTTTTATGGCCATAGAGTAGCACAAAGGCTGTGTATACTAGCCAGTATCCAGCTTTCCATGGGGCCTCAGTTTTCTGTTGAATCTGACTTACATCCTCTGCCCCTCCGAAAGAAGAATTAATGTCTGGGGTCAGTATAGTCTCTGCTTAGATTTGTTCAGGGATGTAACATGGTACGTATTTGTACCTCTAGACAGAACAGTGATTATTCATTTCATGGCTTTTACTGGTCGCCAGTGGTTTGCTATGCTCTAACCTTTAAGACCTGAACAAATCATCCAGAGCACGCAGTAGAAATGTAGGTGTGTTCAGCATCGGCCACTTTTCTGTGGTAATGTGATGCCTTAAGGCACATAGGGTCTTGACAGGGTTGTTAATAAGCAGTGCCAGAGTGTTAGGTGCAACGAAAAAGAAGATTTAATGTTGTGCATCAATGCAGAAAACTATTAAAGAGCCCTTAAAATATTTTACTTCCTGATACTGTAGGAGGAATGCAAAAAGGTTGAAATCTGTATGTCAGTGTAACACATTTAGGGCTTGTGGGGTGTTTTCCTTCTCTGTATGTCTTGACAAATTGTTCAGGAGTGACATTTTAGTTGAACCATTGTTCAAGGAACATGAATATCCTCCGGAGCCTTCCTGCTGGGGTGGCTTAACAAGGTCACAACTGTGAATGTGAAGGAGCAGCTCAGTGCAGGGCTTCCTTCACGGAGGTGCTTGTCTGAGGTGCAAACCTCTCTCCCAGGATTCATCTCCACTGAACCTTTTGTTTCATGAAATGAGATTATTTTCTAAGGCCAAGGTGTATGCTTTGCCCAGCTTGCTTCCTCCTCACCATAATCAAATTTCTATGTAGGATGACTGGAGCAATCTCTTGTCAATTAAAAAAAACCCAAAAACAAAAGCATCTCTTGTATGTTGTCATGAGTATTCAGTGTTTTGATCACAAGATGTTAACTGTGTTATGGCTCAGCAGCAACAGCTTCTGAACTGCCTGAAGGCAAGGGTTTGAACTGGTCCTGGATGGGTGCATGTGGAAATTCTCTTTTCAGATTTAAACAATCTCATTGCTACTTTAGTTTCTGAAAATGTTTCCCAGTGGCAACACACCCCAATTGTGCAACGGTTTATCCCCAGAGTTAATTGTAACCATGTGAATGCACAGTGCACATTCTTAAAGCAATTTCCAGTTACAGTTGATAGGGCATCAAACCACAATATGTAATTAATTCTAGAAACTGCAAAAGCTGAGTTATACTCAATGTATTAAAAAAAAAAAAATCCACAGCCAACTGTTTTTGTTGCTGATTTTAAAATAAACTTAGATTTATAAAACGTTGGTGAAATTGTTAATTCAATTAAAAATGAACTTTAATTCCAGTGGAAGCAGTACCACCCTATGACCACCACCTGCTGACTGTCTAACAAGTGTGATTTGTAACCAGATAGATTTTTAGGTCAGCTGTGTTATTCCAGCAACTTCTGGGAGATGTTAGTGCTGACATGCTTTAGTTAGGACAGCTTTGCTTCCCAGCCCTTGAGATGTAACTCTACAAAGCTCCCATGGACTAATTATTTAAATTATATGAACTTTTCAATATTAAGGCAACCTCAGATCATGGTGATCTGAGAGTGAGCAATGTGTACCTCATTACAGCAAGCATTTCCACCTGGTTATTAATTTAATATTTCATCAGAACTACTTTGAACTGGCATGACTGCCCATCCAGGGTGTTCAGTGGAAGATGCTTCAGTTTTCCATATACTGCAGTTCCCACTGGTATGTGGTTTGTACCAGAGCCTGCATATGTGTGTGTACTTGGCACATAGTTTGACTCTAGATGAGACACTGAAATAACTAGTCGTTGCTTGGTAGGCAGTTTTAAGGATAGTTATGAGGTCATGTCTTTGAGGTCAGACACCACTTTAGTCCTTGGGGCTGTGGTCCAGATTGAGTGTGGTGATCTAGCAAAGTAAACTCTTGGCACATTGCTGCTTCATTACAGATATTCCGGCAGCTTCCATAACACCCAGCAGTTTTTGTGCCGTGTACTTCTGGTCTGTCATCTATTTAGTGTCAGCCTTTTAAATTTGCCCACCCTGAAGTCACCTTGTTAGATCAGAATTGGCCCAAAATGCAGGTTCTGTAACCTTAGTGTTTCTGTAGTATTGTTATTTTTGTTACTTGCATACTCAGACATTTTAATTGAAGATTAACCTCTTCACAAACAATGACATACTTGTCCTTTTAATGGTATTATAGTAGGGAAATTTTTTTTCTCGTGTTTTGCAAGTTGGTAGTTGACCTACTGAGAGATCAAGGGCAGTATGGCACTACGTAAAGTAGACTTTCCATATTATGCCATATACAGTCAAGCTGCAATGAACAACTCTGATTATGAAAGACTTTTAAATGATGGCCCCCTTGTAGCATCAAATGGCTGGGGGAGTGGCTGTCATCAGACACTCATTCTTTACATCCATCTTCTTTCTTTTTCTTTTCTTTTTTTGTTTGCTTTTTAAATAAGTGAGCCATATAAGGCTTCTTGTGGCTGATTCTATCCCAAAACAAAGAGAAAGTAGTTGCTGATTAAGCTGTGAAAGTGATTTGCTCATGCCTGGTGATCTTTCAGGAATCTACTTGGTTTGGATGTTTGTGGTCTGAGAGACCAGACATGAACACTGTGTCAGCAGAGACATCACATTTGAAGTCAGTTATCCAGGAATAAACTTGTCAAGCATTTTGTCCTGTTTGCACATTTTCTGGTTTTTGCATATTTCATTGGAACAGAATGGATGGGGAGAAGGAAGGAAATCAGAGAATGATGAAGTTTCTGTAGAGAATCATTCTGCTTCTTGTGCAGTTTTAACTCATCTGGGGAAAATTCCTTACTGTATCCATTTAATCTTTGAAATTCTGATGCATTCCTGTCACAGAACATTTGTCTTGTACTTAGGACTAATCTGAGATCAACAAAAGTAAAAGCTAGGAGTTTATTATGGCTTAAAATGAGACATATTTGATAAATGTGTTTAAAATATGACCAACACTTCATGGCCAGATTTCATGCTTTAGATATTTTATGTTTCCAGAATAAGATACTTGAATGCACAGTTTCATTTGTTATTTGCAAGGAACAGTTGCAGTGCAGTATAATTAACCTGTTTCTAATTCTGTGGATACAGCAAAGTAATAAATTAGACTTCTACTCAGTAAAACCAGATCCAAAAGCTCTAATGACTAAGCGACATGGCTTGTGCAGTTCAGGCTCATGTGTTTAGTGGGGAAGTGGCAGGGAGTGTTAAGTAATAAGTATAAAACGACTCCTGTTCGTAAGAGAGATAAACTTAATCAAACACATATTTGAACATGAGCATACTGAAACAGTGGATGTGGATCTTGGATACTCTTCCACTTCCCTTGAAAGTAAATAATCTGTTTTGAAGCTGGGAAAACAAGGGGCTGTGATGAATTGGCAAAGGAATTGTTATTAAAACAGCGGAATTGGAATTGAACAGTTACTCTTCTGTGTGTACCTCTTGATCTAGCCTCATGTAAAGCAAAAGAAACACTTATGCTTGTAAAATTTGGGAAAAAAAACATAAATATTAGATTTACTTGCATAATGACTCAAAGGTAATAAAACATAGTATTATATCTCATTAAAATGTTTGTTTCCTAGAAAGGTTTTTATCTAATATGTCAGATTTCCTTCTTGCTTTTTGCAGTGTCACTTTATGAAAATCATCTATGAAAAGTCAGTCAGAAATTAACTCTGGTTTTTTTTTTCCTAGGAATTAAGAGAGGACAACATTGTACTAATTGAAACAAAGGCCATGCTGGAAGAACAGCTAACCATGGCAAGAGCTCGTGGTGATAAGCTGCATGAATTAGAGAAGGAAAATTTGCAGTTGAAATCCAAACTTCATGATGTAGAACTGGTATGCACTTTCTTTTTCATTATGCTATTTTTTTTAACTTTTGTTTTTATCCTTCCATTACAAAATCAAGTCACAGAAACTGGAGACAGACAAATCAATAGTGCTTTTGAAGAGGTTTTTAGATTGAACTTTCTGTATATGAATTCTTGAAATAGTGTAATGTTAACAGTGTAGCTATTGCCAATGCTGCTTTGTATGAGATTTGAGTTTTATTTTATGCAGAAGGGTATCGCAATTTTAAAGTACAGACTGCTTTCATACGTTTTGTTAATGGAGCTACTAAAATCTGTTTAAGTAGAAATCTCTTAGATGTAGGAAATTAAATCTAGCAAATAGTTTTTCTTGTTGGAAACCAAATCTCAAGCCATTACAGAGTCTTTAAGAATCCATTACCACTGTAAAAGACACAAAATTCAAAAATTTCTTTTCATGTAAAACAGAGATATGGTTTATTGCTTCATAAGTAAGGAAAGTTAATGAGTGGGAGACTATTGTCTATGAACAAAAAGTAACATTGGACTTCATAAACTCACTAGATAATAAATGTTCTTTTATCTCTTGTATTTTACTTAACAGTCCTCCTCTGTTCCCTCCACGGTGTGAATTCTTGTGGCTTTATCTATACAGGGTTTTCAACAGGTTCTATTTGAAATAAAAATGTGTAGGAATGCTGTATGGGATATCTGGATGTACATCAGTGACAAGGAGTGTCCCTCAGGGATCATACTGGGACCAGTGTTACTTAATATCTTCATTTATGACATTGTCAAAGGGGGTCAAGTGCAGTGTTGGTAGATTTGCAGGTGACACCAATCAGAGTGGTGAAGTTGACACACCTGAAGGATAGAATGGCCATCCAGAGGGACCTGGACAAGCTCCAGCAGTGGGCCCATGGAAATCTCGTGTGGTTGAACAAGTGCAAGGTGCTGCACCTGGGTCAGGGCAGCCCCTGGTATCAACACAGGCTGGGGGATGAACAGATGCAGAGCAGCCCTGCCAAGAAGGACTTTGGGGTGCTGGTGGATGAGAGGTTGGACATGACCTGGCAATGTGCACTCACAGCCCAGAGAGCCAGTTGTGTCCTGGGCTGCATCCAAATTGGCAGGGTGAGGGAGGGGATTCTACCCCTCCACTTCCTTCTGTTGAGACCCCACCTGGAGTGCTGCATCCAGCTCTGATGTCCTTAGCAGAGAAGGACATGAACCTATAGGAGTGAGTCCAGAGGAGTGTCTCTGTAATGATCAGAGGGATGGGACACCTCTCCTGTGAGCAAAGGCTGAGAGAATTGGGATTTTCCAGCCTGGAGAAGAGAGGGTTCCAGGGTCACCTAATTGCTGCCTTGCAGTACCTGGAGGGAGCCTGAAAGAAAGATGGTGGGAGACATTTTACAGGGGCATGTAGTGATAGAACAAGGGGAAATGACTTCAAACTAAGAGAGTAGGTTGAGATTAGATAGGAAAAAGAAATTCTTTGCTGTGATTGAGGCACCGAAAAGTTTCCTGGAGAAGTTGTGGGTGCCTCATCCCTAGAAGTGTTCAAGGCTAGGTTGGACAGGGCTTTGAGCAGCGTGGTCTAGTGGGAAGTGTCCCTTTCCATGGCAAGAACTGTATAATCTTTAGTGTCCCTTCCATCCCACACCATTCTATGATTCAGGATGTTATAAAGGTCCCATCATGCTCAGTTTTTCTAAAGTTGCTGGAGTTTTTGCATGCTTTTCTGGGTGACTTTTTGGGTTATGGTTTCTGAAAAGTTGAGAACCACTGAGGCAGCATTTCAGTTCCCACAAAAGCAAATGGCCCAAATAGTTACAAGGAGCAACAATAGATTCATTCTCTAGATCTGTTTTGGGAGTCAGAATTTACATTAGGAGGCAGGTGTTTCTTGCTGATCCATAAGACTGTGTCTAAGTTCAATGTGATGAGTTGAGACTCGGCAGAATTCAAGTTTCTGTCTGAAAAATTTCCAGTGTCAGAGCATGCTACATGTTTTTGAAGAGCTTAGCTCTAGAGACATCTTGAATCCAATCTACCATGCTAGTCCTGGCTTGTAGTGTCCCTGTTATCGCCCAGTAAGTTTTTGCTGCCATCCCTCTCTCTCCAAGTGTATCATAGACCAGAGCTGGTGCTAAAACAGGGCCAGTTGGGCTTTGATTTCTGTGGCTTATATGTGTAGCTCACAGCAAACTTTTAATGCTGAAGGTATATTTCTTTATAAAACCAGTGTTTAAGGAGATTGTTCTACCCTCAACATGCACTCTGCTTGTAGCAGCTTGGCCTAGAATCTTACAGATGAGCTGAATATGCTTTCATTCATGTGTGTCTTGCACAGGACCGGGACACAGACAAGAAGAGAATTGAAGAGCTGCTGGAGGAGAACATGGTCTTGGAGATTGCACAGAAACAGAGCATGAATGAGTCTGCACACCTAGGCTGGGAACTGGAACAACTGTCTAAAAGCACCGACCTTGCAGATAGTGAGTACCAGCTGGGGTGGCTGTGGTGATTGTGGTCTGTTTCAGAATAAACAGATTGGTTCACTGAAATGGGAACAGAAGTCAAATCCAAGATTGGAAAGCTTTCTTCATTTAGCCACTTGACTTTGATTTTTTTTAACTTCTAAAATGTATTCCTCTTCCAATTACTTCCTTTTGAAAGCATCAAAATGTTTTGCTTTTGTTTTGTTCATCACTGAGAGCATGACTGTTAAGTATCACAGTTTAATAAAAATTTCTAAAAAAGAAAGCTTTGTAAATGACACAGCAGAAATGTCACATTGAATATTTCTAACTGAATGGTTGGGTGGAGTCTGTGATCTTTAGTATTCTTTAGTACAGTTAATACAGACAATTAACTGGTCTTTAAGTCCCAGGAAGTAATGTATGCTGAAGTCATTTATTTTTACTAGATACTGGAAAATGTGTGCAGTTAAAATAACTGGCTGATTTTTTTTCTTTGAGCGGTTGATTTGATTTCCGTAACTGTTACAGACATAAGTAATGCTTTCTTCACTGGACAGGTTTTAGCATAGGTTTCTGTGTTTAACATTATTCTGACTGTCATACCAGCCTAAATAACAGTTCTAAGTGGAACTTGGGAAATACAAGCTATTTCCTCCAATTCAACATGCAGCTTTTATTGAGTATTCACCTTATTTTGCTAAGACTTGCACGTTTGGCTTTGTGTATCAGAAACAGTTGAACTTGAAGACAAAGGAATAAATTAGAGTAAGCAGATGTTAAGTTTTCAGTGAAATAGTAGTCTAGAATGGCTTTGTTTTGTACAACAGCTGTGTGTGTATGACTGACACCAGTTCTGAAATCTTCTTGCTGTCTAGGATCTGAGTTCTCTTCACTAAGATTAATGGCTAGTTAAGTATTACTTCTAAATAATAATCTTGCAAAGCAGCTTATGTTAGCCTGAGAAATGAATGTCACTCTATTACTCCTGTGCAATCAAGTATATTGCTCATTGTGTTAGTGAGGTGAAAACACAGATCTTTCAAAACTAAGAAATTTTGTTCCAGAGTACTTCAGGAAAATTTTAATTTAAATTTTATGGCCTGTTTAAAATAACAAGTTTTGTTCCCTTCTTAATTTGCTTTCACTATTGATGTAATAGGAAGAAGAATGCTAGTTTTATTTTGTTACCTCTTATTTACTAGTTTCTATCAAACATAACGTTCGAAATTTGCTTGAATGATTAATCACTGCACTGATGTTTAGCATTTTAGCAGTGGAGCTGCAGAAACTCTGATTAATCGAAGAAATAGAATGAAGAATTGATTCTATTCTATTACTGTATATACTGTATATATTACTGTATTCAGTAGGAAAATAAAACGGTGAAGGAAGACGGGTTTTTTTTAATAGAACATTTGACTTTGGACTTTTTATTTCAAGGAAGTGCTGTTCTGGTTTTACAGTAATTCTCATTAAGAAGTTTTATTTCAATCCATGTTGTACTGAATGCAGCTTGTTTGCACAAATAGAGTCAGACTGCAAAAGTCTTTTGGGAACTCTTCCATTCCTGGGTATCAAGTTGAGTGTGCAGGGGTGGCAGATGATTTTACCAGCTAGTTTGCAATTTTTTATTAAAAATAATTTTTAAAATAAGTGTGGTAAAAAATTTAGGTGGACTTTACTTCAGAACAGAACTCAACTGGAGTATTTAATTAATGTTAACTATTTGAGTCTTCACTTGTCCAAAGCTTTCCAGGTAATGCTCCATAATAGAGACAAACAGGACTTTACCAATCTCAGAAAGTTGCCAGCTTAAAGTATTCAGTGTGCTATGGTGCTTATTTAGAAGGAGTTTTTAATTTTCTTATATTTAAAGACAGTGTTTAAGTCAATTTCATTTGAAATGTGGTTTTGAAGTGATGGGTAGCAATTATTTCATGTGAACAAGAAGGTTGGTCTTGTAATTATTCAAATGCTGGGCAGAGAAATTAACAGAGCATTGAGGCTTGGGTGATGGATTTTGAAGCTGAGTGGTAGTGAGACTTTTGATCTACAAACATAGAGTAAAATAACATCTCTGTTGTAAAACTTGAATAAATTTTGTTAGTTCTAAGATTTCAACTTCAGACACTTTTCAGGTCAGCATTCTGATGGGTGTCCTGTGCCTGGGTACTTAGCAGTAAATTATTTCCTCTGATTCAGCATACTCCTGATGAAGCAGCTGTAAAGATAAGCACTGGAATTATTTTGTAAGAACTTTTTCTGACTGAATGTGACTGAATACTTGTGTTTTCACTTGCTCTTGGAAGTGCACCACCTTGCTGTTTTAGCCAGCATTTATAGCAGGGTTTTACTTTCTGCCTCAATTTATTTCCTGTGATGAAGGTATGAGATGGTCTCAAAATATATTTATTTTATTGCTAACATTAGATGTGCTCTGACTAAAGCAACATGACTAAAGCAAATTTCAGAAGAGTTAAGAAAGTAAGCAGCTTTTGAGATGGCTGGCTGTTCAGATAGTAAACTATGTATTAAAGGTTTAATGGTTATCTGTAAAAATCAGTTGTTTTTAACCAAGTATTTACTTAGCAGTCAAGCTGAAATTATGAGACTGACAGCAATAATCTTCATCCAAGTGGATCTTGCACACCTCTGAAGATGCTTGTGAATTGATTAGTGCCACCTTCTGCTTCTTGTGTTTCAACAGCCAGAAAGTCCTTTGTGTTTGAATTGAATGAATGTGCTTCGAGTCGAATACTGAAGCTAGAGAAGGATAATCAGAGCTTGCAGAACACAATCCAAGAGCTGAGAGATGCCTCCTTGACCTCCAGAGAGAGCAGCCTAAAGTTTGTGGAACTGGAAAAGGAAAATCAGCAGCTTAGTAAAAAGGTAATTTGCACACAGGAACAAATGGAGCTCTTAATTTTTTTAAACACAGTGCACAAAGGGCTGTGCAGCATTCCTGAATGATGGGAGTTTTCAGGGAGTTCACCTGTGATCCCCTTAGGACTAATGCAATTAAATTCTAATAATTTTATTTCATGCCTTCTATGTCACTGCCTGCTTCCGTGCATCATTGTAAGAAAAAGTGACTGTTCCTGTTAAAAGCTAGTTTTCAATGCATGTTTGCCCCTGTCAGATTGTACTGTTGGTTGTGTCCATTTCTGTTGTCTCACAACAGTCACTACTGGGAAATGAAGCCATGGTCACATTGAACTATTTTTGTTTATTGAAATTTTAATAATTTTTACATGTAAGTCAAATAAATTACGCAGGTGAATTCAGGTTAGTATGTTCTAAATGTCTTTCTTGCTGTCCAGAATTCCTGGACCTGCTTTTTCTTTTTGTACTCTTGGCTGTTATAAATTCTCTAGTGTCTCTCTCTCTCTCTGTGCGCAAAGATTTCAGTTCTTTCAATCTTTGCAACAATCAAGTAGGTCATCACTTTGTAAATTTACTTACATATACATGTGTGTTGCACTCTGCTATTAACTGTGATTGCATTTAGGTCAAATGCCAGCTCAGTGCTTGTCCTTGGGAAACACACTGCTTAGTTCACCTCCAACTATCAGCTTTATTTTTGTCTGACTAGTTTATTTGAATCCTCAGTCCTGTTGAATTGAGCCAAGTGTTGCTGGGGAAAAAGTATAAAACGTTTTCATGCTGGATTTTTCCACATTCCTACCATTCATAAACTATCAAGAATATAAGCCTCATTTGTCCTTTTCCCAATACTACTGTAAGCCCTGTGTGTGTGATGCTGATGCAATGATTTCAGTTCTGTTAGGCTTGCCTGTGAGCTACCTGAATCTCTTAAAGGACAAGGGGAGAAAGCCCTTAGATATGAAATGCTGCTTGTGGATTCCTAGATATATAACAAGCCATTTCTCTGCCAGGAGAACAGTATCCAGCACTGGATCATTCCATCTTCTGGAGAGATTAATTTGCTAAGTTGAGATCAGTTCCTGTTTTTTTCTCTTTTGTCAACAAGGAAAAATGCAAAGATTCAGTTCACTCTACTCTTACTTTCACACTTCCTTATATGACCTGTTGAGTATAAGTAATTCAATCCAGCTCTAATTTACATGCCTAAAATTGGAGATGGAGGCATAGAAAGCATTCAGGAAATACCTGTAGTGTACAGCAATTTAAGTCACTTGAACAACTGTGGTCAACCTCTGGCTTTGCTCCAGGCAGATTCCTGTGGGCACCTCCTGTTATGGCACTGTATTAGTGCCAACAGTTATGATTCCCTTCGATTAGAATACAGCAAGGTGTGCCAGGGAAATAACAGGTGAAGTCTGATTTGTTGCAAAATGTTTACTGCAGTGGGCAGGGGAGAGTGCAAGAGCTCTGGAGGAGTGTTAAAGTCAAGCATGTGTAAGTTAGAGGATGAGATAAAGAAGTATTTTTCTCAAATGTTTTGTGTCTTTGGGGTTCTTTTGGTAGCTTTCTTGAGATATGCATAGTAAAATCTTGTCTCCCTAAAGTCGTTTAACTGAGCTGAGATTTCATCCACTGTCTGAGATGTTCTAAAATTGTTGTTTCAATATGGTTTTTTTATCTGCTGATCTAGTGGTTGGTGGGATCATGTAGCTGAAACAGAATTATTCAGGTAGTACAAGAGGAGATGTTGTAAAAGAAAAGTCACATACTTTTTTTTTCCTTTTTTACAAGGTTTTCAGAGGAGTTAGTAGAAAACCCTCCTTTCAGGTGCACTCAAGTAGTAGCAGTCCAAGTACCTGTCATCTCTGCTTTTCTGACTTACTGAAAAGAGCTGTAAACAGTAATGTCAAACTTGCCTGCAGTTTTATGGGAAGTACAGATGAAGATCAACTATTGCTGAGCTACTGAGTTTGTTGCTGCTTTCTCTGAACAGCTCCTTTGAGACCAATGAACCTCTGCATGGTTACATTTCTGACTGCTGAGCCCTCCTTATCTCCAATCTGGGCAGCCCCTGCTTGTTTAAACACTTCCTGTAATGAGGGGCATGTTGACATAGGCAGAGCCCAGCCTCCAGCTATTTCCCACTTATAAGAATTAGGTTTAATACCCCTTTCATTGACATTTTCACTGTTGGCAGAGTTGGTAATACCAAAACAAAAATGAGCTGATACTTGTGCAGAGCTGTAGATGCTCTCAGTATTTTGCAAGTTTAAAAAGAAATCGTTTCCTGACTAGTTCCCAGAACCTCTTGGTTCTAAGTACTGAAGAGCTACTGCTTTTCTGTTCTTGTGTTCTTCATGCATTACAAGTACAACTTTCAAAATGAATAAGTAAGAAAACTTCGTTGTAGAACTGGAGCCTTATTCACTAATCTTTCAAATGCAATATTGTCACCTGCTGGGGAAAAGGGGGCCAACAGAACGCAGGGAATGGGAGTGTAAACTTGGTCACCCCAATGCTTTAGTGTTTTTCCTCTGTTTCAGGTTGGAGTTTTGCTCTTTTAGTGCTGTTGCTCACTGTAGTGTCTTAGTGACTTTGGCATTCACTGGTAGAGTAAGACAGTGATGGAGAGGCTAGGAGGAGGCAAGTACCTCAGGAAGGGGAGCACCAGAAACTTAATCACTGTTGGCAGGAGCACAACAAGGCATTCAGCAGGCCAATGAAGTAAGCATTTCTTACTGCTGTGCCTTATATGCTCTGATCTTAAAAGGCATGAAGAAGATTTTTAGCAAGAATCTTGTGAGAAAAATAAAGACAGTCCATTTCTTCCTCTGAGACAGGTAACTGCAGGAGAGAGGGATTTAATCTTTCAGCCGTAGTCCCCATCTCATTTCTCTCTGGTCTTCAAAATTACTTGAAGTGCAAACTCTCCTTGTGTCAAGCTGTGGTTGATGTGTTTTGGTGTGTTCTCTTCGCACAGATTGAGAAGTTGCAAAATCAAATTGAAAAAGAGAAGCAAAGCAACCAAGATTTGGAAACCTTGAGTGAGGAGCTGATAAAAGATAAAGAGCAGCTACAAGTTGTCATGGAGACTCTAAAGGCCGACAAAGACAGACAGGTGCAAACTTCTCAAATGTAATGTAACAATGTGCTCAGTAATGGTAATTCAGTGATGCCATTTAGAGCATCTGGTTCTCTCAGGGAGATAAGGCAATTTGAGAGTTACTAAGTGCAGGTTGAACTTGTTCGAATCTAGGTTAAAAGCTTCTTCAAGTGTAAAAGACAGCATGTTTTGCTGATTCCTGCTCTTGTTACCATAAGGGAATCATCAGACAGACATTCCCCCTTGAGGGGAAAAAAGCCTTTGGATCTTACTAAATGGAATACAAATTGGTTTTAGGATGTGCAAATAGATCCCCATTTTGTTGCTGAAGATTGGTCTTCCACCACCTGTATGGTGTGATTGGTTTGGTAGAGGTTCTTTAGCCACCCAACCTTTTTGCTCTGTTTAAGAGATGCTGAGGACATACTTAGGTTTTCTGGACTGACATGTTAATTGCCCTTCAGCTTTTACCACTACGCTGAAGTTCATGTGCAATGCCTGAAAACTGTCTTATTACAGGTTTTTGCAAGTATCATCTGTACTAATTTGACAAATAAAAAAAATACAGGCGCAGATCATTAGAGACTGGTCTGAATATTCTCAACTGTACGAAAATTTACTCCTAAGTTTTTGTGAGGTGAAAATTAAATAGCAAAATGTCCTACTTGTGTACATCTTTTCATCTTAAAGGGTTTTTACCCAGACTACTCCCTAGGAAACTGCACTTTACCAAAAAAAAGTCTTACCTTTTAGTTGTTAGAACAACTACAGACTCTTTGTGGCAGGAATTAATAGATGGTGTGAAGGTAGGGCAGGAAGTAAAACCAGAAATATTCCCAGTTGTTGAACAAGAGCAGTTTATGATTTTTTTCGGGTCTAGGCCCTTTTGATTTGTGTGGATGTTGTCTAGTATAAGAATCAAATGCAAATTGCAGTCTAAATTACAATTGCTTCACCTGAAATTTTACCAGTGTGATAGGTGTACTGTCCTTACCAAAAGTGTGTCTTTAATGTAATCTGTAACTGCTCTACATTTGCAAGTATTCTGAGGTTCCTGGCAGCTTAACAGAGATAATTTAAGTCTTCAGATGCCAAAGATGAAGGTAAACCTAGATGGAAAGATACCCTCTATTAAGGATGATTTGTAATAAAGCATCTTCTCCAAGGTGTTCTCTGCAGGTCCTCTGTCTGCTTTCTCCTTCTGCCTCAGCCTTCTTGGATGGTAGGAAGAGTGTAGCACAGTTCTTAGTTTATTAAAATCATGAGTTACCCAGAGGTAACTCATTTTTTTTGATAGTTTGGGTTCTTGGTTATGGTCAGTAATTTGCTAAGAAATTTGTCTCAGATTAAATGGATATGATTTTGTTAGTAATCATCTCTCTGCTTTAAGACTAATTTGTACCGCACTTGTATGGTAGATGAATAACATTTGCACAACTGTTTATGTAGATAAAGGACCTTAAACAAGAGAATGATCATCTTAATCAAGTTGTCTTATCCCTGAGACAAAGATCACAAGTGAGCAGCGAGGCAAGAGTGAAAGATATTGAAAAAGAGAACAAAATCCTTCATGAAACAGTAACCGAGACAAGTAGCAAACTGAGCAAGCTGGAATTTGAGAAGAAACAATTGCAAAAGGATTTTGACCAGGTTAGAGAAAAAGTGGAAAGAGTGGAAGAAATGGAAAAAGAGCTCCACCGTCTGGAGAGGGAGAATGAACAGCTCACAAAAAAGGCAGCAGTGATGAAAATAGTGACAGAAAAAGTGGAAGTTCTTGAGCAAGAGAATGGTGATTTGGAAGTGGAAAATAGGAAGCTAAGAAAATCCTTGGACACGTTACAAAATATTTCCATCCGACTTGGTGACCTGGAAAGGGACAACAAGCAATTGGATGAAGAAAATCTGGAGCTTAGAAGAGTGGTAGAGACAATGAGATTTACCAGCACAAAAATGGCACAAATAGAAGCAGAAAATAAAGATTTGGAGAGGGAGAAAGAGGACTTAAGAAAGAATGTGGAAATGTTAAAAGCAATGAACAAGAAATCAGAGAGGCTGGAGCTAAGCTATCAGAGCATCAATTCTGAAAACCAGAGACTTCAACAAATTGTGGAGAACAGCAGTAAAAAGATCCAGGAATTAGAAAAAGAAGTTCAAGGAATGGAGAGTGAAAATCAGATCCTCCAGAGGAACCTTGAAGAGCTAAAGGTTTCTGCCAAACGGCTAGAGAGGTTAGAAAAGGAAAACAAAGCCCTAGAACAAGGAATGTCTCAGCTAGAAAAAGACAAAAAAATGCTAGAGAAAGAAACAAAACGGCTTTGGCAGCAAGTGGAGCTGAAAGATGCTATTTTGGATGACAGTACAGTAAAATTAGCAGTTGCTGAAAAGGAAAACAAGACACTAGAAAAGGAAATTGCTCGATTCAGAGATTCATCTAATAAACTGAAAGAGTTTGAAAAGGACAATAAAGACCTCCTAAAGCAAGTTACAATTGATAAGAGAACGTTAGCTACACTGAGAGAGGTAAGCAAAATAATTCTGGGTTGTATGCTGCTATTTCTTTTTTTCCAGCTCAGTGAAGTACTAAAGGGATATATCTGTCCCACAGGAGATTTTCAGTCTTAATAACAGCCACTGTAAAACATTGCCTTGGAAAGTGGAACATGCCAAGAACTGCACTTGGTGCAGTTTTCTACTTGGTGTCCACAATGCAGAGTGTCAAAATGTTGTCTTTTTTTCATGCAGAAAAAAATTTTAACACAGCCCTTTATGTGGTGCCTGTTAACCAAAGACTTTGTTTGATATTTTCTCTAGTGATAACCACAAAATTGTTTGCTAACTTGAGAGCTCCAACAGGGGAGATTGACTCTCAGGACTAGGAATTACTAGCACTTGTTGTGAGGACACATTGATATCCCTGTTCTGAAAGAGACAAAACCATCCAAAATGACCAACCGAAACCAGCTGCACCAAGATTTCCCAAATGCTTCCCTGATGAGTGAGAGCATGCTAAGCAGCAGTGAGCTCTCCCTGCACTGAGCATTAGGACACTGGCAATCCAAAGATTTGTTTGCTATAGAACCTGGACACTCTTATAAGTGTCCTGTGAGCAGATTCATATGATTGCAACTTGCTCTCATTGCCTGTCCCAGCTGCTGTTGTCCTGCTGGAAACAGGATTTCCTGTAAAGCAGCATTAAAAGGAAAAAGGGTTGTGCTGCAGTAGCTCAGTGAAATAGATAAGTTTAGCAAGATTAATAGAGTAAGCAATCACTTATTCAAGCTTTAGTTTTATTTAAGTTTTTGAAACATTAGTGTAATTTTGAGGAGGAGAGATAGTCTGTCAGAAACACTTGACACAGTCCCAGGTTAGTTTCTATCCCACTTTGCTTAAAAATTAATAAAACAGTTTAATTTCTGAGAAGACTCCCTTATAATCCTTCCATTCTCAGACTTCTGCAGATTTCCAGTGGTGCAGACCCATACAGTAGCCCATCTTCTTTTCCTTAGTTACTTTCTATAGATTCTGCAAAAGAAGTTCATGAATGTTGAAGGGACCTCTTTACAGACGATGGACTGACACTGTGTTTTCTTACCTTTCCATGCAGATGAACTCATGGCTAAATTTGTGATGTCAGAGGACTAGTAAATGCCTACAGTTTGATAAAGTACTTTTACAAAATTTTATTCTTGCTTCTGTTTGCTTTTCTGGATAATTTTTTAATTTAGAATTCTTCAGTAGCTTTTTTTGTTCTTCATGTGTTTGAGAAAACTTTTAGCAGAAACACAAGCAATATAGATCTCTATGGTGCATTTGTATTTCAGAGAATTTTGAATGGTAGGTATCTTCACACTTGGCTAGGTACCAAAATTAATTTTTCCTTTTTAGAAATGCAGGCTGGCACTATATCTCCCCAGGCTGTTTCCACACAGACCACTTTACTGGCATAACAGCAGAGAATTGTCCCAATATACCTTCTGGCACAGTGCCACCAAGTTTTCTCCTTATATGACTTCCTTGCTGGGTTCTGCTTTAGCTTCTTCCCAATGAAACCTAAGTGAAACCAGGCTGCATAGTAGATGCCAGAATAAGTGACCAAGCTCTTGGGTTCAGAACTGTCCTGTCCCTTATGCTACCATGTAGTTACACTCTTAAAATTTTGGGCAGAAATTTGCCATATGTCAGAAATTCAGTGTGTTGTTCACTATTGACCCTGTTACCAAGTCCCATGGTAATAACATCATAGTCATAATACCTCAGGAGACTTCCATACTGAAGTTGTGTTGCTCTTCAGTGTGTGTGCCAGTGCTGGCAGGGCTTTTTGTCCTAGCTGAGAGGTGGGAACTCTCTCTGCTGGTGTCCCCTGCCCTGTACACATTGCTGTGTGCCCCAGAGATGGGGTGGTGTCTGCTGGCCTGCACATTCCCTCCTCTGGCAGGCAGGCACAAAGCTAGTGCTGGCAGAAGTAGCTCAATACAGTGAGTGAGACAAAGGCCAAAAGAAGCATTCTGCAGATTTATTTCAAGTGACCTATAAATGAAACCAATCAGTTTAATTTTGCACTCAGCTGTCACTGATGAAGCATTTTAGCTGACCTACTTGAAACTAGGATTTTATCCAATGAATTTTTCAGTACTCTTCAAAGAAATGTATAGTGCTGGATAATTACCACCACTCTGCATAACTAGTCATGTTAATGCTATTTCAGGATTTGGTCCTGGAGAAGCTGAAGAGTCAAAAGTTGTCTAGTGAGCTGGACAAACTGAGCCAGGAACTGGAGAAGATGGGATTGAACAAAGAGCTGCTGCTGGAGGATGATAATGGCAATGATGACACGTAAGGAAACTGAGTTCTTCTAGTCATTCTTTTGGCTCGGCCTAACTGAAGCCCTTTGCCTTTCTTTTTGGTTCTCATCTTTTTGGCTTCCTTGCCATTACCCTTAACAGTTTTGGACATAAACCACATTTTTCAGAGGCAAGCTTGGCAGCATAGTCTTAAGTTTTGCAAATCATTTTCTTGGGTGGAAGAAAGAAGTACCACTTTCTCTCTCTATGCTAGCAGTGTTACTATAATTCCTCTGTATTCCCCAGCAGAGTAGCTTCTGGGTAGCTATTTCAATGTGTATTTCTCTTTGTACTCTCTTTAACAAGTAAGAATAGTGTCTATTAAACAGTGTCTGTCATTATTACATGTAATTGGTGATCCAGATACCTGTTAATATAAACATAGATGTTGCCTAAGAAGTATCTGATGGCTCAGAATTACTCTGTAAGTCTTATAGTAATGAACACAGAAAATCCCAAAGACCTGTGTGTATATTGGCCTCTTGGTAGAACCTTCTTAGAGAAACATACCCACTTTGTAGGAGTCTTTAAACTGTGAATCTTCCTCCTTATCAAGAATGTACAAAAGAGCCATAAGAAGAGTTTTCTGTAGTGTAATTATGGGAAAAAGAGACTTTCTTTCAAGTTATGTAACTCTGATATTTGTGTAGAACTGTGCTGATGTTATGAAAATTGATTGGATTTTCCTTAAGGGAATTCCCCAGCTATAATATATAAGCAGCAATCTGCAGCAGTAGAGGAAATAATTTTCCCAAATAAGCAAGAACGTGTAATTTAACATGTAGTGAGATTGGGAACAGGTAAAGGTGAAGTCTGCTATTTAGATGGTGCTCGCATCCTAATGGCAGACATTGGAAAGCTATTATCATATTTTTCAGAAAATACAAGGTTCTGGAAAGGAAAACTGATTCAGCACTAAAATCAGCTCTAGCTGTGAAAGAGGAGAAGATTGCAGTGCTGGAAGCTCAAGTGAAAGACTTTCTGAACTTGAACCAGCAGTTACAGAATGATCTAAATATGGTAAGAGCTTAAGTGAATTACAATTTTTCATTTGTGATTGTTGTGGTTCTGCACATTCACATGTTTATGCGTACTTTGGTTTGAGGTTTGATTTTTTTTTTTTTTTTTTTTCTGAAGAACAGGTTGCTTCTTCTCTCTGCCCCTCCCTATACACCTCCTTACCAAGAACCTTTTTTCACTGGACTGCCTCTTTTTTGTCCCTTTCTATGTAACGATAAAAATTCATTAAAAAAAAAATTAAGCAGGAGCACATCAGGAGGTGTTTTCTTGGATAATTGTTCTTCATAGATCTGTTTTCTCATGTTTTTTTTCATTGGCATGGCTGTGTTTTTCCTGCCTTCTTTAGGTGGAAACACGGGCTGAGGAAGACTGCAGTTGAAACATGTCACCTAAGAACAGCCTGTTTGTTAGGTGACAGTGAGCTTAAGTCTAAAGGCACATGACTGGAAGCCAAAAGATGTGGATTCTTCCACCTGTCTGTGTCTCAGCTTTCCTGTCAGTGAAGTGGGATAATACTGTATCTCTGAAAGTCTGTACAGTGCAAGAGAGGAATGACATATCCCATCATTACTAATACATTATTCCAGTTCCCTCAGTGTTGAAGGTTGTTGCTTGTTGACTTTGTAGGTGAAGAAGGACTTTGATGCACTTAAGCAGACTCAGCAGGATGCACAGTTTGCTCAGAAGCCACTGAAGACTTCAGCAGAGAAGCTCATTCCCAACCAGCAAATGAATGAGAAATTGGAAACAAGGCACCAAGAGGCTACCACAGAGCTGCTGAAACTGAAGGATAGGGCCATTGAGTTGGAAAGGAATGTAAGCCTTCTCCTATTTCCTCTTAGCTCATGGTCTTCTCTTGTGCTCTTGAGTAGGTCGGTGGAAACTGGATTTTTGAACTCAAAGGAAACTGATATGTTTTCTGGAGCACCCAAGTCTACCAGATTGCTTGGGTGTCTCTTAGGACTGCATGGGACTTAAGTGCTTTGTGTGTCTTGTGTCCATCTTGTCCCATCTTTGCAGGGATTAGTCCTGTGTTTAACATCTGTCCTACCTTCATTTAATGCTGTGAAGAGGTTTTTTATGCCTTTGTTGCAGAATGGTCATCACTAATTGGTTCTCATCTTTGATAGGACTCCAGATCATCAGGACAGCTGTTTCTTTTCTTCCTGTCACCCCTTCAATGCCATCTCTCTTTCAGAATGCAGCCCTGCATACTGAGAAGCAGCTGCTTAAGGAACAGTTAAAGCATTTGGAAACACAGAATGTCTCCTTCAACAACCAGATCCTGACACTACAGAAGCAAAATGTCTTCCTTCAGGAACATAACACTGCCCTGCAGACACAGACAGCCAAACTCCAGGTCAGCACATCTTCATACCTTTGTTCCAGGAGGTTAGGATTGATTACAGTGATGTGGAGAAGTTGACAGCTAATAATGAAATGTTTGTGTTGGTAAGCTGATGTAATGATGGAAAGATGAGGCCCATGAGGTGGAGCTTAGTTTGAGGTCTGAATTTCTTCAAGCTAGAAGGGAAATTGGGTCTGTAGCTAATGTCTGGTAGCTACCTTCCACAAGAAGGTGGTTATTTAGAGAGAATTAATTAAAATTAATACAGCAAAATCTAGAGAAGCTACACTTCTGAAATGAAGAAAGCTTTGCTCTTTGCTTTTTTGTGTTAATGCTATGTCTGTGAAAGAGCTCAGCAGAAATGAAAGGAGGACACAGGTCAGCTCCCCATAGGCATTGTAGCAAGGAGTTCCATCACAGTTTCCAGGCTTTCAGTCAAAATGTCACAGTTGCCAGTGGAAAATATACTCTTAAAAATTACTTGACTTAAAAAAAAATAAACTTACTTTGAGAAAGAGACCAGTTTCAAAGAACAACATTGGATTAACTCTATTTTTCTTGCATGACTTCCATTTTTCAAGCTTTTCTTCTTGTACATTCAGAGATGGGATTTTTTTTGTTCTCATTAATTATTTCCCATCTGTAATTGACTTATATTAGCAACATATAAAATCAGTGCACCATCTTTACTGAAACCAGACTTGTTAGGAGTACTGCTTACATACACTGTTAGGAGTATTGTCCACAGGCTCAGGGATGCAGTTAATATTTTTGAGTTTGGGTGAACTTGAGTTTCATTGTTGTACACAAATATGGGGTAACTTTTGCCTTTGACATGATTGTCAGAGGTGCGGTTGAGTTGTGAGTATTC
Source organism: Certhia americana (assembly GCA_018697195.1). NCBI lineage: Eukaryota > Metazoa > Chordata > Aves > Passeriformes > Certhiidae > Certhia > Certhia americana. The sequence goes on along the minus strand of CM031861.1, from coordinate 46,781,173 downwards.
CAGGTCATCTTGGTCTTTGGGCTCAAGAGTTTCTGGTAAAACAGTTTTTTTTCAGTTTGTGATAATTTTCATGCTACTGATTGCATAGCTTTAGGTGGTGCATGCTACCAGCAGTAATACCAAAATGATGCCAAATTGTACATAGATGTCTTAAGTCAACAGGGCAATGTCAGCATTCTTGACTAACTCTATATGGATATAAGCTGCTGCAAAATGTTTGTTGTATGTACCAGTAGATATGAATACGTAGTAGTTTTTTTTCCTTCCAAAACTTCAGGTAGAAAATTCAACTCTCAGCTCCCAGAGTGCTTCACTGACGGCTCAGAATGCTCTACTGCAAAATCAGCAGACAGCCAAGGAGAATGAGAATGAAAATCTACTGAAACAGAAGGAGCAGATGAAAGCTGAATATGAGTCGCTGCTTCAGGACCATGAACACCTTGCTTCACTGCATGAACGGCAGTCTGCAGAGTATGAAAGGCTAATAAATCAGCACAGCTGCCTGAAAACATTACATAAAACCCTGGATCTGGAGCACAAAGGTCTGCGTGAGAGGTATGCTCACTGCTCAGGGGTAGCCACAATGTGCCAATGTTACAATTTTAGCCTTAAATGTTGTCTCCAATTACAAACAGAAATTACAGAGTTGTTGCCCTGAAAAAGTGTCTGATCGTTCTTGTTGTCATTAGGACATTAGATGAAAGTATTTGCAAAGCTCTAGATTTTAGATCTCTAAAGGTGACAGAAGGAGGTGACTCTGGTCATGCTCAGCAAACATGGGCTTGGATCTTGGGGATGCTTTGTCAGAAGTAGCTTAAATGCTTCTACTACATTTAAGGATTTGTGCTATAATAACATACTTAAAAACATTCTCCAATTCTACTGTGTGGAGTCTCTCTTCTAACCATGAAGTCTGCAAGTCACCTATATGTGAGTAGTATGTATCTTGAGAAATTTCAGTCACTGAACCTTGTGGCATCTGTGTCATATCAAAGGAGGCTCTCTGAAGGAAGCTATGTATTAACTGTGAGATAACGATGTATTACTAATTTTCTTGTAGTTCTCATAGTCCTAAAGCTTTTGCTTCAGGCCCTTCAGTTGAATTAGGAAATCCACAAACTGTTAGTTGTTTAGTCTCTAGTCAGTCATTTTCTGACAAATGTGCATTTGATGTATGACGTATATTGAACAATATACATAATGTACTGCTACAAAAATGCTGCTCTGCCTGCCTCTCAAACTTCTTACATTTTTCAGTGATTTTCCTCAAAACACTTGTATTTAGGTTTCATTTCTGTGCAAGATTGAGTTAGGTTCAGAGCAACTCAGTGGTGTAAACTGGTGCTAAACTTTTCTTTCCCAAAGACTAAGGAGCTGGCAAATACAGTGTGTGGTAGATTTTTATAAAGTACAGAAGTAAACTACTGTGATTAAAATATCCACTGGGGTTGTGTGACAGGACAGCTGCTTGGCTGTCAACTAAATGAGCTGTAAGTGATTACACAGACCCTGTTCCTGCTTACCAAGTCTTTCTCAGACTGATTAATGGTTCTCATTGATTCTGGCTTTGCTTGAGATTACTACACTGCCGTGTGTTAAGGCAATTTGCTGTGTTCTTTCTTTGCTTGATGAGTACCAAACACTAAGCAGCCTAAGGAAAAACTTTTTCAGAGAGTAGGTTATCTGTAGAGGTAAGTGCTTGGGTCCCCACTGTAATCAGTAATAGTTTGACTCTTTTCTGAAATGTGACTCCTAGTGAGAGGTGCTTCAGGGGACCAGATGGTCGCCTTCTCTGTATTCAAAACAGGTTGAGTTGGGCAGTTCTAAGCATGCAGTATCCTCCTCAGCAGATCAGTCTTAAAAGATACTTACCAAGGTGATTTGTCCAAGTACTCCATTGGGCTGTCAGGAAAAAAGCCACAAGCTACTTTTTTTAGTGCATGTTTTGTTCTTCCTTCATCATGTGCTGCTGAGGGAGCAGAAGGGAGAAAGAGCTGCATAAGAACTCTTCTTTTTAACTGAGGTATTTAACCGCTAAGATGGAATATTTCACTTTCAAATTCAGCTAGAATGCACAACCTTCTAAATTTTCCCCAGAGGCAGCTCAGTGCAACCAAGAAGTTTTCTTGTGTGATGTTTAGGAGATGGATTTTTCATGTCACAACTCCAAGGTGATTGGTTTTCCTCAGCTGGTAACAGCACTGTGATCATAGTTCTGTTGCTTAAGGCAGGATTACACTTCCACACAAACCTGTGACTGCAGCTTGTCTAGAAAAACCCACAGCAACTTTAGTTAGCTTGTGCACGTCCAACAACATGTACAGCCAAGGTCCCAAAGGTTTGTGTAGTTCACTCTGCTGCATTCTAACCACAGAATATTTTCTGCACCTGAGCAAACTTCTTTAAACCTCTTTTGGTTCTGTCTGCACAGTATTAACACTGCAGTGGGGATTTAATAATGGGTTGTATGTAACTGCAGTGAAATAGCCTGTCATAGCCCAGCAAACCACAGATATGTGGGTTTGGCTTAGCCAGAAGAGGAGGATTAGTATGTTAGGGTCATTTACCATTAATAGCAGTTTTTTGACTTTGAGTTGTCTGGCTGTCTCAGTGAACACAGAAAGGCTGGCCTCTTCAGCATTTTAAAAATTGCTTTACATATTGCATGTTACTAAGGGAAGGGAATAACTTTGTAGCTAGAGTTGATTAACATATTCCTGAACATTTCTTTGTGACTTAGTCTAGGGAAGTTTAATCCTGCAGAGACATTGGGAAAAGAATCCCTACTGTGTAGAGTTACATATTGGAGGGAGTTGTATTATTATGTTACCCGTGCTGCCTGCTAGTTATTTTTCTGGGTTCCTTTTGCCACACTTTATCATAGCTGAGCATTTTTAAAGTTGTCTCAGTTGCAAATACCTACCCATTGTGTTTCTCCTCAAAATGCAGCAGAAAGAATAAAAGCCAAAAGAAGTAAAGAGGACTATGTTTGTTCAATCCTAGAATGGATTGTGTCAGAGCTAAAATGGAGTCTATGTGCATATATAAGACAATCTTTGAAAAACCCTTCTGTCCAAGAGCTTGATGCTTTAAAAAGTGAAATGAACATGAATGTTGAATAGTCTACAGGAAGGGCGACCTGGTAGAGCTTGTCAGGTTGCACAGCTTCTGCTCAAATCGTAGACTCCAGGGTGAATCTCTACTATAAGAATTTTGCCTGAGGATTTCATTAGGGCTCCCGACATGAACAATCATTTCCATTTTTGCAGACAGTCTCCTCTTTCTTACCTTTCACCTAACAACTGGGGGAGCAGCTGTGGTCTACCTCAGGCTCAATGTGGCAGCCTGTGGTGCTGGGCCTGGCTGGTAGTGCTAGACCAGTAATCTGCTTCTATCTAAGGAACCCTCTTCAAAACATAGAAGGCCAGGATAAAAATGAACAGAGTAGCCCTATTGTACAGAGACAGCTAAAGAATTTACAGTGCAGTTTCTGCAGACAGCCTTGGTAATCCCTGCCAAAGGACTGACTGGGGTGTGGCTTCTCAAACTCTTCATTGACACACAGTCTGTCTATAATGCTTCTTGGAGCTGAATGTGAAACCCTCCTCTGCTTTCAGGTTCTTCCATTTGTTGTGTTGACATTGAATTTGAAATGTCCCAGAGCTCAATGGAGCAAGGAAAAAAAAAAGTTAATTAAACTCCACTGGTGTTACTGGGAATGAATAGCATAAAGCAGCTTTTGTCTGGGAGACAGGTACTTTCCTGTGTGGCCCTTCAATGGACTAGAATTTGGGACAGGCTGTAATTTGACCCTGGGGTGAATGGAATGGTAGCCTGATAGAAAAACAAGTTTTCAGGAGCCAGTGTATTTGGTGCTGTCTGCTGGTTTTGGTTTTGTGTTGAAGTTTTCATGACTGCAGAGTAACTGTGCTCTGCGTTCAACTCTGCTGGCACAACAGTCACAGAAAGATGTTCTCTTTGGCTTTTTAAACAATGCTGCATCTTCTGCCTTGATCTGTTTTAAAATTACTTGGAAGAATATTTCTCCATTATTGACATAGATCTATCTGATAGTTTGGGGAAACCCACTTTTATTACAGTGACCACAAAATGTGCTGATGACTTCTGACATTGACTGCACCAGTGGCCCCAGTGGCCTCTGCTGGTGTATGGCACAGATTCCTGACAGAACTAGAGCTAAAAAAAAAATCTGTGAACAGCTTGCTGCCTTGTGAAGCGATTTCAGTCCACCTCATTCTTCTCAGCATTTTCTGAATGTAGGTGTTGTAGCACCTCAGGGAGGCTAAGCCTGCCTAATCCATGCCTCTGCCAAATATCAAGAAAGTTGTTCCACACATCAGTTACTTTAGCATACCAGAGATCAAAACTAAAGATTGGTGTTTGGCATCACCCCTCCCTCTCTCCCTATTTCCCTGCCCTGAATGGTTTATGCATAAGTTATATAAACCAAATAACAGTGGAAGCCTGGATGTGCATGCTGGTTTTGCTCTTGGTTTTTTCACTAGTGAGCAAATAGAGCAACTCAAGCAGGTGAATCAGCCTCTGCCTAAAGGTGCGTTGCTGTCAACTCACTGATACCCCATCATCTGTCTGGAATATACAGGAGATTAATAGATGTGCAGGATGCTATTACCTATGCATATAACCTAATATTCATTAGGTGATTACCTAACAAACTCTTGCTCATTGCACTGCTTTCCTGTTGCTTTTTGGGAGCTACTTTCTAGTCAGGTGTCAATTATTTGTGACTGGGATTCTGGTTTAGTGGTGAAGTTTCTATTTTGCAGAATCTTATGCTTTTAAAAACTGAGTGACCGGAATCTGAAATTGAAGTAAGATTCTGTCAATTGTATTCCAGTTTCCTTAAAAAATGCTTTCCTTTTTTTTTCCTAAAATATACTCTGCTGACTCAGTATACTAAGTTGAATTTTCATGCATAATGTTGCATTCTTCTGTTTTGGTAGAAGTTAAACCACATAAATGTGGATGAAATAAACAAAGCCAGAAAAGAAGATGCTTTGTGATCATTGTGGTATTACCTATTAAAAATATTGACCCAGGGGAAGAAAAATGTTTAAATGAAAGCTGAGGGTATGCTATTCCTCCTTTTGCAGATACAATAGTTTAACGAAACACAAAGCAGAATTGGAAGAGTTGGAATTAGTTTTAAAAACTGAGAGAGAGGTTTTGCAACAAGAGAGAAGATCAAATGCAATAACCACTGGGGAAAATCAGAAGCTGAGGGAGGAACTGGACAGGTATGGATCCTTTGCTAAACTACTATATATATCAGTTAAAAGTCAATTATACAAAACATGGATGTGTTGCTTTAGCTCTGAAGTACCTTCATATAACGTGTCTGGGGTTTTTTTCTTTATTTTGGTATTGTTAATTTGGTAATTTTGACTTGTTAAAGATTGTCAGCTGTCAACTGATACTGTTACTTGGTGCTTCACACCTGGGACCTTTGCTCATACAAAATAAGCTTCCACATGTGGTTGGTTCAGTTCATAAGCATTCTCTGCAATGAATTATTTCCAAGACCTTGCCTTTAGGAAGAGCTACAAATGCCTAACTCCCAAATTATACTTTTTTTTTTTTTTCCTTAAGGAGCACTAGTTTATGATTTTTACACAATATGATTTAGCTCTAGGTGTTACCATTGTTCATTTTCTGCTGCCAAGAGAAAACTACCATTCCTGTTATTTAAAACAATCTTAGAGACTCTTGATCAGTGGGTAGCTGTTAACTTATGGCAGAGCCCTTTCTGAGAGCCACACCCAAAAATCTTCTTGTAGCCTTGTCCCTACTACAAAGGTGTTTTAAGAATCTGTTTGTTACAAATAAGGGGCCAAGACTGCATCAAGTTAAAGCAATGTCAGGTTGAATCATACCAAAAAATCACATTTTAAGTTGAACTACAATTGTACAGATGTACTTTAGAACAGTCCAGAGCTCTCCAGAGGCTTTTTCAAGTTTGCTGTTCTGAATTCGTTTTCTTAGGGACAAAGATGCTGCATAATGTTGATTGCAGGGCTGGCAGAGAGCCAGGTTTATCTGTCAGCAGATACAGAACTTAATCTGTTTATTTAGTTATTTAATGTTATGCCTTCATGATTTGTAGACATTTTTAGATTTACCTAGAAGTGTAAAAGAATCCCACAGTATCTTCTTAGAACACTACAATGTTTCATACTTCAGGACACTTAAATGCTCATATTTCATGCATCAGGATAAAAAAATAGCATATGAGGTTTTTTTATTTGTGCCAAATAGAGCTGCTTTTATATCCAAATGCTCTTAAATACATTGTGCCTCAGAAATTTGTGGTGTGTTTCTTACTTATTGAAGAAATAGCAGTTTTAGTTTTCAGGTTTTTTCGTTCAAGTTCTTTTGTAGATTTGAAACTTTTTATAATGTTACCACTACTTGTTAATAAAATTTTATTAAATGCTTAGAATAAAAATGTCCTTAGGAGTTACTCTTTGGAGCTGTGTTTGATTTAGTGAGAGCTGCAAACTGATGGTGTGGTCATTGAATGTGAGATCATTTCTGTGGAATGTCCTTCAGAAGTATGCTGTCTTCTTTGTGTTTAGGGTGAATTTTTTGCACAACCAACTAAAGGCAGAGTATGAAGGGCTGCATTCACACACTAAAGAGCTGAAAACTTCCTTGAACAACTCTCAGCTGGAGTTGAATCGTTGGCAAGCTCGCTATGATGAGCTGAAAGAACAGCACCAATCCATGGATATCTCTCTGACCAAGCTGGATAACCACTGTGAGGTGAATACCTGTTGATACTCAGCTACTGCTGCTTTTGGGTTAGTGAGCTGCCATTCATTGTGTGAAGCTTTTGACATGTTGTATATAGAAGGTCAAACTATGTAGCAACACCTCCATACAGTTTGAAGTGTATAGGTTTGTATCTTAGGTTGCCATGCTGTTGTGTTCTCTTGATTGTGGTCTGCTCCAGGGAAGCCAGATGCAGAGGAGAAATTAATTTGTCTTGTTTAATAGCTCCTGTCCCGTCTAAAGGGAAATCTGGAAGAAGAAAACCATCATCTCCTGAGTCAGATTCAGATGCTGAGCCAGCAGAATCAGATGTTATTGGAGCAAAGCATGGAGAGCAAGGAGCAGTATCATGAAGAACAGAAACAGTACATGTAAGTAAAAAGAGATTTGAATTGTGAAATCTAAAAAAAGTAATCTAGATAAATACAGAATACTAATGAACTATCAGGACTAGAAGAGCAGGCAGTGGAATAATAGGTCTTTTTGATTTATCTTTTTGATATCTGTTGGAAAAGGAGATGTTTGGTATGAGAAGTGTAATGAGAGCACAAAATGTTTCCACATTGCCCTACTGCAAAGGGTTGTTCACAAAACATCTGGGCAAGCATAGCTCTTTTCAAATAATACAGATGAACCTATGTGGAAAATCCAGTTAGAAAAGTTAGAATGCTAAACTCAGTGGTACTTGTCAAAGAAGAGGAGGTTGGGAAAGAGTTTTAAGATTTTGGAAAACTGCCAAGTTGCAACAAAAATTTAGTCTTGTGAGAGTCATTTTATGTTTAGGTTCCTGAAGAATAGCAGATATTTATACTCCTTGTTTTTTTCATTTACATTTCAAGAAATACCTGCTTTGATGTTTTTAAGGATACAGACATCAACATACATTGCTGTGTCCTTCATGCACAGGTTGACACGCTGAAGTGAGATACGCTGTTTAAAGATCCTGTGTGTTTACAAAGAATCCTCTTTTCAGGAAATTAAGAGAAATTCTGCAGTGTATTTCTCTTATAGGTATGAAAGAAGGAGGAAGAAGAATGTTCTTAGTCACAAGAATTTTAGTTCAAGCACATCAGGATCTGGGAGTTACTGAGTTGAGTTTTATAGCAGTACTGGCTTATATGGTTGAAGTGTTAGAAATTGTTTGCTGAAATAGGCTGAATACAGTTCAGATGTACTCTAATCTGTTTATCCTGGTGTCTGACTGATCTATGATGGAGGTACACTTGCCTTGAATGAAAATAAGATTTACCAACTGCCACTGTGTAGGTTAACGAAATAATCAGTAAAAATGTAGTTAGTCTTAACACCACCAAACAAACTCTGCCTGAAATACTAGTTAGTAATCTTGCACCACCATCTGGTGTTGTTTCACCTTTCATGCTTTATCACCAAAAATCATTAATCAGCATGGTTGGTAGGCTCTTGCATTTGCCCTCTCCAGACTGTGACTCCTGAAGGTTCAGGATAGGAAGATATGTAAGTCTCATTCTTCTTTTGGTGGCTTTTGGTCTTCAGTTTTTTGATTATGCTTAATTTCATACAGACGACTCAGAGTGTCCTCTTCCCCCTCACAGTGATAAATTGAATGCCTTAAGGAGACATAAGGAAAAACTTGAAGAGAAGATAATGGATCAGTACAAGTTCTATGATCCTGCTCCAAAAAAGTAAGTTCCACATGGATTCAGTTCTGCTGTACAGATCAATGAGGGTGAGGTGTGATAACTATATCCCTATATATGTCCCCATATCTGGGAATATATATATATCCCAGATTATATCCACATAACTGGGGAGAACAGAAACTTTATCTGAAGTAAGGGTGGTGTCATCTCCACTTGTCTCTTCCCTCTCACTCCGCAAGATATTCCCTGAAGCAGATTGTGTTAATGTAGAGCATAGGGCCTCTTGTGGGGCCGTCTGTATTAATATGAGAATCTGAAACTCCCAAAATTAATTGGGAAAGAACCACTTTGCTCCCAGTATGGTGACTAAGCAGCACTAGGAGCTTTCAGAGCTGTTCTTTCAAAGCAAGGGATAACCAGTCTGTTGGAGAGAAGGAACTTAAGACTTCCGTTAAGAACTGCAAAGAAAGGCCAAGTTAATTCTGCCATATGTAGTTCTGACTGATAACCTTAACAAAGAGGCTTCAAAGCAGCTTTCATTTCTTTCCTCCTCAGTCTGTTCCTGTAGTGGAGTTTTTCACACTGTAAGAATGTCTTATGTGGTCCATATGTGTAGTTTAGATTTCTAGCAGAGAGAACAGTTGCCATTCTCACATTTCTTATGCTGAAGAAATATTTCTGTAGAAGTAATTTTGTCTTTAGTAGAAAAATGGATCTCAAGTGCTGTGAAATTCATGGTGCATTTTTTGAACCAATTCATGACAGTAAATAAATAGGAATGTAGGATGGCTTGATGGCTTTAGCACAGCTGTAAACTGCTTTGGGAGAGTATTTCTTGTAGCATTTTCTGAATTCCATTCACAAAACTTTCTTTATCAGGAAAAACCCCTGGATTGGAGCCAGAGCCTTAGTCAAATTAATCAAGCCAAAGAAGGAGACTCCAAGGGAGAGGTTGAAACCAGCAGCAGAAAGCTCCACATGGTATTCTGAATCCCCAGATATGGTAAACTCTCCATCTGCCTCCCAAAAATTGAAATATCAACACGAGGCTCAGGATAATGCCTCTCAAGGGTCAAACACTGTGGAAGAGAGAGAGAACCCTGGGGGTTCTTCAAACAAAGGTAAGGAATGCCCAGCCTAAATTCATGAGCTGAATTTTTTTTTTTTAAAGATTTAATATGTAGGATATGTTAATACCCAATCACATTACATTTGACATCCTTTTTTTTTTGTTGTTGTGGGTTTTTTTGTTTGTTGGGTTTGGGGTTTGTTTTGGTTGGTTTTTTTTTAGTACAATAAAAGTTTTAGTATGAATAAAACCCTAAACTAGAAATTTGGTAAACTCTAGAAGATAACAGGTTTGGTTTTGTTTTAGTTTGTTTCCTTCCTTTTATCTACTACTTTTCCCATCAGCTTCCATTTGCCCAGATAGATTGCACGTTACTGAATAAGTTGGTTCTAATACTTCATTTACTGGGGTTTTGCAGCGAGGCAGTTTAAAGCTGGATCATGGAATAGTGTGTGGCTCAGGCTCTTGGAGGGCTTTGAGCTGGCTGAAAGCCACTGCCAGCAGGTGGTGCACATGCAGAACAAATAACCCATTTATTGTAAATAACTGATTTATCATAATCTGGTGGGTTTGGAGGACAATACCATGTTTTGATTTAGAATTAAACCAGGGATTTTTTTTTTTTTTTAACACTAAGGCATATGTAAGGAAGATGGAATGATTTTCTGTTAAGTTAGTTTATACAGTAAATCAGGTGTTCCTAATTATGGGAAGTTTACAAAAAAATTCTTCAAAATAAGTACTCTTCATCCTTATTAAAGGTAATATGTATGTCCTAACCTCTGTTTATTCTATTGAGATTGTTTCTGTCAGCTTCTATGTGTGTAGATGGTTATACTCCAGGAATACTTTCTAAGAAGCAATTTTGACATTGATACTTGAATAATAATTCCTGTCTTCCAACTGTGGGGGGTAGGAAACAGAAGGGGAGCAGCTGAAAAGTGAACTCTTGTTATAAACTACTGCAGATAACCTGTCTGTCTGAAGGTTTTGTTTTGATTGGGTAAACCCCTTTCTCTATTCTAATTCTTTGAGGTCATTTATCCAATGAAAGTGAGAACAGATGTTTCATGGAATAAGATCATCCATATGATTCCAGGTGTTTGACATGCATCCTAAGTTCACATGGGAAGCTGGGCTTGGGTTGCCACAGAACAAGGCCCTTGTAGAGTGCTAGAGACAACAGAAACAGTCTGGGGCTTCATTCATTTTGGTGTTATGTGGAACACACTTACGTGGAGATAAGCCTCACCAGTACTAAAGCCTAGAAGACATCTAGGAAATTTGAGTGTGTTATCACTGAGTAACATGTACGCCTATTTAATTTCATATTATAAATCAAAAGCATTTTGAATGATCTAATAGTAATTTTTTAGTGAATTTGCTTAAGTATTGTGTTAATCTATGCCTTAATCTGAGTCAGATTAGCTATCATTAGCTATGCTTTCATCAGTCCTCCATTATAGGTGTTGGTCATTGTTTAACCTTTTCTGTTTTTACTGGTTGTATAGTCTTTAATCTATGTTAAGACATACTAAGGTTTATTTATAAGGCTTTTTTTTTTTACTTTTTTTTTTCTTCTTCTTTTTGGGATACCTGGGTGATAACAATTTAGCTGCACAGCGCAAAAAGATTGCCTTTTTGAGAAGCAAAAGCAAGGATAAAGAAAAGTCTCCTAAGTCTCCATCGAATCATCAGTCTTTCTCTAATCGACTCCGGTTCTGGTCTTCTTCCGACATCCCATCCTCTCCTAATGAAACTCTTTCTTTCCCGGAACTGGGAGTTTTCTAACACCCTCTCTGTAGCATTTATCTTCATTTATTTATGATAAATATTAAAAAAAAAAAGTCAAACAAATCCCACATGCCACAAAAGAATATGCACACTGATAGAAACACTCAGCATGTCTATACAGTACTGTAAATACAAGCAAAGATTAGTGAACGTGGACTTAAGTTTTCCTGTAGAAGATGAATCACTATTGCACACTGTGGAGCATTTCTTCAATGCAGCACACTTTAGGGGACCTCATGGCATACAGTTTGCGTATGTATATTGGCTGTGGTGCATGTTGTAAGTAAGTGAAGTTGCGATTCGCTTCAATATTTTCTTGCAATCATGTACTTGCATTGTGTCCAGTTAAAGTGTTGAACTGATTTGCTGTGCTATGCTTTCTACAGTGTGGTAGTCCTACTAAAATACAAACACAGTCTCAGCCTCCAGTGTTTTTTCCAATAGTCTGTGCTATTAAATGATCAAAAAAGGCAGATTTTTTTTTTTAACACCTTTTTCTGCTTTTTAGTAATCTAGCTTTTAAAATAGAATGGAAGCTACTGGAAAAATTATTTTCAGCCAAGTGTCTTGATGCTTGCATTCAGACCTGTTATTTAGCAAGATTTTGTATTTCCAATTAACAAAACTCATCTTGAATTGAGCTGATGTTTCAGTTTTCTCTGCTTCAGTTTCAACAAATTTTTTAGGAAGAAGAATGTAGATCTGTTCTCTTAAGACTGGGAATAACTTTCATTAATCCATTGCCCAGAATTCTTGTTGCCTATCAGTAATGACCTGGTGGCTTCTGAAACGAATGTGCAGGTCCAGTCCCCAGCCTGTTAGAGAATTGGATGCAGCATGGGCAGTGTGCTGCCATGGGCTCAGCAGAGAGGCCAGAAGATCTCATTTCCCTTTCTCACTCTGAGAAGTGTCCCCAGTGGCACAACCAGGGACTCTGACAGAACAGCCTGATTTTTGTTGCCTATTTGGGGATTTGTGGAGAACATTAGTCTCCAGGGCAATTAATATTTTTGGCATCCACAGAAGGTGTTAAGTGTGTCTGTGAAGTCAATTAGAAATACAGATTTGCATGTGAATCTTTAGCCAGTAGTTGCCCCTGCAGGCATGGCATAAATTTCAATTCTGAGAGCAAATGCTGGCCCAGTCTGTGTATCCCATGCAGACCTAGGGAGAAAACATTGTTCCTGAATGAAGTCAGCTTCTAGGGGCTGCCTAAGATGACAGCACATTGGTCCATTTCTCTGATGCAATTTCACAGCTGCTCTGTGCTTTGAACTGTCTGTCCATTGTCTCTGCAAGTTGTTTATTTTGACTGCTGCGCTCTGCTGCATTTTCAACATTTAGTTTCTGTTACTTAATCAAGTATTCCATAGAAATATATAGAATCTAGAATCTTGCATCTCATTAAGTCTGTTTTCTGCAGTAAGTTCTTTAAATATTCTTCTGTGTGCCTTAAAGCATTACATTGACATTACAAGAAATTAACCTGCTTCATCAGTAGAAAAGAATTTTTCAGACCCTTCATCTAAGTAATATTCTAGCAGACAGTTTTTGTTCTTTTCGTGCTAAGATCCCAGAAATTTCATTTAAAAATCATTGCATTATTAGTTTCAGCCTTGTCAAGACTGTGCTCTTACCCAAAGCAAAGATATAAGCCTGAAAGCAGTTAGCTTAGTGCTTGGTTCATGATAGATAATTTTCAAATCAGCATTATTTTTCTTTGAGTAAGAGCATGACTACTGTCACTCTTTCCCTATTCTATTTTATTACTGAAGTAAGTTCTTTTAAAATGCACTTACAAGAAATAATGTTATGGGAATTTCACACCTCACTTGTCTTTTCTGGATTCATATCTTTGCTCCTTTTCTTCCTCCTTTCACAGTAATTGTTGCATGTATAATACCAACCCTCCCACCGGCACTAAGCAGCCCTTGTCACTCCCACACTTTACAGAGAGCACACATGATTGACAAGCTGGTGGCAGAAATTTCCTATCCACTACTGCACTGTTTATGGAAAAGCTTGCCAAACTAGCGCCTCTGTTGTGCAGTTTCTTTGTGCCTGTTTGTCATGTTTGTATGGGCAGATAAACAAAAATCCCCTAATGTTATTTTTCGTTGAGTCTTATTCATTTACTTCTCTCTCCACCAGTGCTAATGGATCTAAAGCAAAAAAGGAATTCCCATCATGGAGGCAGCAATGATAATGTTGAAGTCTCAGCAGACTCTGCAACAAAACCCAGCTGTGTGGAAATGGGTCCCAGGACTTACTCAACATCAGCTATTCATGTGCACACTTCCACCCCCATCTCCCGGCTCCAGAGCAGGCCAAAAGGTGTGTGGTACACTTGATACACCAGCTGGTAGTGTCAGGCTGGCAGCTTCATAGCTCCTGCAAGGCTGCTAGTGGCATTCAAGTACAAAGCCAAAGCACTAATATTTTCACTCCTACTTGATCTGTTGAATAGTTTAATTGATGAGATGCAGGGTTTACTCACTCTTGTAATGTCACAGACTTTACACATTTGAGTGTCAGTTCTTCAGTGGTTCCTTGCCCAGTGTTCAGAAGATGGGTCTATAAACCCTCTTGATCACCTCGGTCTTCTGCACTGCTAGAATGCATTGGAGACTGACCTGAAGGATTAACCTTTCTGTGTTCAATTGCCTTTTTAAGTTTTATGTTCTTTTCCAGGCTATAATTCAGAAGATAATCTGTGTGAACAGTTCCCAGAGGTCGAGTTTGCAGGCACCAGACAACACGGTAAGCTTGTAGCATGTGTGAGTGCTCTAAACATCTACATTAAGACTTGTTTCATTGCATCCACATGACCTGTCCTGGAGTGTTTCAGTTACATTAATATTACAGAAGGAGGTGTAGTTATGCAGCACCATTCTGGGAATTGGATTCTAACTGCTTCTGGGTTTCTGTTGAAGCTTTAAATGGGTGTTTTGCCAAAATGAATTTTCAAAACAATGCTGGCATTGAGGCAAGTTGCCTTCCCCCACCAACAGACCTTCTAATGCATGTCCTGCAGATTTGTTGCTGATTTTTCTGGAGAATGTTTAATTCCTTCATTAAGGGAGTGAATCAGCAGTAAGAGAAATTTGGTGTGGGGCTCGTGGATGCACAGTGGGAATGCTGTGGAAGCAGCTGCACTGCCTGCTTAGAGATTGCAGAAGACTTAATTTGCAAGCTGACTACCAGCTCCTTCCAAAGAAAACTGAAAAAGAGACAGCAACTTATTGTTGAGCTTTTTCAGTATCTGCATTACTTTACAGTTACTGTAAAAACCTGAAACATATTTCTTTGTGCAAAAAATGAGATAAACAAGACGGATCCTAAAAAACTTGAAAAATCAGGATGTTTTTTACTCTGTCCAGATTTTGGCATCCTGCGTGTATTATGTTGTTGATGTTTTGAAAGTGACTTAGTTGCACAGGTCCTATTTTCAGAAGGGAGACTGTCGCCAAGTCTTCTAGAGAATCAGAGGAACTTAAGATCTGTTTGTTCAATGCTTGATTTGTGTTTTTCAGTGTCCAGGCCAAACAGTTTAGAGAGCAGTAGGAACGCTTCCAGCAGTAGTTCACCTCTCAATTTGAAAGGTAAAGCTTTTACAGCTGAGTTGTGACAAACAGGAAGTGAAATTCCATGAAACTGTGTGTAAAATGCCATTTTCCTTCCAATTAATTTTGAAGACTTGTTTTGAAATGGTAGTGATTATGCAATCTGGACATGGCTGTCTTGGGACTCAGAACTGCTGGCAAGAAGTGCTTTTCTAAGATTGATTCTGGCAAGAGGTGGCTTTTAAGGCAGACAGTTGAGTTTTGCTGCAGTCTGACTGGCATCGTATTGTGGGAAATATCAGGCCACTCTTATAATCTCTACAACGAGACCTCTGTGGTTCTTTCTCTGCATACAGCTTCTGTATGGGATCAGTGTTCTCTGGAGATTTGCTTTTGCAAATTGTGCATCCTTGAAGGATGCCAGGAGACCTGACACTGTGGAAAAATCCTCTTTCTGCTTCTCCACTGTCAGGTTCGAACTCTCAGATCACACAGCCAAGACTGGGAGAGCTTTCAATGACACACAGGTTGTAAAGAGACACCCCAATATTATCTTACTAATATAAGGCTTATTAGCCCCCAGTCTTATTTTTATTCTTTGGTCAAGTAGTTGTGCTTGTTTAAGGGGCTGTAAGATGTTTAATAGTCATGATTTTTCAAAGCTCTCATTGCTTTGAGCTCTGTAGGAGAAAACAAGAAGGTAAAAATGTCACCCAGTCTGTGTGGAAATGGCCTTGGATGATGAAGTTCCTACTTGAGTGTGAAATCTACTGAAATTATGTCAGAGCAGTGTCTTTAATGGTATTTATGCTTCTCCTCAGGTTCCTTAGACCATATCCATGGTAGATCTGAGAGCCTCAGCAGTGAAGATACAGTGCCAAGCAGAGAGGCACCAGTCTTGCTCCGAGACACGTATTCCCTTCACTCTGTTGCTGCTTTCTTAAGCCCTGGCAGCAGGCATGAGTCCTCCTCCCACAGGAATGGTTTGATGTCCTGTGATATACCTCAGAAGAGCAATCCATCTCAGTCTCATGCAGGCAGGCAGCGGTCTGCCTCACCTGGTAGTGAGATGGTAACTTTGGAAGAGTTCTTGGAAGAGAGTAACAGGCTGTCTGTACCAAGTGTAAGTAAATAGTGTTAGATAGCCCATTTCAGATGTCAAAAAAACTGTTCAAAGCTGATTTAGGAAGGTGAGGGCATAGGGAAACGGAGAGAGACAAGATAATCCTTGTTCATGTACTTGAGTACTATCAAATCTTGCAAAATGAATGAGACAATTTCAATAACTAAGGCAAAATTAGCTTTCATATAGCACTCTGCTAATTTATTTTGGTTTAGCAGCTATGGCAAGTCAGATAATTCACTGCAAGTATTGTATATTGGACTACTGGGGCTTTTTGCTAGCAAATTATTGTGGTCAAGGTTTTGTATCATCAGTTCTCAGCTCCAGGTATATTTATAAACAAACTGGTAAGTTTTCTGTGTATTTTCAGCTGCTCAGTCTATAATTAGGAATGAAGCCTAGAATAGTTTTCATTTGAAGTGCAAAATATGCAGTTGTTAAAACCATCTCATAATCTGAAAATACCGGTGCATTTGAGAGAGACTGTTTTTCTTGCAGAAGGAAGTTTTTGATAATTTCACCATGTTTGTGTTGGTTCAATGACTGCAAGAATGTCACTCATTGAAGTGCTTTTTTCAGGAGCTGAATGTTTGTTTTCAAGATGGCATTTGTCTTTCACTGCTCAGACATGCTGTACAATAGTGAGGCAGTGCACTATTGAACAGGTTAATATCTTAAAAACAGTTTGTTGATAGTGTAAGCAAACAGATTTCTGTTTTATGAATGCCTTGGTAAAAGTATTGAAATCAGCAGAGATGTGCCATTTTATGGCACAGTAAATTCTGGTCCTTGAATTTTCACAATGTTTAAATATACCTCCTACTCCTTCATTACCCTGAGCACAATTCTTAGCTTTTATAGATGTTTGGAATTATTACTTTTTTGTGTCTGTAACTACTTGACCATGTCCATTTTCATTCTGTCATCCTGTTCCTTTTCAGCATCGGCGCAGTTTAAATGAGAGTGAAATGATTTCATTACACCAATTTCTGTTAGAAACCGATGCACTGTATCCCTCTTGCTACTCCCCATGTCCTTCCATTCATCAGGAACATTCGCAGTCACTCGAATCGGTCCTCAGTGTTTCATGTCCCGACAGCGTGAGGCACAGAACAGGCAGGGGATATAGGAGATCTGCTTCGTTCTATATCCCCAGGGTATCCGTTGTTCTTATTATAGGCAACAGCTCCTGACTTACCCACAGCTTTTGCTAGCATATTAATACCTATAGAAGCATACTGTAACTCCTAGTTGTTACTTTAAAGGCTGGCAGATCACTTGCATTAATTGCTCATAAAGTATTTGCAGCGTTTGTTTGTACACATGTGTGTTTTTGGAGGACTCGTCATTCTGTAACATTAATGTGCATAACAGCTGTTTAAATAAAGTTAAAAATAGCCTTAACACTTTAACCCTTAGTTGAGCTTAGAAATTTTCACACTGCACTATTACCATTGATGGTGTTTGCTTATGGAAAATTAGTTTTTTGACTGAAGAAGTATTTGGAACACTAGTGAAATAAGTGTATTAAGCTTTGAACATGCTCCCTAGAGAAGAGTAAAGAAGCAAATTTTATGAGCTTGTTCAGCATGTTTTTTGTAATGACAGCATGTCCCTTAACTGTTCAGAGCATGCCTCTAATAGTACCATGGCAGCTGATCAAACATGGCCATTTTTTGATTGCATGGACCATCCCTATGAAATACTCATATATTTTCTTTTACTGCCAGGTTAATTGTCTGACTTGAAATTTGCAAGTTCATTGTAGGCAAACAATTCTTGTAATGATTTTTTTGTACATTTCATTGTATTGTACATGCAGCTTTTAACATACATAGTATATTGAGTGGGAGAGGTGAAGGGAATCAATGCAGAAGTAATGAAACTTTTTTGTAATGATAGCACATCTCCCCAAGGCAGTGACTTGTGTTACATTCCTGAAGTTACAGTAGAGAGTTATCCAGATCAACTGAGTTCTGGAATATGACAGACATAATTGATACCTGCTAATACCAGTGGCTGATGTCATCAATATGATATTGATGTTAAGGTGACAGTGGCTGATGTGAAAGGAAGCAAAAGAGCTGCTGTCCAGATTGCACCCGAAATTATTTTAAAATTATGTCAATTAACCTGGCAAATGAGGCTGTCCCAGTCTAATTATGATAAGCACATTATTCCTTGAGTTGGATTTATACCCATTTAAAACATTCATTTCTTCTGTTTCCACTGTGTAAAATCTATGATTGTGTTTGGCTTAAATTAAGTGGGAAGGAAGATTTGTGAATACAGAGTTCTGCATGATTGTTTAAACAAAATGTGTTGTCATTAATGTGATGTGCATATTTTCTCATGCCAGGACACCTCCACTAACAGAGATGACTTGCTCAGCGATTATTTTAGGAAAGCAAATGAGCCTTCAGCTGCTGGGAACTTGCTGGTTCAGCCGTCCAGAAAGGAGGCTGCTAAGATGCCCACTAGTCTTGTTGCTCCAACTGTGAAGATGGCCGTGGCTGGTGAAGATGGAAGAACAGCTAAGCCTGACAATTACATGAAGCCAAACCTCAGACAAGTTGAACCTGATGCTCTGGCAAATCCCCAAGGGTCCCTTAAGCTTCCTCACACACCACAGCACCAGTCTGCCAGCGGGGCGCGGCAGATGGCACAGCCTCAGCAGCCTGGAACCATGAGCAGGAGGAGTACGTCACTGAACAGGGCATTTAGCTTGGCCTCTGCAGACCTCCTCAGGGCTGCTGGCCCAGAGGCCTACAGGCAGCAGAGCCCTCAGAAGTCAGGAGCAGAGCTGCAGGGGGGCAAGGACACTGTGTGTCAGAGCATCAGGGCTTCTATGCCAACGACCTCCCAGGCTCCCTTAAGAGAGAGGCCACAATCTGCAAAGGTGACAGGCTCCGTGCAAGGTGTTGATTCCCGCTGTCGGCAGCTTGATGTGAGGCGCCTTTCCCTGGTCCCACCAAAAGATGAGAGGCCACTCTCATTCCATCAGTTCTCTGCCTCACCCACTGCATCCAGCAGCAGTCTGAATGTCCAGCAGCAAGAGCGTTTGAACCCTGGGCAACACTACCCATCTGCATCCCATACTCCCTCAAAAGTCAAACCCAAGTCAGCACCTCGTACTGAGGAGGTGGCCACAGTGGCCCCTGCCAGAGCTGTTTGCAGCAGCACTGAGGGAAATGCTTCCCCAGGGCAAGGCCAGGGTGATGCCCTACTTAACAAGTGCCAGGGTAAGCTGTTAGAAAGCAGCTCTGGGGCTGTAGAGGAGCCCATGAGAGGAGGCAGCTCCAACAACACTCCTGGGTCTCCTGACCCCCAGGGGGATCAGCAGACAGTTTGGTATGAGTACGGCTGTGTGTAACCCGCAGGTGTAGCTGTAATAAGTGTTTGGTATGGCTGAAGTGCAGGTACCATTTATCTAGACACTATCAGGTCTTAAAAGGCATCACCTGCAGGCTCTGAGTATTCTCTGGGTACTGTTTCCTAGTTGGCCAAAGTGTGATTGAGAATCAAGAAGCAAAAGCCCAGTCCTTCTGACACTGTTGTGCCTAAAACAAAGTGGAAGCCTGACCTTATCTCACAGCAAACTTGGCACCTGATTCTCACAGGACCTGAGCATTCCCCAGTCCAGCAGAAGCTTAGCAGGGTCCTCTGTCATTGCTGCACTGTGCACCCTTTCTGCATGCATTAAAGAAAAGTTTCACAGGTCCTGTGTGTGCTGAACTCAGCCCCACCGTTGGTAAATAATCATACTGAAAAGGTCATATAAAAGCCAAACTTCTCCCCCAAAGACAGAACCAATTGCTTATGTAGCATGGAGATGAAGAGCAAAAGTGTGTGGCTTTAGCCATGAATCTGGTAAAATCTTTTTTTTAGCCACAGACACATCTTATAGAAGGTATTGTATAGACTTCAAGGGTCGCATCTCAACCTTTCCCACTTGGACTGTGTAAACACAGAAGGTGTAATTACCCCACTGCCTTCACTATAGCTGCAGCTCAGTGGATCCTTGATTCTGCATAGTGGTGCTGCCTTTTGAAACTTGTTTTATCTTTTATACAAACACTGGAACTAATGCAGCCTTTCAGGGGAGATGCCATTTCAATTGCAAAGGTGGCATCTCGTGTACAAAAGTGTCTTGTAAGTATGTATATAAGAAGCTCAAGTACTGTATAAGAATGCTGTGTAAATTGTATTATTACATCCTTGTGTGCATGACAGCCCACATCCTGTGTGGGCTTTTATCTCTTAGAAATCCTTGTTTGTCTCCAAGAACTTTTCTCAGTATAGAAAGCAAAATAATTTTGTACACATGTGAAAGAAATATACTTTAAAAAATCTATTTATGTGCAAAGAAGTTCCTTGTATGTTTCTGTCCAGAGTGTCATCAGCTGCTTGTGTATATATGATCAAATGTGTATTGTTAATTCCATGTTTGTAAAGCTGTTCTTCTTGCAATAGACTAAATCCTTAAAAAATACTTGTTTTGCTGGTTCTGATCTAACTTAGTAAAAGATAAAACTGATGCATTTGATGATGTTTTTCTTATCTAATATGTAGCAATCCCATTCTGAAAACTACAAAATTGTTTATAATAAAGATTCAGGTAAAATAGATTGATGTTGTACTCTTTGTCTTTGGAAAAACAAAACCCCCCTTAAAATGTGATTCACAGTGCTGGAGATCTGTCTGCAGCAGCTCTTCATAAGCTTTGGTACTGATTTGCAAGTCTATGTGGTGGAATTGCTTTTATGATTTAGAAGGGGGTACCAGAAATCCTTAATAAGACTGCAGGAGGATTGAATACATGAAGTGTAAGTGACTTACAGTTCACTGTGTAATTGGACTGTTAGATTTTTATGCTTCTCTGACAAGGGCAAACATGCTGTCAATTTTGACCAAGCTTGCATCTTGTATAGTCTATTTTGTACTTAACTGTCAGGATGCTTTATGAAAATGAGTAATTATCCATCTCTTTCAACATGGAGAGAACAGCAAAGAAAACAACTTTCTGCCTTTTCTACTATAGTTTTGCAACAAGTTTAAAATTGTGTCCTATATGGCAATTTTAGAACATAATGTTTTTAGTAAACTGAAATTCTTCCAGGAATTTATCTCAAAATGTATTCTTGGCCAGACCACTAAAGGTTCAAGACTGGTGTTTCTCCTTTGTTTCAGCCCCTTTGTGGAGGACGTGTGCAGGCTGGGCTCCTGAGGAAGAAGTGATCTGTGACTTACTAGTTACTGTAGATCTGCTTTTGCTATAAATACTTGCCCGGTGGCACACCTTAGTCAGCTTAGGAGTTATTTACAGTTATTTGCCTTCTCAGTTCTAGTGAGTTTGAATAAAAATGTACTAAATACATTTGTAGTACCACTCAGATGTGGGATAATTTAAATACAGAGGTTTTACCACGGAACAGACAGAGTGCTGTCTGTGGCGCTCCTGCCTTTCTGGGGCTGTTCCGGGCAGTTTGGGTGGCCGGTGCTGTTGTTTTTCCATCTGCTCCGTTCACGGATGGCTGTCCGCTCCCTGCCGGGCCGCGCTCCGCCCTGTGCTGCGCCATCGCCTCAGGGGCGGGCTGCGCGGGAAGGGCCGGCACACAGCCCCGCCGCTGCTGCGCCCGAGCCCGCCCTAAAACAGGCGTTTGGGTGCCTGAGGGGGAGAAAGCAATTGTGTTTAGAGACTGCGATCGGCAAATCCTCCCCGATTTGTGCAGGTGGAGGTGCAGTGAGGCACCAGCGTGCGTGAGGTGGCGGGAGCGGTGGGCAGAGGCGTTCTGTGAGGGTACGGGATGGAGCAGAACTACCTGAGCCTTTTTTCATGCCTTCCAAGAAGTGAAGATGAAATAGCGGCTGTTCGATTTGCGGCTTGTGCGGCCGGGCCACGGCGAGCTGGCTGAGGCCACAGCTGCGGCCGCTGCCTCTTGGACACTGGGGCAAAGGGTCTCCAGGAGCCCCAGGCTTTGGCACACTGGCTTTTCCCAGCTCTGCATGGGCTGCAGGATGCTGATATTTCCTGACAGGAGGGAAGGGTGTGCTCTCTGAAGGTTGCTAATTATGTGTTAAGTGGTGCTGCGAATGGTTCTGGACCCAAGGCTTCAAGCCGTTCGGTGACTGATTAATTCTCGAGATGGAGTTTTCTATTACAGGACGGGTTTCTGAAGGGGATCCATCCCGAGGAGGCTGCCAAGTTGCCAGTAGTTTTCCAAGAAAGCCGAAGGGCTGTGGCTTTGGCAACACCCGCTCCCTGCAGTGTGCTCAGACTCTGAAGTCAGTGAAGCTGTTTGACTCAAGGAAACAAATGCCGCTGTGTGTGTTTGAAGCAGAATAAAGGGCTGCTGTGGGAATAGCTGCGGGGGATTGAGCGCTCTGCAGTGATAGAGAATGTCCTTAGCAAGAAATCTGAGGTCCTTTACAGAGATAACCTGTCACAGAAACCTTTTCCCCATTAGATATTTTTCCACTGTCTCAGACCTGGGACCTGATTGCGAAGTGTGCAGACCTTAAATGATTTCAGTTAATTGAGTTCAGAACTTAAAACCACCAGAAGAAGAATTTGGAAAAAATAGAATTTATTTTTTCCTTTTGTTAATGAGGGAAGTTCTAAGTGTTAAGGACATTGTAAAAATAGCTAGTGCTTAGCTTAGGAAAACTGTGCATCAGCATGTGGTCAGAAATTATTTCTGATTGTCCAGACATTTGGGGACATGCTAGCTCAGCCACAATGACTGTTTAGATAGAACATGGAAGAACAGTTTCTTACCCAGAAACTTTTAGTTCATGTGAAAGGATTGCAGCCTGGATGTTAAATTGATGTACAAAGAACAACACAATTTCTTTTTTTTTTTTTTTTCTGGTTAAACATGAACCCAGTTGTCCAGATTATGGTTTTGCATTTTTAAATGAAGGGAGCAGTGGAATGTGGCATCAGTTGTAGACTTAATCCAAAAACTTTATCCTAAAATTTCCTTCTCTGCCCATCACAATCATGGAATATCAGATCCCAACAGCACTGGAAATGTCCAAGACAAGGTGGAAAATTTGTGAATATTTTTACAAATCACCAGTACCAGGGAGACTTAAAATGATGAAACAGTGAAGAGTGAAATAATTCAGTTACTAGAAATAACAAATGAAGTTAATGTTATGAAGGGCTACTAGACTGTAGAATTAGACTGGGCCATGAATGTCTTTCTTGAAAGCTGGTGCTTGAGGCTGCCACATGAACTAGGAGAGAATGGCGTCAGCTGGAAAAGGGTGAAAAAAATCATGCGAGCACTGACAGGAGTTCAAAGTTACTGGGAGAAGGTATGTTGAGTTTTACAAAAATAAATGGTGTTTTTCCAGTTAGAAGGATTTTTTTCAAAAGTATGAAGAAAACAGTAGAAAGAGAGGGCTGATTTAAATAGCTTCTTAAATAGGAAAGTCATTAAAAGGCTAACCTGTGTCCTAAAGGCAGAAATGTAAGTTGGTGAAGCGTGACAGAAAGCTGAGGTTAGTTCAGATTTGAAGGATTGTGAAGAATCTCATTAAAGAGTAATATGGATGAATAAGGGGCCTCAGTGGAAGAGTACTTGTACTTCTCTTGGCTGAAACATGGAAGAGACAGTTTATTAATTGACTCTTGTGGGGGGTTAGGATATTACGATAGGGAAGCAAAACTGGCTTTTTCCTGAGAACAGGACGATGAAAATGTGGATATTCCACAGAAACTAGGAATGTAAAACATGTCCAAAACAAACCACAGAATGCCATGGAAACTGTCAGCTCATCATTCCCAGATGTTCTAATCAGGTCTAGTTAAAATACTTGAACATTATTATCCAGAGATTATCATAACTGAGGACTACGTAGCTCTGATGGTGAGACCATGCCAAAGTGTGTGATGTGTGTTGCATACCAGAATGAAAAAGAGAAGCAGATCTGAGCATTGACACCAGCCTGTGAAGGGCTGTGTTGCATGATGGAAAACCAAAGCAGCCCAGCTCCCTCTGCAGTGAGTGACACAATGGTGTGATCTGAAACCCTACTAAAGGAGAGGATGCTTAGGAAAGGGAAAATGAAGCTGTTGGTGAGACTCATTGCACCAGGCTCTTATGAACTGAATGAAATAGATTAATAAAATATCGTAGTGTTATAATGGTTTTGATTTATGATATAAGAGGGAGAGCTAAATGGCCTCTGCTTTAAGAAAACATCATCAGATAAAAGTATAAGAGCCTCCTGCTTCCTCTCCAACATCACATGCTGGCAGCCTTTGGATTCCACACTTAAAACCCCCTGAAATCTACAAATCAAAGATCACCTCACTATTTGCAGTTGTTGAGTGGTCTGGAAGTGCAAGGTGCACTTACGGCAAGAAAAGCACAGTTTGTGTTTGGGAACACACTGCTAAGGAAGAACATGAGAGTTTGAGAAGGATATTCCAGATGGAGAAGCACAGCTTGCCAGTGGACTGCTGAGGCATTTCTAGAGACTTGCATTGGAGGCAAGAAGGAGTTTTCTGCAAGAAGTGGAAAAGTGTGTCTGAAGAACTGAGGTGAGTGTTTCATAGGGCTACTACTGTGATTGTTTTACCATTTGGCAGGGTATTTTGAAGGTTATGGGATTTGGAAGTCTATGTTCCCTTGCCATTTTTAATATCTGTGGCCAAAATTATCCCATTCTTGTTAAACCCATGAAAAATTTCTTCCTTGTATCTTTGCAAGAGAATTTTTCTTCTAATTATGCAAAACTTGGACTTGCATTTGTGTGTACTGTGAGCCCACAAAATACCTGATTTACAGGTGTGTTTTAGAGCTGCTGGGGATGTTCAGCTGCAGTATCTCAGCCTTCTGCAGGATGGAAAACTCCCAATCAGTTTGAATGCCCCTGTAGGACCCTTATGGCTATTTATAAGTGAAAGTGGAAGAAATCATGCAAATCAAGGAAATTTATGTGAAGGAAAAAACTTGGGGAGCTTTTTTTACACCTGCAATCCTCTGAACAAGGACTGCTTGCTCACTGAGTGTAAAAGCCTGTCAGAGTTCAAGGAGCATCTGGACGATGCTCTTGGTTATGTGACTGAGTGTTAGTCCTGCAAGGAGCAGGGGGTTGGACTCAATAATCCTTATGATTCTCTTCCAATCCAGTGTATTCTATGATTCTGTGAAAAGGCAGATGGAGAAAACAGGTAGGCACAAACTATATGGGATAGGCCTTGTACCAATGTAGTTGGGATTTAACTAAAATTAAGCTAAAGTTGGTAACCTTCATTTAGTCTCTTGAGCTTGCTTGCAGGTTTTTTGGTCCTTCAATAAATGATGCAAAGAGGTAGAATGCTTTAGGAAGCTGTATTAATAGCATCATGGGAGCAGGACTGTACAGTTCATGTACTCTGTTTCCATCATACCTCCCAGCTTCCTGATACAGTTGTTCCTTCTCCATGCAGAGTAGTTTTAGATCAGCTAGAGCACAAAAGGTTTAAAGCAGCATCCAGTGAGGGAACCATTGTGTACACTCCAAAAATGCAGCTCTGGTACCTTCACTGGCAAGAGGATCTCCCTGCTATTGCTATTTGTTCTTGTGTTTCCACACAGTGGCATCTTCCTCCTGGATAGCTGAGGCTTAGAGGAGGTAGGGTTTTATGTATGTTTGATGTGGAACAGTATTTTTAGTGTTTTGGTGTGCTCTTAAAACTACTTCAAAACAGCAACTACATGGTAGAAAATTCTTTGCATGAAGTGTTTGAAGGAGTGTTCATTCTTGCTAGATCCTGTCCTACAGCTCAGATAGTGTAACCAGCAACTACAGTCTGGGCAAGCCCATTTCACCTCCAGCAACTTTCATTCCTTTGTGACTTCTCCTTGCCAGCACTAGACATCTTTCTGTTCTTCAGCCCAGAGTATTGTCTTTATTCTTTGGGAACTAGCTAGCACTTAAAAATACTCATAGGATGATGCATTTAAGAAGATCCGTATCACTTGTTGCATATTGAGGCAATATTGTTTCTATTTAGTCTTCAGTGTTTTTAACAGTACAAGTTTCCACATAATTTTCATTGTTTTAGAATTTCCTTCCTTGCTTATTTTGGCTTCTTTAATTGAAAAAAACTTGGAATTCCTGAAGCCCAGTTCTATTACCTACATTTAGCTCCCGTGAGCCCCGATCCTTTTCCTTGTTTATTTAACCAGCCATATCAGTGGTAACAGAATCCCATTTGGCAGGTCCTGAATTCCCACCCTGCCCTATATGAACATTTGTTTGTTCTCTTCTTACATAATCAGGCAAATGAATGAAAACAGATACCAACAAGACTTTATTGTACCAAATTTCATCCACATGAATTTTTGTAACTAAAATTAGAAGAAATGTTCCCTTCACATGTTAAACTCTCGGGTTATATCTGAGAAAAACTCACAGGTTATATCTCAGGGTTTATCTGGAAAAGGACAATATACTTAGGAGGGAATCTAAAACTGATTGAGAGAAGGAAAGCAAAAAGTGAACTCAGTGACCCCTGTCTATTGTTTCTAGCACGATGTCTGTAGCAATGTTTTATGGCAAGCACCATTATCTGAGGAACTGTGAACATTCATACTTTGATATAGGATTGGGGACTATTTTGTCCTTGAAGTATTGGTTCAAGGGCATTTAGGCTCCATCTTCCTCACTGCTTTGGGGCACTGGGTATGGACTACTTAAGACTGCAGTTCTTCTCAAACTAAAATTTCCAAATCCATGCTAATAGGGGAAGAGGAGCAGCACAGGAGATCAAGTCCACATGGCTGTCCCTCTTGATGAACTCCACTTACCTGTGACCAGCCTTCTTTTCCATAGTTGAGTGGAAGTTCATGAATACATTTATAGTGTACCAACACATCCACAATCATCCATGAGTCCTTACAACCAAAGCCTGTGTCTCTAGGAGCGCCATAACTGGGGAAATTCAGTCTGTTCTCTAGATAACTAGAGCAGAGGTATTTTAGGCTGGATTCTGGAGTAGCTGTAATGACTACCAATAATTTCAATGCCTTTGGCGCCAAGATTTTGAAAAAACTATTTTATTCATTCTGATAGTCTTGGCCCAGAAATTTCAACATTCTCTAACTTCCTTTTTGTTCGTGTCTGCGTTGTTTGGTGTTGTCAACAGAAACTGGCAGAGCTGGATAGCTGTGTGATGCTCATATCATCTCACTCTTCACTTCTCTGTAAGAGTGAGGCCTTTCTGCCTTTACAGGCAAAGAGAAGAACTGTGTGCTTGCAGCTGTACCACAGAGCACTCTAGGACAGGGCAGCTGATCCTGTACAGGTCCTTAATCCTCTGCAGATGGATGACAACTGATCCACATGTAGCCATCATACTTGGTTACCAAGGTCACCCCCATGAAGCCCATTTCTAATGTGCAAAATGAAGTCTCTGTGTTGAATATTTGCAGTCTAGGTGCAAAAGATTGTTAAACTGTGTTTTCAGTGTAAATGAAACATGTTTCCTGCTTCAGGAAGGAATTAGAGAGGCATATTTTACATGAAACAAAAAAACCCAGTCCTGTAGGGATGGCTCGCTGGCCTTATCCAGCTGATTGAGTCCTTGCTGCCCTTCCAGGTTGCTGCCTCTACTGAGCTGGGAAAAAGTAGGAAATTTTGAGTGCTTTTGAATTTAAATTTTGAAGGAGCTTGGAAAACACCAGCATAGGTGTCTTAAGGACAGAGAGAATTTCCTGCTGGTCACATGTTCCTGTGAACAGCCTGTTGCCCTTCTAATTTGTGGGAAAGTTTAAAAGTAACACATGGTGCAATGTAGACAGGGACAAGAGCAGAAGCAAAGGAAAATGGGAGGAGAACAGCTAAATAAAGCAAGATGCCTGGCTGTAGTGAAACCTCTGAAACAAGTAAAGTGTTTTGTTGCACAGCGTCCCCTCTGGGCAGTGTAAGAGCTTGTAAGAGCAAGGACTCTAGGGTGGTACCAGGAAGAGCATTAGCAAGTTCTTTTAACTCAGCTATAGAAAATGGGAATGTCTCTGTGGCTTGTCAATGAAAAAGAGAAAACTTTCTTGTTTTCATCTTTTTCTCACCAAAAAGGGTGCTTGAAAGGATTTAAATCAAATTTCGTAGGAAAGTTGACCCTCATAGGCAAAGCATAGATCAGGTACTTGGAATCAATGCTGACACTGCCAGAAAGGGCCTCTGCTGGATTATGCTTAAGGAGGGATGCTGATGACTGGAAATGAGACCAATGTGGGTAAGCAGATGTCTGAAAAACATGATCTACAAAAAACACTGGAAAAGTATGGTTGCTTAATCTGCAAAAATCTAAGAGGGACAGCATGATTAATCCTCAAACGTTTAAATGATTGATACTGAGAAAGATAGCAATAGTCCATTTTTCATGTACATTAACAGAAGGGCAATAAAAAGATAAATTATTTGGAAAGATGGAAAATTTTTAGAATTTAAAGATTTAGAATTTAAAGATTTTTATATTAATGCAAGCTTCTTAAGAGCAGCCCTAGCCATGGAATGGAGAGGTGAGGCAGAATCTTCCTTAATGGCAATTTAAGAGGCTCTGAAACTCTAGAGGAGCTAGTCTAGCTTTCCTCAAGGGCTAAGGAGATGGTCTAGATGACCTCTTTCCTGCTACATTTCTGTGACATCTGTGACATTTAATAGCACCAGTTTAGCTCCATTCTTTTTAAATCTTGCTGCTTCTGGTTTTGGCATATGCAAGCCAGGAGCAATTCAATTCAATAGTGTTACTTAATCATCACAAGCATGAAAATTATTTGACCAAAGTGAGCGAAAAGCTAGAATTGCTACTTGCAGTGAGTAATAGCTGTTTGTCAGCTTACTCTTTTTTTTTTAAATTACTGTATAATTAATGGAAATAAAAGGCTACAAAAATGTTATTTCCTTTCATTTTGAGAGTTTTAAATATGGCCAACATGCAGTGGCTGAGTGTGTGTGTGATGGAGGTGGCAACACATGGCTCTGCCTCCTTGGAAGTGATGAGGGCAGGTGGCCCAAGCTCTTAAAATTCATTATTTCAGTTACCTGCTTTACAGCACCTGCATGCTGAGACAAACCAAACAGAATGTCTGGATGAAAAAGAAACCAACACAGGATTTTTCTGGGGTTTATTTTCCTTTGTAATTTTCTGAGAGGGAGGTTTGTGGAAGTAATTTTTTCTGCTCCACTTGCAAGGCGTAGTTTACCAGCTGCTTGGGTCAGGTGCTGCCTTTTAGCCCACTCTGATAGACCTGTGTTGTGTCTGATGAGCAATGTTCAGGCTGGGCTTTCTGGATATTCTGTCCACCTGTAACACATCTTTGAACTATACACACATCAACATAACAAGACAAGTGCTGCCAAGGTAGGAACCACGAAAGAGATACTGCCCATAATGTTACCTCTGCCAGTGTCTGTGCTTTCCCTGGCACCCAGAGGGTAATCACTGCCTGTGGGTCTTCTCAGGACTTGCTCCTGGACCCTGCAGAAGGTGGAATGCTTTGCCTGCAGCCTCCAGTGAGAACTGATACATGATCTCTGCCCTAGACAGTCTCTCAGGGAAGGCAAGTAGCCCAGTATAATGCCCTGTTACTTTTTACTGAAGAATAGTGCACTTACTTCTAAAGAAGTTGCTGCACTTCATTTTCTTTTATAAATTCTTCAATAAAAAGTGTTGTTGTATCAAAGAGTACATAATTTTGTATTAACAGGTATTGAAACAAATGTTTTATTTCAGTTCCTGAAAGGTTCCAATCTGGGTCATATTCTTAATATATGTATTCTTATATATGTATTTAAAATTAATAATAAAGATTAAATGAGTACAAAATTCTGAAAATTTAAACCACAACTAACCACCACCACCAGTTTATCAGAAGAGGGAGTATTCCCACTTGTCCTAATAAATTTGACACCAACCATTCATATTTCTTAATATTGCAGAGGGTGTTCAGCCTCTGGCTGTGCTTCCAGAAGGCTGTGCCTTGCCTGTTCAGCCAGGTGTGCTGCCTGGCCTCTGACATCCTCCAAGCAGCACAGTCAGCCTGCAAAGGGCAGTTCTCAGCTTGTTGCAGCCTTTCATGACCATGTCCAAGAATTGCCTTTTTTTTTTTTTTTTTCTGCATCCCTCCTCAGAAACCCTGCAGATAATTTTAGATCTCTGATCTGCCAGAGGCCCTGGCAGAAGGGCTCTGCCATTTGGCCACCTGTTTTACCTGAAGTGCCTTTAGCCTGTGTTTAGAATGAGGAGATAATTTTGATACTGTTTCTGATGTAGCCATGGGTACTCCTGGAGTATTTCCAAGTTTTCTGAATGTTCTTGTGTCTTCTACCTGTTTTGGTTTGTTTCATTTTTTCTATTTTTGTTTTCCTGTGCTTATGTCATTCTGCTTTCCACCAGGCTGGAAATAGGGAACGTCTTGGAGTTCCCTGCACAAGATTCCTGTTTCCAGACTCACTGTGTCCTCAGAGCACTATTGCCAAATGCAGTGAGCAGAAGGGAGCTCTGGCTGGGTGCTGCTCTGACCATGCAGTGCTACTGGTGTCCCTACAGCTGCACAGCAGAGCACTGCATTGGGTGTTACACATCAATTTAGAGCCTGAGCTGGGAACAGCATTTGTTCCCAGCTTCAGTTGTGTAGTTTGTATTTATCTGTGTTTTTAAGAGTAGCGTGTTTCAGTTTGAGTGAGACAATGAAATACATTGTGCAGCTTTCACTCCTGTGGGAATTGGGGTAGTGGTGTGAGTTAGCAGGAGGTCAGCTTTTTCGTGTGCTACACCCTTCCTGAATGACCTTGGGCAAGCTCTTCAATCTGTTTATGCCTCAGTCTGTCTGGCTGTGTAGACAAGAGAGGAAGGCATTGCCCCCCTCACAGCCTTGCTCTTTCACAGTGAGAGAAGATGCTTCCTTGTGCAGATCACTTTCTGCCGTGTTTGGATGTAATAGTCTGATCCCCACGAGCTCTAGAAACAGCTTACTGTAAATGATACTAATAACAACACTAACTCTCTGTATACTTTTCAATATGCCTGCATGAGGCAATATCTGTGTGTGTTTAGATAAGCTGGAAGCAGCTGGATTTGGCCTCTGCCCCAGCTGCTGTGATCACAGTGCAGTTCTCTGCTGGTCAGTGAGTGTGTTGGTGTGGACAGCTGTGAACACCACTCCGTGTGCTTTGTAATCTCTATTCAGTGCCTGCTTTTGGCACTCTCCTCTCTCTCACTTATGAATGAGTGTGTGAGGGAAGAGAGGGCTGGGCTGGGCTGACTCTTTCACAGATGAACCATAAAGAGCACAGGAGCTGAAACACAATCTCCTCCTCCTTTCCTGCGCTGCTTCACGGACAGCTTTGCTCACAGCTGGGAGGACAGCCTCACCAGAAGCCTGAGCAGGAGTGAAGAGAGGGGAAGTTATGTGCTCTTTACATTGTAGGCAAAACCTCTTCGCATAAACTCTGCTAACAGGTGAGTTTCATTTTTATCTCTTCTTTTTTGAAAGCAAGTTAATTTTCCATCATTGAGCAGGTCTCACCCCTGGAGAGGTGGTAAGACAGTTTTCTAGCTGAGTTGTTTGTTGAAGCAAAACTACAAGGTGCTCCAAGGACTCAACCAAAGCAATGAGTCAAAAAAATTCACAACTGCAAAATTAATTTCCTTGGCAAAGTTTCTACTAGCAGGAACTTTGAATAAAGGTTTTCCCAAAAATGCTTTCTTGAGTTCCAGTTAGGCACAAGGAGAGCTGAATGTTCAAGTTGTATTGATGAAAGGAAATTGTTAAGATAAACTGAGAAACTGTTTGTTGTTTGCATCAAGGAATCAGAGCAGTAGCCTATAGGTAAGTTCCTGGAGTAGTTTTCAGAGAACTTACTAGTACTGTATAATTTGAACAGACACAAGATATTTTGAAGTACTAATAAGTGACTTAAATACTTTATTTCCCCTGAGAACACAAGCCAAAAGTTACACCTAACATGAAACTGCTAAACCACATACCTTGATGTGTGGGTGCTCTGTGTACACCTCTATAGTTTTTTCTTTGTATCTCAAATGTATGCCATTATTATATTTTCCAAACACTAAGCCACTTTTCTTGCTGCTGTTCAGAATCTGACTTGGAAAACTTGAAATGTGAGGGTTTGTTTAGAGAAGTGAAATCCATCAGGTGAGAAATTAATCTTTTTTTTCAATAGGATAAAAACCTTTTGTTTGTTATTGTAGCTTGTCCTTGTTATGAGAACGTTTTTCCTGTTCTTGTCAGTCTTTGTAAAGAAACAAGAAAAGCAATTCACTGAGTGATGCTGTCTTCTTTTGTGTGTAGCATGGGGAGGGAAACTGAGAAATAGAGAATTTAGAAGAATATAATAGCTTGTCCTGTCCTCTTCTGTTCAAAACACATGCAGATATTTATTAATAAAAATATAGGGAAACTTGACAGTAAAGCAAGTAAAACTGGCCACACGTAGGCTCATAAGACGTGACAGTATCACCGTGAGCATTATGGGACTTTCTGAGCAGTCTGTTAGTCAGTACTGTGACTTTTTCCACATTAACACCCTGTATTCACACTGGTCCCAGAAGAGCAGAGTGTCTAACCACTTCTTCTTTCAAGTTCTCTTTAATCAAGAAGCCATTAAAAGGTAGTCAATCCTGTGTATTTAAAACAAATTCTTTCATTTCTTCTTTGAGGAAACAAAATTTTCTACTGTCCTTGCCCCTGTCCTTCCTGCCTCCCCATCTTATTGCTGCTAGGTCGTTGTTCCCCCATATCAGGCTGCTCCTGAACATGCACTTGTAAATTCTTTCTGTTACATGAGTGCAGAGGCGGGAGAGTGCCATTTATTTTATACTCGGTGCTATACAGCTGTAGGTAAGATGGTAACATGGGAAGTACACCCCCAGAGTTTTGGAAGTCTTTACAGGGTCTGGGAAGTATACTGTAAGAAAATGTTGTGTTTATAGGATCAGACAAGTGTGTTGTTCTGTGACAGCAGAGGTGAAAATGGCTACATCACTGTATTGTGATTTGAATATCACAGTTTTAAATGAAGAAAGATTTGGTGGTTCCAATATCTCATAAAAAAATTTGTGTCCCTTGACATCTTCAGTGAGAGGTCTTTATTTCACTTTGTGGTTGGTGGACAAAGATCAACTCCCTTTGTTCTGGATCTGAGGACTGTAACCAATCTTATGGCAGCATGAAAATAGAGAGGCGAGATGGGGAAAGGGAAAAGAAGGGAGAAAAGTGAGTCTCTGCAGAGCTAGGTGTACACAGGTGTCATTGTACTAGATGTCATTGATTAGGGTGAGCCTGAGGCTGCTTGTGGGGTCAGGCAGACAGGAAGCTTCTTACTTGAGGCTGAGCACAGTTGCACAGGGACAGGTGTTCAAAGGTGGGGGTGTTAATGTAAATTTTCCTCACCTAACCAGCCTTGTGGATGGTGTCACTCAGATTAACCAGATTAATCAGATATTAATTGATGCTCTAAATCTGAGTTTTCTTGGCATCTCAGTGAACAGAGAAGATTTCTTTCCTTCCAGTTTTTCTAGTTCTGACCTAGGGGTGTGTTCATGGTGCCCTGGGGCTTCACTTCTGGTGACTATATTATGTCAGTGTGGTGTAACTAAGAAAGTCATGTCCACTCATGAGGACATTTACACAACTTGGTAATTATTTTTAAAGGAAGAACTGTGGAAAGAGAACTCCAGACATGGCAGCCTTGTGAGACTCATTACCTTATAATTAGCTGATTGTCTCCTCTAATATGTTTGTTTTTCCTATAAAGCTTATTCTGAGTGGCTTTTATTGCTTGTTATGAATTATTCTGCCAGCTGAAGCATTTGCAGAGCTGCTGACCCTGACAGCTGGTGGCAATTGTTTTTGAAAAGACACAGAACAGCTTTAATGTTTAGAAGAAACTGACCAATAATTTTAACCAAAGGTATTAGTAAGCAACAGCAGCTAAGAAAAACATTGCAGTTTATTCTCTAAGGGATACATCCATTGTAACACTTTTTCTCCACTAGAAACACCATTCTGTAGTCTGCTAATAGGGTGGAAAGCAAGAGCTTTTTAGGTACTTTGGAAGCTGTAGCTAATTTGTCTGAAAAAGAGAAAAGGAGTAGATAAGAGGTTTAATATCCTGTTAGAGGGAGAGTGAGAAACGGGCTCACCTGAAAGTGTGTGCTCTGTTCCTCCCCATGGAGCCTTCTTGCCAGAAACTGTTTCTGTGGCAACAAACTTCTTTCCAGCTGGGTTGTCTTGGAGTTCAATCTGGGATTGCTTGGGCTTAGATCTGTCATCATGCCAGAATCAAATAGAAATGCAAAACTGATCTGACCTACATGTAACAGAGAGGGCACTCTGCTGCTGTTAACTTTTGCCCCACAGGAGCTGTCCTCCTGACATTCTCCGCTCAGAAACTGCTAGAGACCTCTATCGCTGCTGGGATGAGCCTGGATTTTTGTTTCTGGACATTGTTGCTTTATTCAGCAAGGTTTCAAGCTTCATTTCTCTTACGTTGTGTCCTATGGGCCAGCAATAAAGACACAAAGCTTTGAAGAGAGGCTGAGTTGCCAACAGAGGAAGGGGAGATAAATAACAGATGAATTAGAAAAGCAAATGTAACTGAACTATCAAAGTTCAATCACTTTAATGACACCTGAATAAAATGCTAAAATATCAGTAGGGAAGAATGGAAAGTTTCAGAGATCTATTGGTTTGGCTTTCTTTTAACTCAATATTTTAGTAACCATTAGAATGTTATCATTTTATATCTGTAAATATTTCATCTTCCTTCTGCCAAGGAAAGAGGGTTTTTACTCTGTGGTAGATAATGATTTAGTGTCTACTCATATCTAATTAGAGGGTATGTCTGGTTTATGCTCCATATTTAAGAACTGTTCAGACATAGCTTTTAAAATAGCAATTGTCTTTTAAACTTACAGGAGGCTTAAACTAAGATGCCTGAATTTATCGTGTCAGAACATTATTATTTGCAATTTGAACTTATATCCAAATTTCAGAGCTGGTTTTATACCTCCACCCCAAAGCAGGACCTGGATTTCTGAACAGATCTCAATTTGGAATCTCACATCTCCTGTGCCAGCTTTTCCATGTCCTCAAGAGCTCATCAGAACTTGTCAGATTCTGTCCCTTTTCTCTAGTCAGAAGTATGTTTGGAAGTGTGAATGATTTACAGCAAGGTTGTTGGTTTTGCTGTGAATTGCTTCTTTGATCCTATTAAAGAAGGGGGGGGGGGGGTATGCATTTCTGTGAGGTCATGCCTCTCCAACTACTTTTCTCAGTTTTCCTGTTGATCCTCTTTTATCCAGAAATGGGAAATCAGGAAATGTAAATGTAAGCAAACCTGCAGAAACAGATGCCAGCACTTTATTTAAAGTGATTAATTCACTGGGAACTAGGTTGTTGCAGTCCTGTACCCTCAAATGATAAAAAGGATTGACGTTTTCAATAATCATCTAGGGAGTAAGAACAGCAATGAGGGAAAGAGCACAGAGGAAAACCTTCTGCAAGGCACACTGGTTCTCATGAGAACACTGAGAAATAACAATGGAAGAACATGTCTTACATGTGAATATTGACTCAGTTCTCAGGAAACTTGGTTAATCTCCAGACGGGAAACTGAAAAAAAGG
This sequence comes from Certhia americana, assembly GCA_018697195.1. Lineage (NCBI taxonomy): Eukaryota > Metazoa > Chordata > Aves > Passeriformes > Certhiidae > Certhia > Certhia americana. Next base: position 46,745,537 of record CM031861.1, on the reverse strand, counting down.
GTAGAAATTTAGTTAAAGATAGCAATAAGGGATAGTTTAGTAGAGTTATGTTTCTACCAACTAGATGGGGACTATTTGAATACATGCACAAGTACATATGCATAATACACCCCACACACCACCCCTCCAATTCTGTATCCAAGGAAGAAATACAGATACAGAACAAGAGCCAAAAAAGTCTCAACTGAGCCTAAAAGGAAATGAGCACAGCTAAACAGAAGTGCGTGGAAGGGTGGATGATGTGCTAGACTAGAAAGAATCGGATCTAGAACAGAAACATATCTGAAGTGCACAATGGTGATCAGTGTAAGTTGGAAACACAAACACAGTACAAAGGCACAAAAGAATTATTTTAGTTTTTTTAGATGGCAACAGTGCACACAGTGTTAGGTGCTTCAGTTGAACAGGCTCCTATCCTGTGATGATTAAGATAAATCCAAACAGAGGAAAAATAATTAAGTAAGAAAAAAAAAAGAGGAGTGGAAGGGAAAAAATTGTTAAATTTTGTAAGCAGCTTTTCACTTCATCATGTCTTTTGCCGTACAAAATGAATCATATATGCAGAAAATGGCATTTTAAAAAGAGATTACTTTATTGAATGTATCATTATTTGGTGATGCATGAAATAACTGAAAATGCTTATGTTCTCCTTAAACAGGAGATCTGCTCAATCTCTTCAGACATGCTAGAATTTCAACCACATTTCAGTTAGACCTAGCAAGAAAAAAAATTCTATCAGACAGCCTTTGCTGCTTGTCAAGTGTTATTAGTCAAGCATTGATTATGAATGTCCCAAGCTTGTCAGCAGCACTGCACAATAAGTACTGTCCATTGAATTATCAGTAAACGAGGAGAAAAAATTGTGTAGATGGGCGTTTGATTGCTTTCCAGATGACTTTCAGTTAGTGAGATAGTTCTGTTTGGAGGGTATGATGTGCTGACCCTTGGTTCAAAGTGGCATTACAAAAGATTCAATCAGAAAGATAATTTGGTCCCTGCTTTGTTCTCTAACTTGTCAGTTTTTGAACAAGTTTTCCCTTGAATGAAGCTGGGGAAGTTTGATAGAATGGACTGCCTTGCGTGTTGCTGGTGTTCCATTCCCTTTATGTGTGAGCATGTGGGTAGAGAGAGCAAGTTGTTCTTCATACACTGATTGGCTCCAGGGCCATGAGCATCTGGCCAAAGGTAGAGGCTGACAGCCAGTGCTTTGCTCAGCCTTTGTGTGTGCTGACCAGGATGGGTGCACTGACCAGGATGGGGTGCACTGACCAGGGTGGGTGCACTGACCAGGATGGGGTGCACTGACCAGGGTGGGTGCACTGACCAGGATGGGGTGCACTGACCAGGACAAGGTGCTGACAGTGTGCTACAGCCCACAATATGCAAATGGATGGCTCATGTTCAGGCAGCAGAGCAATGTGTGGGTGACTCCCATGGCTCCGTTTGGGTAGCCACTCTGTGAAACAGGGGCTGTGTGGCAGTCTTGGGGCTACAGGGACACACTGGCAATCCAAGAAAGGCAAAAATAATTGAAACGCAATACAGTTATTAATTAAATCTGAAGTCACTGACTTCAATGCAAGATATCTTGCATTGCCTGATGTAGCACCGTGTTGTTGTCAGAGCAGGCTGCAGCATAAAAAGAGGCAATAATACAGAGTTTAGGAAAATGAATCAGAAGGATGATTTTCCCCAAGGCTGTAGATGGTAAAATGAATCAGAACTCATTTAACTCAGAAGGGTGAAGTTCCTGGTTCTCAATCCTAGGCTACAACACAACAGTTCCAGTTATTGTTCCTTACTAATATTCTATATTGATCATGGCTTAAGTGGCTTCTAATAAGCAAGACCTGTGAAATTTTGGCTTTTCTTGAATTGTCCTGCTCAATGAAGATTAGTGTAAAAGTTTGGAATTATAAGCAGTTCTGTTGTCTATGACTGATAATTACTTGCCTGCTGCTTCTTCAGTAGAGACGGGATGTTTTTTGGCTTTTGTGTCCAGGAGGATTGTGGGGAAGAATGACATTGACTTGGTTGAGGTTTTAATTCAGGGGAAAAGAAGATTTGGAGTTTTTTCTCTGAGTAATAGAATGATTTAAGATGTCTGCAGGAAGTGGTGTGATATGTTTTCCTCCACCCACTGTACTGTACTCAAGCAAGTCATATTCAAAGCTTCAACATGTGCCCTGTGAGTAGGAAGTAGTCATAGTAACTCAGCATTGAAATACTTGGAGGGTCATGTCGTCCACTTGGTTGATCTTTAACAGCGGGAAGTTGGGGGCAAATGAGGGTCATTTTTTACAGCTTTGAGGCAGTTACAGCATGACTAATTTCAGCTGTGATTCATGTCCCTGATACTACTTGGACTGCTTGCCTGAAATTACACATTGCATGAACTTCTTATTACCATTAATAGGGATTTTCCAAAGTATTTTTTTCAGCACTTTCTTGTGCTCAACCAGTTGTTGAGACCTCACATGAGGTAAAAAGGCCCTAATCCTAGATAAAGTATAAGGAGTAATGTGAGATAGAACAAGTAGTCTGAGGGAACAGCAGATGCATGTGCCAAGCTACTGTCCATGATATTTGTGGCAGTCATGTGAAGTCCCAGGTGACTGGAAAAACTGCGAAATATTGTACCATCTTTAAAAAGGATAGAAAGGCAGACCCTGGGTGCTACCTTGGTGTTAGCATCACCTCTGTGCCTGGGGAAGATCACAGAACAGATCCTCCTAGAACCTCTGCTAAGGCACATCAAGAACAGGGAGGTGATTTGGGACAGCCAGCAGAGTTTTACCAAGGGCAGGTCCTGCCTCATCAGACTATGGCCTTCTATGGTGGAGTGACTGCATCAGTGGGTAAGGGAAGGGTCACAGATGTCATTTATCTGGAATTCTGTAGAGCCTTTGACACAGTCCCCTTCAGGGAGAACATCCTTCTCTCTAAATTGGAGAGAGATGGAATTGATGGGTGAACTCTTAGGTATATAAGAAATTGATGGAATAGTTGCATGCAGAGTGTCATGGTCAATGGCTCAGAGTCCTAATGGACCTCAGTGATAAGTGGTGTCCCTCAGGGATCTGTACTGGGACCAGTTTTATTTAGCATTTTCATTAATGACATAGATGAAGGATTTGGGTGCAGCCTCAGCAGATTTGTATGTGACACCAAAGAGAGGAGGTCCTTCTGGACCTGGACAAGCTCAGGAAGAGAGTGCGTACAAATCTCATGAGGTTTAACAAGACCAAGTGCAAGGTGTTGCACTGGGGTTGGGGCAAACCCTGATATCAGCACAGGCTGGGGGATGAACAGATCCAGAGCAGCCCTGCCAAGAAGGACTTTGGGGTGCTGGTGGATGAGAGGTTGGACATGACCTGGCAATGTGCACTCACAGCCCAGAGAGCCAGTTGTGTCCTGGACTGCATCCAAATTGGCAGGGTGAGGGAGGGGATTCTATCCCTCCACTTCCTTCTGTTGAGACCCCACCTGGAGTGCTGCATCCAGCTCTGATGTCCTCAGCGAGAAGGACATGAACCTATAGGAGTGAGTCCAGAGGAGTGTCTCTGTAATGATCAGAGGGATGGGACATATCTCCTGTGAGCAAAGGCTGAGAGAATTGGGATTTTTCATCCTGGAGAAGAGAGGGTTCCAGGGTGACCTAATTGCTGCCTTGCAGTACCTGGAGGGAGCCTGAAAGAAAGATGGTGGGAGACATTTTACAGGGGCATGTAGTGATAGAACAAGGGGGGACAGTTTCAAACTAAAAGATTTAGATTAGATGTTGGAAGGAAATTTATTGCTGTGAGGGTGGTGAGGTACTGGAACAGGCTGCCCAGATAATCTATGGAAGTTCCCATCCCTAGAAATGTTAAAGGCCAAGCTGGATGGGGCTTTGAGCAGCCTGGTCTAGTGGAAGGTGTTCCTGCCCATGGCTGGAACAAGATGTTTTTTAAGGTTCCACTTAAAAGGCTTCCACCCCAAACAATTCTATGATTCTATAATATTGGACTAACTGTGCTAATTATCCTACCTGCCTTCCTTGCCCTTCATCTCAAGTTGTCCTTTATATGTGCAAGCATCAACAAAGAAATCCAAAGTCATAAAAACCTGAAATGGAAAAGTATAGAAACAGAACATCAAAAGATGGAGCAAATGGAATGATTTACTCAATACTGTAAAAGATTGCGTGTCCATGTTAGGAAAAATTTGGCATTGATGACTAATTAGTCTTTTGTTTATGTGGATTCTGAAAAAAATGTTGCCGACTTCCTTCTTTGACAATAAGTTTATAAGACGAGTCATCTGATAATGACAAAAGTAAAGTTATTTGTAATTTACAGAACACTTTTAGAGTTCCATTTAACTGAAACAGATATACAGAGTAATAATTATTGTGCTTAGAAGTTCATGTTGGAAAAATCCACTTGAAAGTTACAAACTCTGAATGGATTGTGCATAGATGTAAATCCGTTTAGAAGCTCATAGAATTTGACTCCTCTTTTTCACAAAACAAAGTGTTATGTCTGTTTTACCCCAATTTGTCACAATTTCTGAAACATTACCAGCAATAATTCACAAATTGCTGTAGCTAAATCCCCTGGAGTGCATGTAGTTTTTAAAAATATCTGTTAACTTTTGTTGATCTATCCTCCTCTATGCCCCCATCCTATTGTTAAAAATAATTTTGTTAGACGCTGGTTAACAATTCTGGTTCTAAAGATTGGAATAAAAATAACAGCAAATATTTTTGGCTATCTTTATATAAATATAAAAATACTTACAGACCATATAAACATATGTTATGTAAATTCTGTATTACAGAAAAATATATATATTTGTGTTTGTGCTTGATATATACTTGTCTTTCTTTTCCTTTACTTATCTTGTGTTAATAGAAATATCTTTCATTTCCTTTTATGGGTCTTACTACTGGATACCCTTCTGGAATCAGACAGTTCTGGTTTGGAAGGGGCCTTTAAAAGCCATCTATTCCAATTCTCCTGCAATGAGCAGAGGCATCTTTAACTAGACCAGGTTACTCAGAGCTCCATCAAACCTAACCCTGAATGTTTCCAGGGATGGGGCATCCACCACCTCTCTGTTCAGCCTGAACTAGTGCTTTATCACCTTCGTTGTAAAAGTATGAATCCTTGTTTGTAGTCTGACTTTATCCTCTTGTAGTTCAAAACGTCTTGTCCCTGGTCTTGTTGCTACAAGTCCTATTAAAAAGTCTGTCCCCATGTTTCTTGGAAGTCCCCTTTAGGTGCTGAAAGGCTGTAACAAGGTCTTCCCAGAGCCTTCTCTTCTTCAGGCTAAGCTACTCCAACTTTCTTATCCTTTCCTCATAGGAAAGGTGCTCCACCCCTCTTGTCATTTCTGTGACCTTCCTCTGGACCTGCTTCAACAGGTCCATCTTTTACATCATAATTCTTCCAATTAAACCCAAATATCATTGTGCCATTTCTTCATACTTGGTGGTGCACCCAAATTTCTATTTCCTTCTACTTTTTATTTTTTCCTTAAATTTACTCTAAGGGTATTATCCCTTTCCTTCCCATTTTATGTTGTTCAACCAGTCCCTAGGCTCTTCTGCTGCTCATTGCTTCCCTGCCTTCTTATCTGACCTTATGCTTCCAGGATTAGTGAAACAGGATCAAACAGTCTGACAAACCTGCAAGTGTTGAAGGAAGCTTAGCATGTGAATTTAAGGGCTGGTGTTTGTACAGATAATGACATGAACCAAATGCTAAACTGAAACTACCCTGGGTTTCTGATTCCAAGATATGGAGGACAGTTCAAGTCCTGCAATGACAGCCAAGTGACTCAGGCCTGTCTGCACTCTGTGACAGGTGCAAGGACAGATTAAATAGCAAGAGACCATGCAGGCACACAAGCATGTTACACTCCCTGCTAATGGAAGTGGGTGCTTTGTGGATGAGACAAGCTGGGTACACAAGGGTTGCAGATTCCAGCAAGGAAGTCCTTTGGTGCAGTCCCATTTGTCTCTGCCAAAAAAATATGTAGGCCTAGTTGCAGACAGATTTCTTACAATGAAAATTGTAGCAGTGTTCACTGAAACTGAAAAGACCCACTTGGGCTCTCTGCTGCTATTTGGTCCAAGGTGGAGGCTGCTGCTACCAGTGGCTGTGGCTGCTTCCTGTGCAATTGCCAGCAGGCAGCACTTAGCACATGAGCTGCCCCATGGTTCATGGTACAGTGGCAAGTCATGTTTGTCAACAGCTAAGGCACAAAGGAGTTGGGAAAGAAAAGAACTGTTGGACTCTGTTGAATGTTGTTATCCTAGTGAGTAATACAGTTGGCTTGTTCAAACCATGGAAAAGTGAGGCTTTCTGGGATCTTTTATCTGCTTTTATTTTTAAGCCAGGAACAAGAGAATTGTTTGGAGCTCATGTAGATGGAGAGAGTCTTCTAATTTATTGCCAAGACTTAGGTTTAGATGAGTATCATCTAAAAGATGTGGGCATATAGGAGGGAGAAATATTGCCTGGAGATGACTTTAGACTCAGGATACTGAAGGTGTTACAAAAACTATGATAAAAACCAAAAACGTCACACAGCTTCACTATATCCCTATTAAAGCTGTCTAAAAAGCTGTAGAGTATGTCTCCTTTTCCTCATTCTGCAATCCATAATGACTCACTGGGTAATGCTGAATGAAACTCACTGCTAGACATATAAAGACAGTTCTGAATTTTTATAACTGTCAACAGCTTTTGAATTACTATTTGGCCTTATCGACAGGACCTGGACACTGGCTGGGCACTGTGCTGGTATATATGATGAAAGATCTCAGATTTTAGGTATTTTAGAGAACAACTAAGCTGTGCCAATCACCCATGAGCAAGGAAACCCTTACATGTAAAAGTCACCAAATCATTATACAGAAATGCTATGAAATACAAACTGAGGCCTGGAGCTCTGGATTAAAAAGGTAGGTTGGGGTAAGAAGGTTATCAAACCTGCCTCAGCAAAGATTGTGTGCACTGCTCTTGTCTGCAGATGGAAGAGATATGTGATGGTTATAAAGCCTTGGAGAAACTGGATAGTGTTACAGGGGAGTTTGAGGAAATTGGCACATAACTTTAATGACTGATTTCTGCTGTACATGTCAGCACTGGTAACATTGTCATAGTTATTCCAGGGGAAGGTTATGGCAATCTCCTGGAGCAAACTTCAAACTGAACCACAGGTACCTGTCACTGGGTCCCTTTAGCAGCATTTCTCCTGCTGAGTTTGATATCTGAGTTGTAACTGTTGTGATGCCCAGAGTGGAGAGTGTGAGTCTCTTAAACCACAAAGGAGCTGCTTGAGACTGAGAGGTGGAGGAGAACAGAGTGCTAGACTTGAGCAGTCTTTCACACAAGTCGTGTTTGACAGTGAAGTTAAAAAGTTTTGAGGGAGATGAACTTAACTTGGAAGTTGTTTCATGACTGAGAGTTTCTGAGCTCCCAAGAATATTTCCACCAAAACCAGGGCTGATGTTCTTTCTGTTGGAAAGAAAAAGTAAAAGTAAAGGGGTGACATCCCAATTCTTATTTGTATGTGTTTGCTGTGAGTTCTGTGGAAATATGCTGGTTGAAGCTAAAAAATGAAATTCTTTGCAGGTTTGATCACTTATTTCAGCCAGGCAATTATTTTCTGGCTTAAAGCAAGTAATTTTGTGTTCAGTTTCTACAGCAGTAAAGCCTGTCACTATTTAAAAATACCCCAAAAACATGTATTAAAAGAATTATTTGACTGTAACATCCCCAAATGCTAAAGCTGACAGTAATTTTACTGTAGTGTGGTCATGTTGTTGTAAGGGTTGCCTTGGAAGAAATGTTATGTTCCTGGATGGGACAGAAGATAATGACAAAAATGCAAATTAGTATAGCAAACAGGAAAAAGCAGCAAGGCTTTATCTTTGGATAGTGCCTCTTTTGAATCCATAGTATGTGAAGTTGTGAAAGGAGTACACAAATTGTTCACCTTACTATGGTATACCCACCACCCCTGAATTCCTGAGGAGAGATTCAAAGAAATAGTCTTGCTGTTCTGCACCACCAGTTTGCCCTGCTGTTCTCCAGTGCTGAGCACCTGTGCCCATGTGAATATATTACCAGGTGATAAAATACTGAATGATGTATTTCATTGTTTAGTTGAGGGTTTCATCACTGTGAGCTGGGTCTAGGCTTGAGCTAGTAGGACTGAGTGCTAACCCATTGTCAGCAGTGTTTTTTGTGTATTAAATAGTTATTGTATAGTTCAGTATAGTATAGCATTGCATTACTATGGCTTCTGTGGGTATATGTTTGGATTATACCAGATTCTTCAGGTGAAAACAATTACATACATATTCAGTGAAGATGAAAAGGAAGGATACAAATGTGTAAGTCACATTGGAACTCAATGGCAAATAAAGACAATTTTATATATATCCTGTAAAACTGAGACCATGGTGATGCACTGTACTAGAGTTTCACCATGTCTTTCCAACAGAGGAAGACATCTTGCTTTCAGGATTGTTTTTACAAGTAACTGTAAGAGGGAGTGCTAAAAATTCCCTTTTTCTCTTGTTTCTTTTCTGCTGAATTGAACTGCATATTCCATGGTATCTTGTGTATAAAGGCAAATTTAAGAAATTAAAATTGATAAGAGTTTTGTGTACCTTACATCCTCTAAGGCAGTCTTTGTGGACTACTGGTTTACCATTTTCCATCTACTTTTTCCATTGTAGACAAATGTGATTACTACTTTTCTGCCCCATCTGTAAACCAGAGGTTATATTTCTTCACATTTTTAGATATCTCCAAAACTAAAACAACAAATATTTGTAATTTGCTTTGTGATTTTGGATCACATAATTTTCTGGTACTTTTCTGTTACATACTAGGAGTTATGTGAATCTTGATTTCCCAGACAGGCTTTATATTTATCAAAGACTTAGGGCTAGAAAAAAAGCAGCTTTCTGAAAAGTGTACTATATACATTTAACAATATAAATCTTCTAAATATTTCTCTGTATTTTATCCTCAGGTTATTAACATCCTGCAGCAAGTAATCACTCCAGCCTAGAGGTTTGTGAAAGAAATAAACTCTACATGAAAACTGAATGTAATTAAGTCTTACATTCAGGACCCTGATGAGTGATACACAGGGAGAAGTAGAAGATGGTGAATTTCACAGAGAATGTGACTGAAAAGTGCAATATTAATCATGATATCCACGAGACATTATCCCCTGTGGTGTACATATTTGTGTTTATATTAGGCTTGCCAGCTAACTGCCTGTCACTGTACTATGGGTATTTACAGATCAAAGCTAAAAATGAATTAGGTATCTACCTTTGCAATTTGACTATAGCAGACCTGCTGTACATATTTTCTTTGCCTTTTTGGCTTCAGTATGCTTTACAACATGACAACTGGACCTATGATGAGCTGCTGTGCAAGGTTTGTGGCATCATCCTATATGAGAATATCTACATCAGTGTGGGCTTCCTGTGCTGCATCTCCATCGACCGCTATCTGGCTGTAGTGCACCCCTTCCGGTTCCAGCGCTTTCGGACCATGAAGGCTGCTGCCATTGTGAGCATCATTATCTGGGCCAAAGAAGTTATGACATGCTGCTTTGTCTTCACACATGGGGAGATCAGTATGGATGCTGAGAGCCACTTGGTGTGCTTTGAGCATTACCCCATCAAGAAATGGGAGCACAGTGTCAATTACTACCGCTTCTCTGCTGGCTTCCTCTTCCCCTTCTTTCTGCTGGCCTTCTCCTACTGTGGGATTTTAAGAGTTGTCCACAACAGCCCCGGAACTCAAAAGAAGAAGAAAATCCAAATTAAAAGACTGGTTTCAAGCACTGTTTTCATATTTTTAGTCTGCTTTGGACCATACCACATCCTACTTGTTGTTCGTAGCTTGTTGGAGAACAACTGCTCATTTGCTGAGAAAATATTTAATGTTTACCATATTTCTCTCCTGTTAACTACTTTTAACTGTGTTGCTGACCCAGTATTGTACTGTTTTTCCAGTGAAAGCACTTACCAGAACTTTGTCAAGATGAGAGACTCTTGTCTAACCTGTTTAGGCCATCTGAGTACTGAGACGAAGGAATCCTATCCACTGAACACTACTGAAACTCCCAACAGAACACAGCATGAACAACCACCACGGTTATTACAAATACCACTTGATGATGCTGGAATGAAGGACTGCTTCACAACTAATGCAGACAGCCTATAGCATTAATCAAAATGACCTTAATCCTACATCTGCAGCTATGTTTGTGTATCTGTCTGAATTATCCATGTATTACAACAGTGTGAAGTTCCAAAGGCTTATGAGCAGTGCTGTACAGTGAAGCTGTTTCTGGAGGTGCTGGGACCCTGGCAATACTGAGGAAAATGCGTGCTAAGTCAGTTCAGTGATAATCATGTATCTGTTCTTGTGCTGCCACTTAAAACTTGTTTGCCTTGATGACTGCATTGACTGGAATAAGACAGTATTCAGTGGTGTGTAGTTCTGGTGAACTTATCTTTAGCTGCTTTCTGTTTGTCCCTATAGCATCTAGAGAAAGTAATTCACTACAAACTGTCATCATATGTTGAAAAGGTAATAGACAGAGAAAATTAAATGTCCCATATATGCTTTTAAAAAGAAAAAGCCCAACAAAACACTCCTGCAACATCTCTGTAACTCTCTGAAATAACTTCTCCTTCTGCCAGTTTCAAAGCCTGCAGAGACCATGCCAGAACCAGATTCCTAAAACAATCATTCCGATAGTGTGAGACATTATGGGAGAACATGCACGAGGAACTCAGCAGCTGCTGAGACCTTCAGGCTGTTATTTGACTGTTGAATCTCAGACTGTTAAACCTCACTGTAAGGCTCCTATAGACTTCCAGAAGTATGGGCTCCAGTAGGTGTCATTAACTTGGTTTGTTGACTTGGAAGAGAACAAGAGGTTGGTAGAACAGGAGGCACTTTGATCTAATGTGCTTCTCTGTGACACTGTATCCAAGAATATTTATTTTCATCTAAATTCTACTACACCTTCTTAAGGTTTTGATTGTGTCCTTTGCAATTTGTGTATCTTGCGCAGCACAGACCATGCAGGCAATTAAATAACAATGCATTTGTCAGGGAAACTGTTGAATGAATTCTGTTTAATTCTCTGGTTTTGCCCAGAGATAATATAGTTTAGGGTTTAGTCATTGTTCATTATACACAGTATCAGAAATATGATGTATGAATAATCTGTGTCCTGTTTAGACAGAAACAATATTTAGGACTAGGTGGAGAATAATGGCTTTTAAAGACATGGGAGTTATGCTCCACAGTATTGTTTCTACCGCTACCTCCTCTCTAGTTTTTTTTGTTTTTTTTTTTTTTTTTTTTTTTTTTTACTAATGAATCCTGTGTGATTCTTCTTTGTGTTCTGCTCATCACACCTTCTTGTAGCTGTAGCTGTTGCACCATGAATATTGTCTTGTCCTTTCAATTCTCTAGTTTCAGACCTTCCATGAAACACCTCTCTGCAACCTGGAGCTGATAACTTCCAGCAGTATAATCAGTTTTGTTTCTTTGGTTTGTTTTTGAGTCAAAAGATCATCTAGACAGATGGTCTACTCCTGCTATCTGAACATGCCATTGTAACACAGTCTTGCTTGATATTAGATTCCAAAAAGAATATATTCTAATAGTTTTTTGGAAACCCTTGAGAGCACAATATTTGATATAATTAGTGGATGTGTTTAATAAAGAATGTTTTTATAATTTTCTTATAATATATTTTCACACTATGTTTGAAATAACTATCTTTTACTTTTGCCCTACAGTTTCTGTTTGTGAGTCTACAGATTCTCTCGTCCCTCCTCTTGTAGAAAGGATTCATGTCTCCAGTCCCAAGAGGGGATTAGGTTTGCTTAGGTTAACATTTGGTTTGTTTAATTATTTTACATTTCTTTATACTTCGACCACTCAGCTGGATTAACTACCTTACATCTGCATTTTTTTCTCCTGACTATTAGCACTGTTTAGCTTTATTTTCTCCTAATCTTTCATCTAATCTGCTGTGTATTCCAAGGGATCATAAGGCAGGGACTCCCTCCCAACTGCTGTAGTGCTGAGCTTGTACATTGTTAAGCAGTGGACCCCCACGACGTGTCAGGCTGCAAGACACATGTGGTTTGTTCTAGGATTAAATATTTGTTGTTGTGTTTATGCGTTGCTTCTTTACAGTTCCCTATGCTGTTTAAATTAGGCAACTGGAATGCAGAGCATGCTGTACTACATGGAATTGTCATCTGAGGGATTAGGGCTCATTTGAGTTGGTGCTTTGATGTGGTCAGCTTTGCTCAGCTGCTGCAGTTTAAAATCAAATGGAAACTTGTATAACACAGCACAGCATTCTGCTACAGTTCTCAGCACTTAATCTGCTAACCCACAACAGAAAGGAGGGATTTTTTTCTTCTTTTCTCCTTTTTCTTCTTGAGGCCAATATTTTGGCTATCGAAGTCATGCTATCGAAGTCAATGCCGTGCTTGGGACTGTACAAAAGGCATTTTAAAAGCACACATTAGAGAAAAAGAGAAATAGATTATTAAATTTTGTATTTCTTAATGAAAACTGACTGTTAAGACTTGTATTTTGGGGGAAAAAAGAGCAAAAGCTTACAAAATGAAATTTTTTTGACAAAAGTTACTGCTTGGAAATATACATTGCAACTCTTAGTGTAATATGTCAGTAGCATAGAGAGAATAAAATCAGCTGCTTCTTTTAAAATAATGCCAATTTCATTCTGTGTGTTCTGTGCAGCAGTGAACATACGCCATCCTGCAGGGTTACTGGCTTTGGCAAAAAGTTCAAGCATTCATATGAAAGATTTTACTTAATACTTATAGTTTGGAGACTTCTAAAGGAGATATTTTCTAATTATGAAACTTCCAAGGTACTTTTCTACAACAACCTTTGAGAAGGTTTTAGATAAAATGAATCTAAAAAAAATTACTGATCTAGAAAATAAACATTGGGCTCTTTGGTGAACCTGAATGTCTAGCAGAAGTCTGGCATTGAGATTTCCTTCTGTCATGTGTTCAACTATTTTACATCTTTAAAGGCTCTGTAACCATCTGGGACTTCAGGAGGTTAATGTTCAAAATATGCTGGTGTTTGTGGTATGAAATTATTTTTCTCATTCTGAAGAAGTTAAGTTGTCTTGCATCGAAGAAGGAAAATAAACCTCACCTGCCAGGAAGGACAAGAGATATACAGTGCTGCTTGCTGCTGGAAGTCCCACTAAAGACAACTTCCACTTTATGACAGGTAAAGTACCAGTGTTCTAGAGGTGGTGTCATATGCACCCTCCACTCTCTGGTGTGAGGGCTGACAGCCAGCAGAACTTCAGTCCTGTCACTCATCTGGAGTTAAGGTAAAATCACAGCTTTAAATGACAGAAGATGGGCACAGTTCACAACCATTTGTCATGTACTGCTTCAGTGTTAGTAATCCTATGGCATAGAATTTAATGTTACTTCACTCAGTCTTGTCAGGAGCTGAATTTCTACAACAGAAATTCATGTAAAAGTTTATTTACATAATGTTATTTCATACTGAATACAAATCTTTATTCATTTCTAATATACTTTAACTTCTAATAATAAATTTTAATCATTTTTGTATTCAAATAATTTCTTCATAACAACAGGATACTCTGAAATGTCTACAACTTTTCTCCATTACCCATAAAGTGGCAAAATATATAAGTGGCAAACTACAAAATATGACAGGGGTTAATGGCACAGCCAACCCTTTACACAGAAGATCTGTAATGCTGCCCTTATTTTCATTAGCTCAGTTAAAATTTTCTCCTTATCCCCTCACACTTCCACAAACTATCCCCCACATAACCCCCTCTATATGGAGGGGCTGAAGGAACTGTGCAATGGAGCTCTCACTACTGTAACACTGCAGTTTTGTTTTCAATCTTCCCTCTCTACTGTAGCTGTTTTCCTCACCACAAGTATTTTTAAATCCAAGTTGCTACGGGAGTTACTTCCTGTTGCAGTTATGAGGTTAGTAAAACAAGAACAGCAGTGCAATAATATCTCATTATAATTTCATGCTTTCTTTGTAAAATCCAGATCACCTTTTATTATATAATATTATTTAATATTCATTTTCTATTATAAAATTACAGGAAAGAAAGACAGACCAAGTGGGTGAATACCCTCTTCTTGTTTCACAGAGATGTTGTAAGGATAACAATGAAAGGCTGTGTGTGATCAGGACACCAGAGATAAAAGGCCATCTTTTTCTGATCTTTGACACCTTGTGAGAGCCTCAAGAATAAGGAAATGACATGGGAGCAACTCTTGATTCAGAAATTACAAGGGGCAGTCACTGCTGTGCTTCCTGCAGCAGCTTTTCAATCATAAGTGAATGGGTGTTGTAGAAGGGCAGCCCATCCACTTCCATCTCTAGACTGGCAGTTTTGCCACTGCGGACCCCAAGCTGCACAAGTGTTTTCAGGAGCTTTTCTTCCTTGAAAAACAAAGAAACAGAGTATAATTAAATTCTGAATGAGACAAGAGCAGTCATCAAGGTCTTTATTTTAATTCTGGAAGTGACTGACCATATCCTCTATATTTATTTTGCTATCAACTTGGAAGTACTATCTTGTCCCAAAGAATATGCTTAGCATCTGGATTTCAGGGAGTGTCAGATGGTTTATAATCTTGACTGTTATTTAATCACTGAATATTATTTTTCTCCACACTGCCTCAGACAAAACATTAGTGTCAATTCAGAAACATATTTTTTGCCTGGCTTCAAGTTCCTATATTGCACAAATCAGAATCAGAGGAACCTCCACCCAAAGTATCTCAAAAATCCATCTGTGGTTTCCCCAGCAAGGCAGCTGGCTGCAGCTGCATTTTTATAGAAAAAGAACAGAAGGGAAAGAGGATGCACCAGGAAAAAAGGTTACAGAGAGCACCTGGATGGGCTACACACTCACTCTCCTTTCCTGCAGCTTCTCTGATCTCTGTGTGTCTTTGACCCTCTCTTCCCTTTTCATTATTGATTTTTTGAGAATTCTGGTTGCTTAGGGAAGGAGTGGGGAGAAAACAACCCTGGAAGTTGTGCTTCCTTGGCATGCTCTGAACTAGCATATGATTTGTTTAGAGCTACAGTTATTTTCTTGCTTAACTAATATAAGCAGATAACAAAGCGTGTTCCAAGTTGAGCAGTAAAAGTACACAGAGGGAACAAAATCCTTTTTTGTGAGCTATGGGCCAGTTAGCATTGTGGGATGAGAAGATGGGATAAAATGAGCTCTGAAGAAAACACAGGGAACAGTGATATTTGAAGATCTGCTTTCAAGTGGATGAATGCCAGGAATAAACTGCTCTGCTTTTCATTTGTCATGAAATGTACAGTAAAACTTCCTATTTTTTAGCATTTATATACATCTATACTGAGAATTCATTTCTTGAATTCTGTTAATAAAAATCTAGAAAACTAAAAACCTAGTCACTTTTTAGTTTCCCCTATGCCAACCCTTTGATAGGTTATATATGACCTTGAAGCACTCACCTATCTATCTTTCCTCCTTTTCTTTACTAGGAATGCCCTTTCTGGTCTTTGTCTACTCCACTATTTCCATTTCCATGGAAATTGCTACTGCAACTGTGTCCTTGAAAAGAGTTCTCTAGGTTTTAACACTTCTTGTTTGACATCACCGGAAAATAACCTCTAGCAAAGTTCTTAATCTGGACACAAATGAATGATGAAAAGAAATTATAATCCTAAAATATCTAATTTTCTCTTATCAAACGTTAGGACTTTTTCTAGGAACACTTCTAAACCACAAAGAATACAGTAGCTGTAGATTTGAACTAAGACACAATATGGTTGTATTTTACCTAGTACAGTACATGGCCAAAGTATAATCATTTCTGAATGAAGCAAAGCATGCCCTGCATGATTAATTCAGTTTAATTTTGTAACCTGATCTCTGAATGCACTTTCTAAAGATCTGTCTTTTATTTCCTGGTAAAACATCCTAATTCTTAGCTGCAACAAAATTAAATGAGACTCTGGTTTTCTACTAAAGGTAAAGTATGCATTAGTTACATGGTGTCAGCAGCGAAACAGCTATTTAAAGAAATTATCTGTATACATTAGTAGCATAGCATTTGCTACTTTATAAAATTCAGTTTATAAAAATCAGTTTATATCATATGAATGCTCATATACATAGATGAAAATACATACAACTGATCTTTGTGCACGACAAAGGTTTCTTTTAGCACTGAGTATATCTAAATGCAAAAGGGCAAAGAAAATCTCTCCTGAAACAAGAGACACCTAAATTGGATACCCAAAATGTAATTTCTAATATAAATACTTTGTGCTACATATTTACATATTAGAGCTTTCTGATCTGCTTATATGAGATAAAAAAGTTTGCTTGTTTAATACTACATAACTTAGCCTGATAAACCATAGCCTGTCATCAAATGCTACTGTTTCCATTTTTAATATGCAAATACAATGTACAGCGTGCTTCCTTAGCTGTACAGTGCTGCAATTTGACCACAAGTCTCTCTTTAGTAAATAATTATGTTGGTAGTGGGGTAACTGGAAAAAAGATTCAAATTAATAGAAAAATATCTCATTAATTTGTACTTTATTCAAGGGGGAAAACTTCCTTATGAATGACAAAGCTAATAAAGCACACTAAAAAATATGTCACACATTTATATACTTACAATATAATTCATATTCTTATAGGTCATAATTAAAAAAAATACTGTACGGTAATACGTTGCCATAAATAAAGAGTTCAGTAAAAGAACAAATGCTTGATATATTAACCTGTTTGTGAGATGCAATGAAATGCAGAGTTGACTGTAGGATGTTTAGTGTAGCTACATTGGGACACGTATGAAAGAATGAATGAATTTTATTACAGTCACTTTGGTGTAAAAGTACTATGAACATCTGAGAACCCAAGCCAATACCACAATAAGGTAAGCAAAGGTGAAGGTAAGCAAAGCAAAGATTGTTGAGGTCCAGTTGTTTCCTGTTCCTGCAGTTCTCACCACGGAACCTCTCGCTGTGTAGAAAGGCTCATCCATGAACTCAGAACAATCTTAGTTTGCTGTTCAGTGGGAAGGGAGAGCTCTGCAGCTCTGGGGTTTGGCAGTGCACTCCTGACACTGCTTGAACACCAGACTGCAGGGAAATAATGTTGGGGTTTCAGGGGAAGTCTTCACTCAGTAATTATGACCTACAGCATTCATGGAAGGGCCAAGGAAGAACTTTAGAAGAAAGCTGTCTGGTGCTAAGGGACTCCTTCAAATGTCCTCTTTCCAATTACAATCACAAATATTAACACTAAGATGGATCTGGGTGGTGTTGCTTTTTATCTCATTAGGGTAATTATTATAGCATTAAATGAAGCTGAATTTTGCAGAAAGTAGCCATATAAACATAAATGGTCTGATTTTTTTATACTAATGGAGTATGTGAATATAATTATACTAATGTATTTAATCTTCTGCACTTTTCATTGTTGTGCGATTTATAATTAGAGATATTTTCTTGTCAGACATTTTGCCATTTTCTTTCCTCCACAAAACTGTTTCCATTAATTTTATCTCAATAGATTTTAGTATTGTACTTTCAGTAGCCCATTACTGGATCATTAATATTCCCACCTGTACAGCTTAGTAAACCAAAAACAAGAAGGCTTTCTGGTACACAATATAACATTAAATTACAGTATCTCATTACCAGGAATTTTGATCATAGTCATTTTAGGATGCATTAATTTAAATGTCAAAAACCAGTAGATGCAACTGGAAAAAATAATGAAAACTGAAAAGTTATTAATCTGTTTTATAAAAAGACTGTGCTGAAAAGGGCCATATAAGCTTTGTTAAGATACATGATAATGCCAAGTGTTAGGATCAGTTTCAGTTTTATGACCTTTAGACGAAAAACGAAGATATCAAGAATTAAAAAAAAAAAAATTAGTGAGCTCTACTCTAAAATACTTAAAACGTGCTTTGTTGGAATTTCATGCAGAATGTCCTGTCATCTCAGGAGAAAAAATTCTTTGTTTTGGGCATCGCTATGGTAGATGGATTGCATTTTGCTTAGCATTCTTGGAGGTCACACACTTAATGGGTTTGTCCAAATCCCTGTAGAGGTACTCTGCTAATAAAGCTGAATTCTGAAGCTCCTAATTCATTGCCAAGTTGTGGAACAAATCTTACTTAATCATTAAGTGTGTGCGTGTGTGTGTGTTTATATAGACAGATGATTTTTTTTAAACTGCTGCCAAGTTAAAAATAGAGGCACGTGCTTAGCAGGATGAGCACAGATCACAGTCATTTCTCACCCCTCAGTTGTTTTACTTTTTCTCAGTCTGAAACCTTTGCATTCCCAGAATATCACACTGTACAGAGCTGCATTAGTCAAAACACATTTAAAAATACTCATGTACAAGTTTTTCTCCAACTTTAATTTAGAAACATTCAAAACTAATTGTAGAAAGATTCTAGCAAACTAGAAAAGGTGGAAAGATCAGAGGTAAGGTAGAAAGATCAGAAGTATGGTGTGGCCACTGCATAAGAACTGACTTTTCACCACTGCATAAGAACTGACTTTTGATTTTGGAAGCAGACATCAAAAGGACACTACAACAGAGGGTTATAAAATCATGAATGATGCTAAGGAGGAAAACAGGGAATTTTAATCACTGTATCTCAATACAAGGATTTCTTGCATTGCCCATAAAATTGTAGCACAAGTCTTTTGCTTGAAGCTACAAGATGTGAATACATTCACATCGGAGGATTTTTATTTGCAATCTGCCTTGAATCCTTTGTGGAAAACAGTCTAAGGACAGTGTGGCTGCTCCTTCACAAGGAGTCCCCAGAAGTCCCCAAAGACCTTGTGAAGGTGAGGTGTTGCACCGGATCGGGCAGGACTCAGCAGCTGGTAGCCACTTCCATGTCCCTGTCCCGAGCAAGTCCCACCCCCTCGTGCGGGAATTACCTTGGTGACAGAGGGAAGCGCCGGCAGCCAGAGCCCCTTGCTGGGGGTGCCTGGGGGACCGACAGCTCTGCGCAGGTAGCGGTCATGGGTGTCACAGCAGCGCAGCACATACAGAGCACAGGCTATGGCATAGCCACCCCAGTTAGAGACCCCTGCAAAGAGTGACACTGTGAAACCAAACTGCACCCATTGGCTGCTTAGTGCAGAGTGTGTCAGAGATACCGGGGTTAGGAACGGAGAAACCTGAGCCCAAGCACAATACGGACCACCCAGCTCACAAGCTGGTCCTTGCTAAACCTCTCTCTCTCTCTCACTGTATATTGTATTCCATGCTGGTGTAAAACAGAATTTTAACTACAACATTCAACTTCTGTTGAGCATCAAGAACATTAAGAACATACATTTGTCCTTGAGTGATTATTGAAAGAACTTATCTCTTCGTAAAGGAGCAATATGACTAATTTATGCTTGATGCAGACACACTCTAAACAGAAGTTTATCAATCATACTGAAAATTTGTATCTGCACAGACATTTTAATTCCCACACGGATCACTTCTGCAGTCTTCCTTACTAATATTTGTTACTGAGTAACCTGGAGTAGTGAAAAGTTTCCTGTGCATGGCACATGGCAGAAGGCACAGTAACTAGATGATGTTCAAGGTCCCTTCCAACCCAAACCATTCTGGGATTCTATGGTTGTATGATTTTACATAATGTGCATTTTTTCAAGAATAGTCAGGATTTGCCCAACTATTTCCAATTAAATGCACTTTGTTCATTGAACATTCTCAATTTTCAATCAGTTCTTCTGAAGCAACAGGCACTTAACTCTTCAGAAAATGTACATAATACAGAGATAGATCACTTTGCTAAGGATGATGTGGAAAGGGCCAACAAAAATTACTTGAAAAGCCAAGTGTTTCCTTGTTAGTTCTATTCTTAAACATCAGCTACTCTCCCACCGCACAAAAAAATCCCTTACCAGCTACAACAGTAAAATCAGCTTCCACATCACAAGCTATAACATCTCCATTTTTTATGTGCTTCTTTACAGCATCTTTTACTTTGCCCATTCCTAATTCATTTCCTCCATCTCCAACACCTTTATAAAAGGGAAAAAGACAAAATGAGTATGAATACAGCATATAACTGACAATCCCTTTAGAAAACATCCAGTTTCCTCCCCACAGTTGCTGTGATAGTTCATTGCTTCATATGAGATAGGTTATCCTTTTTTATCCACAGCACCTAAAAATAGAAGGCTCAGAATGAAATAGTTGAAAGCATCATCTATTACATGCCAACCTCTAAGTCTATACAAATGTCCACTGTACCTTGCATGCATGCAAAAGAAATCAAAATTATCAAATGGTTGGGAATAGCAGACAGAATCAAGACAGTAAACTTAGCTTATGGAAGGCCTTACGTGAGTGTTCTATATAATGTGTTATCACAAGTACATCGGCACAAATAAAAAAAGAAGATAGAAAATTAAACCCAAATCAACCCAAGAAATCAGCCAACAATTCTATGATAGAGAAAGCACAGAAAATTTTGTCTTGTTACAAGCTTTAATTAAAAACCAGAATAGAAATAAAAATTATTGCAGAAAGATAAGCAAAATTATACATAAGGATTTGGGCAGAAGCAGGCCTGACTGCACTGCCCATCTGTTTGATACAGACCACTGCTGTACCAGTACACAAAGAACCCAGCCCTGTATATCACCACTGTTTTCATTTTCCATAGTCACCTACTAAAAAAATAGCTAGTCATTATTTTTTAAAATTTTCTTATATATTGGAGGTAGGACCTTGCTTTTTCTTGCACAAATAGAAATAGTGTGTATTTGTATTAGTGGTTTTAGTGAAATCAGTGGAATCTGTATAATTTCAGGAAAATTCTAGGCAACTCGATATTTGGGACATAAAGTTGTCAGCTGTCGTTTACATATCTGGAGATGAGGGTAACATATAAATTAGCAATTTACATAAAAGCTGGATAGTACCTCAAGTCTCTTACCAATATATTAAAACATATTAAAATTATTTATAATTATTAATTATTTATTTACTGTTTAATTATTATTCATTCCAACTATTTTGTTGGAAATTAAAATTTCTCTTTCATATGTTAGTCTGAATGGCATCTTCTTTAATTTGAAGATTTTACAGAAGAATCCTAGACCATGTCTGTGAAACAGAAAAGTGAAGAGCTCCAAGTCCTCACTGCAAAGTATCAGATTTGAATTTGAAATGTGACTGTGCTCTAATGCATAGCACGTGTTACAGAAGAGAAATTACAATATTTATAATTTACACTTCAAGCCCTGAAAACTGGTAAGTTTAACACTTTTAGTAACTGCATAAATATCTCATGTGTCTGTAGCAAATTTCTTCTTTAAGCGAAATAGAAAGTAATTTCTCAGCAGCAATTTTTTATTTGATTCCTTAAATATATCCAGTCAAGTGGGGCATTTGCCATGGAACAGCTACTCTTTTTTACCTGCTTTAATAATCTGCTC
This sequence comes from Certhia americana, assembly GCA_018697195.1. Lineage (NCBI taxonomy): Eukaryota > Metazoa > Chordata > Aves > Passeriformes > Certhiidae > Certhia > Certhia americana. Next base: position 46,723,938 of record CM031861.1, on the reverse strand, counting down.
ACATTTATTTCACCATTGGGAGTTAATGGTGCTTTCAAAAATCTCTTTATTGGTAGTACTTTTGAAACAGGAATTGATATAATCCTGGTACTTCTATCCTCATATATGAATATGGAAGTTCTACTGCTTTGTAAGAATCACACAATGTTTCGATTTTTCTTACACTCAAAATTAAAATTTTTGCTGTTCATATTCTTTAAAAAGTCTAAGATGAATTCTTGTCCCCTGAAGATAACCAACAGTTTCTTTAACTGAAATATATCCACTGCTCAGGGCCTTTTCTATCAATCTTGCTTTGCTTTTCCTTTCTTTGTGGAAATCCTTTCTTTGTGGAAAAAGTCCTGTCACCAGGATGGCTGCACACTTAGTGAATCTATTGCTGTGGATGGATCCCATTTCTGTGACACTGGAAGGAAAAGAACACCCCACTGAAAAGTCTCATGTCCATCTGTTTGCTTCTTCCTCCACTCACTGCCAGAGAACTGCATTTTACTGTAGATCTCCAGAGTGGGATTCACCTGTGCAAACGCAGCCATCCACACAAGCCAGCTTTTAAAGTCAGCAGAAAAAAAAAACTCCTTCACACATTCAGTTCATCTCACCCCAAGGCAGACATCTCAGATATAGATGTCTGAAAATAGGCAAGATGAACCCTCTTCTAAAGTCCCAATTTCTTTCCAGGCAAAGGAAAAATAGTTCTGCTGGATCTTCCATGCAAGTTCCCACTGACTACATTGTTCTCTGAAACTACATTCATGAAATATGCAGGAGATGTCAGTCTTCTGTGCAAAACATATTTTATATGAAAGGAAAATGTGTGGCCCCATTTTTTCATGCAGTACTTTGGAAAGCTTTTAATTAGCCTCTATATAAATAGCATATAGCTATGTCAATTGTATGACAGGTGAAAAAAATAATATGTGGTTCCAGTAACATCTCTTAATTTTTTATTTCAGTCTTATGTGAAAAATGAGTCCCTTCCAAACTCAGCCTTTCATGTCTTTTTACTCTGTGAATTCCTCAAGGCTGCTCCTCACTCCCTGAGTTTTTAGGATGTCAGTATCCATAAAATTGTAGGCATTGCTCATGTTTGTGGTCAAACTACCAGATCAGATCTTTTTCAAAAAAAACACATATCTTGTTTTAAATGCAACATTTGACAGCAATTAATCAGCATGTAACAAATGTTCTAACATTTCCCCTCTCCACCTACTGGCACATTGCTTCTTGCCACAGAGCACACTATATAAAGAACTTCTGTGGGCTGAAAATTTGATCTTTCTGGTATTCTAGCCTATCAGGTTATTCAAGTACTCCACCCTAATTCTGTACAATATTTGCATTTATTTGGGAACCAGTCATATGCCTCCAAATTCCTACTGACCATAAAGAAAACTAAGGACAGCCCAACCAGAAAAAAATTTATCCTCATCAGTAGCAACATATTGCTATCAGTAATGGGAGACAAAACACAGAGGCCACAGTTACTAAGTTAAACTACACTTTACAGAAACACATTGAAAACCCAACATCCAACCCAAGAAATGGCTACCCAATTAAAATAACAGACACAAAAAATTAGTGTGATAAGCAAAATGAGAAATATTAACTAGGTAACAGACAATGTAAGAAACAATTACATTGTTTTCCTATAGATACTCAGTTCTCCAGAGCAGAATATCCATGTACGTAAATGCCATGGGAGATCAGAGCAGATCCCTTCATTGTCCTTTGAAGCCTCTGACTTGTTAAACCATTTTCTGTGCAGAAATGTCTTTAGAGGAAGTTCACAGCACTGAGATACAGTGAATCTGAATAAATGCTTTTCTTCTTTTTCACAAGCCTGTGGTATTTTTTATTAATGACATTTCATAGTATATTTGAATATTCAGAGAATGTTAGCAACATTCTGCTGAATAGATTCAAATTCTCAGCTGGCAGAACATTCCAAATTCCAGAAAATTAATAATATACTTTGAGCTGCTGTGGGAGATATTTGAAAAGATTAGGGTACTTTTACTAAAGGAATCAGGTTGTGATGTTATGTAAGTATCTGGAGAGATCAAATTCTTTTATCAACAACCTAAAATCAGGGACAGGAGTTCAAATTAACAGCAGCAGATAAAGCTCTGAGGCATTTTGCTAGACATCTTTACAAAGCAGAGCTTTTCCTATACTTATTCAGTCAATCTTTGTCTTCTGTTGAGATAGCCAAGACAGTGCCATCTAGAGTGCTTCCTTTTGAATGTTGGAAGGTATATCTTATGAATAGGAAAAAACCCAAATTAAATCTAAATACAAAGTATTGAAATTTTTACAGTAATAAAAAATATCAGTGAAATCCTCGGCTACACAGCAGTTAAATGATAACAATACAGTGAAATCAGACTTTGCATTATCTCTGCAGAAGCTCTCTGTGGAATTCTGTGGAAACATCTGAAAAAAACTAAAAACTGAGAAGCCTAAGTTCCCACACTTTTGATAATACTTAGGAGCAAGTCCACAGTACTTTAAGAAGAAAAAAAGCTCAATCAGCAGACATGTTCTGATGTGACAGAAATCAGTCTGGCATGGGTGCTTATTTCTAATTTAATTTTAATACTTACAGAGATTATATATCTCCAAAACTCTCACTTGGACCACACATGGTAGCAGGAAGCATTTGATTGTACAAGGATATTGTGCAATGGTCTATGGCATCAGGTACAAGTAAGTTTTCAAGAAAAAAAAGTTTATTGCCTAAAGAGAGGAGCAGCATGTTGATAAAAGCATTCTCAGAGGTATTAGCAAAGGCCAATGTTGTTTTGGTGGGAAGGACAAGGCATTCCTTTAAAGACTCTTACTGTATGTGCATGTTTTGAGAAGACAAATATGTAATCCTTGCTTAAAGGAATGTACTGCTAATAACAATATAAACAAAGATTCTATCCAGACTGCTGTTTTACCTTAGGTGTTACAATCATAAAACCAATACTTCAATGAGTAATGTTACCATCCAACAACCTTTTTTTTTATTCTATGTTGCCTTCAACACAAAAAATACAGAATAAAGTCACTAGCAAAAACTTCACTTAGAGTGTGTGTACATAGACTTATGTATAGGTAATACATCAGGACTTGCTTTTTTTGTCCTTAAATAACTTTGAAATAAAGTCCTTGTTGGTTTTTTTTTGTTTGTTTGTTTGTTTGTTTTGGGGGGGGGTCTGTGAGAATCCTTCAATAGAAACTTACAATTTTTTTCCTGCAACGATGTCTTCAAATCCAATCTCAACAAAAAGCTGTAGCCTGAAAACAGCCACTCAGCACCTGCTTCCTGCCTTTACTACCAGTGAGAGTTCCTGCTCTGTGCTTCTCTTGCTTCTCAGACTATAATGCAAACTCACACTTACCTGTTGTTGTGACTCCTGGAATGGTTTGTGCAGCTAAAAATAGTTCATCTATAGGATCCACAAGATGTTTAATGTTAACTTTCCTGGCATTGTAATAATTGCCATCAGCAGCCATCCCAGCACGCTCTATTGCTACCAGGTGATCAAATCTGGTTAGAGGTGAGTGAAAAAACAGAGGGGAGAAGTCAAAGCTGTGATTTTCACAGGAAAAATTCTTCTGTTGGCTGCTTGTGCTTGGTTCTACGTTTGGACCATCTGGGATTCAAGGTAAAACTTGGATACTATTCTGTTATTTCTGAATGTAGTTTTCTATGGGTTTTTTTTTCAAAGGTTAGTTCAGGGGTTTTTTATTAGCTTTAGTGCAGCTCCCCCAAACCACATTTGCTACCAAGAAATGGAGAAGTTCCTGCAGTCCTCCTAGCCAGCAATCCTTTGGGTCAGCCATCTGGCCTGGCTCTGTTTCACATAAAAGCAGATGGTATCTTGTAAAATATTAGTCTCTCTAAGAGTATTCAAAGAAAACAAAAAAGTGGAAAATTAATGATCATCTAAATCCTTGTTAGTGCAAATATATTCTTTGCTTAAAGTACATTGCTTGGCAAATATTCATCTGTTTCTAGTTAGGGAATGTTTGGGTCTTTAGATTCAGGGGGTTATTTTTTAAGTCTGTTCTGCTGGTTATGAAAGTAGACAGATGTACTGCAGCTGTCCTACATTTTAAGTAGAACTATAGTACTCAGTTCTGCCACTGTATATTAGAATTAAGTTATTTTGCTTCTGTTTCTCTGATTTTACTGTCAAGAGGTTAATAATTCTGCTGAATTACTGAATGTTCTTGTGGGTGGGTATCTACAGTGATTCCAGAGACCTTTAGCAGGTTAGTTGTCTACTTAAAAAATATACTTACTTCAGCTTTTTGGAACTAAGGGACCAATTTAAAAACTATCTGCCTATACTTTTATTAAGCATAGCTATAAAAGACAATTTTAAAACAACACATTAAAAATGAAGAGAGTATGATGCATACCATTAGAGTACACACCAACCTGTGTAAAGAAATGGGAATTCAGTAAGTTAATGAAGCAAATACCAGGGTTAAAGACCTTTTTATTAAAGAATGCAAACTGAGGGCAACTACATTAAAATACTTTACACAGCAAGATCAATAAAAATGACCAATGTATGCCTACTTCAAGGAAATTTAAATTACATGCTAAGTAATGAAATGAGCATACAGCTACTTAGCAAATTCTCCAGTGCATTAATCACACCATTACAAACACATGATATTTTCTTAAGTCAGATCAGATTCCCTAGCTATTAGACTAGAGCTAAAGATCTAGGAAATGCACACTTTCCACGGCTCTTTTCTTAGCTCTTTCACTGATTTTGATATAATGCTTCTTGATCTTCTAACTGATTTGAAAATTGGTAAAATAATACATAGTGTGTGTATATGTATTTACAGAATAACAGCTGAAAATATTTTAGAAATTTTTTGTAGGAAATGAACCATTGATATATGAAGAATTGTTTCTTTTTTTGTACTCCAGAAGTGCATAATTGCAGAATAATGTGGAATTCTGTACTGTGTGGATGCTCCAATAACATTGTTTGGCTTTAAAGTTTGTTCTGTGCATTCAAAGTTTTAAGGACTTACTTGCAGCCATTGCGCCTTCTTATACCATGATCCTTATTTTTGTTGTAATTTTGCACAGTAGAGGTGTGACCCATTTCAAAAACTGAATACACATACCTAGGTCTTCCAGGATTCCCATTCTCACACAAAAACATAAAAGCTGAATTGGCACTTTCCCTTTGATAACTCAGTAGAGGGATGGGCTTCTTCAGAATGCCTACAGGAAAGCAAAATGAAATTCAGACACTACATCTCTTTAATGTATTTTTGAGTAATTTTAAAAAAAAAAAGAAAGCCAAATTGCTAGAACAGTTAAGAATTCAATGTCTTTGCACAGTCCTTGATGAGCTCCCTATATCCTTACTTTAAATAAAAGTTGCTTAGATGTAAATGCTGTTAAATGATACCTTGCGGTAGAAAACAGATCTACAAGAATAAGAACAGACATCCAGAATTTATCACAAGCAACTCATCCAGAATCAGTACCCAGATATGTACACATTAACTTGATGCCAGCTAGGTTAACAAAATGTCATCGTAGCAATGATGAGCAGAACTTAGAGGAGGAATTCTGATTCATTCTTTGGGAAAAAAAAAAGAGTCCTGTACTAAGCGACAGATTAAAACTGAAGCAAACCTTGGCTCAAATTAGCAAGATAAAAACTGAAAAAGCCATGTCTCTTACCTAGTTGAACAGCTTCTTCAATAATCTTTTTATTCAGATCCATGGCTCGCTGATCTGTAACTATGGCAACCTGTTTCTCCAAGGCCTGCAACATAGCTGCAATGGCAAGGGCTCCCGGGGGGCCGTCGTTCTCCTCGGGGGGCTGGTGGCTGAAGTGGGTGGGGAATCCCGTGGTGATCAGCACGGACCTGGCATGGGACAGGGCCAGGCAGGCCCCCAGCAGCTCTCCCTGGCGCTGCAGGTGCCTTATACCTCGCTCTCCTAGACAAGTGGTTTTAAAGAGAGCAGCATGCTTCAATGTATCAATGTTTTCCTTTTGAAGTTTCCCTCTGGGTGAAACTACATACTTTAGTGACATAAAATGGGTTAAAAAAAAAGAGAGAAAAACCTCTGGTTAAGGCAGGAATTGGGGTAATTTCCTCAGGAAACCTAAGAAGATGTAGGATATGAGTAATGAAGATAATGGGCTGTGCTTCCAGAATGTCAGCTTTTGAAAATTATTATATCTAGCATTTCAAGGTATAAGTGTAAATAGCTTTTTTCTTTGGCCCTGCTTTCTTTTGACAATCCTGTTAGAGCATGTTTAGCTACTGAAGCTAGATTGCAACTCAAGTATCCCAGACCTTACAGAAGTTCTGATGCAGACTTCAGATGTGTAAGCTGGTGCTATGTATCAATCCCCTTTGGGAAGAGCTAATTCCCAAATAAATTTCACTTAATGAAATGAATGCCCTCAGAAGTGAAGTTTCAGAGACATTGTAAGTAACTTGGTGACTTCATAAACTCAATTAATACAGTGGTATCCAGGTGCCTACTAGAAGTTCTTGAAACACTTCATGTAGCAGAGAACCACGTTATCAGACCTTGAGAAACAGGTGAATATTTACAGAAGTCTCTTCTCATGGGTCAGTCCCTAAATAGGCAACATTATTATCTGTGTATAGCTTTCATTGTTCAAACACTTCCTATTCCATGTTCCTTCCCTGTCACTTGGAAAAAAGTTCACAGCTCAGTTTTTTCAATTTGCTAACACTCAAGAAAACCATGAGTAGCAGTATGATGGGCTTATAGAGATAAGTCTTCACTGTTGTTTTCCAATCTTCTCATATCTTCATCCTTTGCACTCCCCTCACCCCAACATTTTCCTCTTTTTGTCCTCAATTTCCCCTTTGGCATTTCTCCCTCTGTTGCTCCTAAATAACACACAGGCAATAAACAGATAATGGACAGAGCGAAAAGTTCAGAAAACTTAAAAGTTAACATAAGCAGAATACAAATCTCTGAGAAGTGGGGTATATTGACTGAGATAAAGTACTGTACTCTCCTTTAGCAATAAAATGAGCTAATTTTAAAGTTAGGTCCTGTATTTCTGCAGAGCATGGCATCGTGCCAAGCCAGCTCCAGAGAGTGGGAAAGGAGAGGCCTTGTGAGTAAAAATAAACAGACCCAAATGTATGCACGCAGCCCAAACCCAGAGCTTGGGAGTGCTGGGCGTAAGCTGTTTTCCACTACTGCCTACGAGGATTTCAGAAAATTTATGGCACACTGAGCTCAGATTTTACAGCAGCCAGAGGGGACTAACTCAGTGTGTATTTTAGGAATGGTCGCACTACTCAGTTTGGCTTTATTTCCCTCTCTTCCTTGCACACACAGGCAGCCCCACTGTTCAACCTTCTGTGGTGACCTGGTCACTTTGGTCCATCGTACAACACCTCACTGATGGATATGTCAGCAGAAATTAATATAATTCCACCCGTCAGAGAGTGGTGTTTGAAAAACACATGCAACTACTAGAATTTTCTGGTAGTCATGAATATATGTAAAGAAATGTGCTATTTACTCCATAGTCAATACCCATGTAGCTGTTACCAGCAAGCTGAGGTGCCCAGTACTTCACATACCAATTTTGGTTTTACTCAGTAACAGTTCTTATTCCCTGTGGGCTCGCCAGTCTGTTTTTGTGTACTTTGGGAGCATATAGTCATCAAGATCAGATATTCCATTAGCCACAATGAACGATTTTGGCCAGACTTTGATATTAACTACAGTAACAGAAAATACAAGACCTAGTTATATAAACTCACTGTATTCCATAAAGAATTCTTAAAATCACCTTTAGATTCTTACTGTGTTCTTGAATTTAAAATATCTAAAAAGGCAGGATAGGTGGTATCTACCCCATAACAAATCCATTAAAGGGAGTCAGGTTTTGTTTATACCTGGATCTATTCCAATTAGGGTCTCTAGAGTCTTTATCTTTTGGGCTGCTTCTGCTGACACAATACTGAAATGTAGAGGATCTTGAGAGATGCAGTGCACCTGTGGGACTCCTCCTAAGGATCTGACATTGTCATTCTTTAGGTCGGTAATGAACATGCAGCCAGGAGAATGAGTAAAAGCTAACGGAGCTCCTAAAATGAATGAAAAAACTTCAGTTAAATGTTATTATTGCAATGTAACAAATCATAGGGGTGATAAAATTTCAAAAAGCCACTTAATATAACAACAGAGTCCCTGACTGATGACACTTACAAAAACAGGTGATATTTTAAGTTACACTGGAGCAATTAATACACTCTGAGAAAGAAATGTATACATGTACATCTGAAAATGTTTTCACTTTTAAAAAGCTCATGTGGGTAGTTGTGATCAGTTTTTTCACAATGTTCTCTTTGGTCTAAACTTGAGGCAACATAAGAATGGAACTCTGGTACCTTCCCAAAATGTCTGTTGTGATGGTGTTTGTCTTCCACTTGTAAGTCACCACTACCTGTGCTGGGGCCCTGCTCTCCTGGAGATGGCTGAACACCTGCCTGCCCATAGGAAGCAGTGAATTAATTCCTTATTTGGCTCTCTTTGCATGCATGGCTTTTGCTTTTCCTATAAAACTGTCTTTATCTCAACTCATGAATTTTCTGGTTTTTACCCTTCCAATTCTCTTCCCAGTCCTGCTGGCTGGGGTTAAACCACTGCTATTTAAACTGGGAAAAAGTAAGAACAAAAGGGGACCAGTAAAGTGTTAGCAAAGGAAATATGAGTAGCCTGTAAAACCCTGGAGAAAAACAAGCTTCTTAAGACAGCATAGTAGCTCCCTAAGCTGAAAATATTTCCTGTCTTTATATTGACTCCAGAAGTCCAAATCTAGGTAATACTTGATTTGGCAAAATTAGTACATTGTTAGGTAAATCATAACTGGTCTACTTAAACAACCAAAACTTTCTTTGTTAGGAGGGTGAAAAGGGAGAAGCTATTTCTTTACTAAGTACATATGTGCTTGAGTTGAGCTACATCTGTTGGGACTCTGTGGCTAGCAATTTAAAGTACCTGGGGAACACAGCTTTGTTGAGGTTTACTATACCTCACCAAAACCTGTGAGCAGACAGTTTTTGTGACAAACTAGCAGATTAATCTAAAGTATAGTTACTGATTTTAAACTTCCTAGCTGAGAAAGTAGCACAGCAAAATAAAAACTATCAAAAAATTCCTGGAATGCACTAATGACAACTGGTTTTAATATAGAAAATGGAGAAATAAACAAAAGTGAAAGTCTGTTCCAGGCAAGAGCAGGATAGACAGCCACTTGTGCAACAGATTGGAGAGATATTGGCGATTTTTTTCTCTCTTTTCCCTCCAACAAGAATGCATGAAAAATATGAATAGGTTTGCTGAAGAATCCAGGAAAGAGTAGGATTTTCAGCATGGATTTGGGACTGGAGAAAAGAAATTGTATGTAAGAAAGAGCAAGCAGACTCCTCTTTGAGCTGAATATATTAGAGCAGGTGTTGAGAGAAGTTCAGATAAACATCTATCTATAAGAAACCAGAAGGATCCTGCAAGGAGAGAAGGACAAAGCAGATGACCTCCCAGGGCTCTTCCAAATACATTGCCTATGATTATTAAGTTTCTTTTTCAGTAAGAATGAAAATACAGTATTTCATTCCACACTAGTGACTTAGAGAAGTATATATTACTGTTACTACAGTTTTGTTGTATTTTCTTGCCCTTTGTCCTCATGCCTGCATAAATGATTGCACACAGTACAGAAACACTGTGGAGAAGAAAAAGTTTCATTTATGTGAAGTGTGTCACATTTACTTAATTTTGGAGAAAACTAAAAGCTCAAAATTCTCCATAAGACACTTAAGAACCCTTTTCCATGACAATTATTTTGCTAGCTCTTGACAACATCTTGGAAAGATTTCTGGCTTCTTTTTTTTCCTTCTTTTTTTTTTTTTTTCTGTTTCCTTTACTATCACTTTACTTCAATGTAATACAAAATAATATATTAAAAGGAAGAAGCTTAAAACTTAATGCCTTTAAACTTCTTGGGCTTTTATGATGCTTAAAAAGATGATTTGATGTTGCCAGAGCTGTAGATTTAAACGTTTAAAATACACAAAAGTGGTGAAATTTCAGCAGGAATTTTCTTTAAAGTAGACCTATATTTCACAACAAAAACTCTCCTGACAAAGGCTTTTTGGTTGTTTGGGGTGTTTTTTATCTTACCCTAAAATTAAGCCTGCTAATCAGCCAATTCAGTCTTCTTTTTAAAAAATAAAATTGAACAGAAAGAGAGTAAAGAGATTGAGGGATAATTTAAGAAGAGTCTCTAAGCAGCACATACTGCAGTTGATAATTGCTTCTACTCCTGTTACTCCACAGGCCCAAAACACTGGAATATCACCAGGGTGAAGGTGAACTGGATCTCCATAGTCTGGTTTAGAAAGATCTTGTATTCCCAGCAGACCTGGAATTGATCAAAAATGAAACCATGAGCCATTCCATTTAAGCAGTAATAGTGCAATGCTGGGAGGGTGGACCCCAAACATCATTCAGTGACACTGAGTTAAGAGTTCAAGAGTGCCCCTAAAGTGGAACATTTAGTCTGCCTTTGAATGCATCTCCGCAGAGCCTGAGCTGACTTGATTTCCCTTTTTTTTGTACTCAGTAACACCAGTAAATGTATTTACCTTATTTCTGCAACAAAATGTAAGTTAGACATCTATGCTGAGTTTCCAAGAGAATATAAATCTGGATCAACAGAAGTCTATTCGTAGCACTGACAAACAAGAATAAATGATTGCAATGCAAAATGAGTTCTTTCTAGAACACATTTTCAACTGCGTTAACTTCCTGCATTCTTTAGCTAGAGAAATGATCAATCTCTCTTTTCCTCTCTGTCTTAGATAAATACATCTCACTCTTAGCTGCCTTCCTACTGAATTGTCTTTTGCTTTATTCTAACATCTGTTTGTAATAATCTGGGTCATTCTAAGCACTTGCTTTCTTCCCTTGGTTTTAAATTCTTCAGATGTTTTAATATACCACTCTCTTTTCTGAAATTAATTTAAATAATCTGTATGTATGATAATTTACTCTTTTGTAATGACTTATTACTAGTTTGTCAGGCTTAAGTACTCAGATATGTTACTCAAGTACATTACTGGAGTGTTGTGTTAACCAGTGACATTTCCTTCCATGCCCTTTTATGTGATCCTTCTGTGTATGTAGCCCACGATTACCAAACTTCTAAAAGCAGGGGGGAAATTATTGCAATCTTTCTTCACATTACAGGTTTGTTTTGTTTTGTCCTTTTTCAAACAGCCTTCTGTCTTATTTTTTCACTTTTGTTCAAACTAGATTTTAAAAAAAATCTTGTCATATTTCTATTCATTTTGTCTTAAGTGTTGTGCTCTTTGTATGCTATTTCAGTATTTTAAAAAATAATGCAGTATTTACTTCCATATTCAATCACCAAGACACAAAATGCATCCACATATACTTCTCCCCATGCTGTCAGTCATTGCTATCTTATCACTGGAATCTCTGACAGCAAGAAAGTATTCACATATAATGAAACTGCACTCATTTCAGAAAAATGTGATTACACTTTTTAGCAAAACCACCCCTGCCAGATAACTTATCTACATCCGACATCTGTCTTTTATCTAAGAAATCTGTGTTCAGCTCACTCAAAACCTTTTCATTTTTTTTCTTTCTATCTTTTTCCTTTTATATTCAGGTTTGTGACCATAAGAAAGGATTAAAAGAGATTTAGTGGTGTAGGTATTTTAGTTCTATCACTTCCCATGCTTTCCCCTTCACTTTTATCCACAGTCAGGTGCATGCAGAATGAGAAATGAAAAGCACTGACCAGGGTCACCTATGTGAACTGGTGCTCCATGGGCTTCTTCTAATTCAGACGTTACAAGCACAGCTGCTCCCAACTTGCTTTCAGGAACAGGTCTCATTGTCACTACTAAGTTGCAGTGAAACATAGAAATGCCGTAGCAAGGCACAGACGTCTGGCAGTTCAAAAGAATACAGTGTTAGCAGGAATATGGAATAATACTTCTAAAATGTTAGAATAAATAAATCTAATTCTTTGTGCCATATTTGAGTTTAGAAAGGCTGCATTCTAACATTCATTTTAAATCCTTCTGAAAAAAATCCTTAGGATCCTGTATTTTTTTCCTTTAGGATTCCATCATTTAGCTCCATCATATAGATCACTAAAATTTTCAACTTAATGCGTTCCTTGTTTCGGTGCACACAGCGGGATGAGCTCAGTGTTTGTTGAATATTGTCAGAAACAATGATGTGTTTCCTCTACAGAAGGTGAAAAAGCTAATAGAAAACTATGGCACAGATACAAATCTACTTAGACTGAATCTACCCTCTGTACTTGAATACAGTGCCCTGCAACACACCAGGGTCAGCAACTGCTGCTGGCAGTACCCACTTGTATAGAAGCTGGCATATGTATGGCAGTTCCATACATACAAATCTTTCATGCCTCTACAAAGGCTCTGTGGAACTTGTCACCCTCACCAACTGAGAGGCTGAGGCACCTTTTCTATTTAGAAATAAAGCAGGTCAGCTTTTTAGGAAAAAACGTCAGATAACTGAGTTGCAGTTGAACATAAACAAGACATCCAGAGAGCTAGAGCTGTCTAGAAAACGTTCATTTAAAGCCTTTATAATGATAATAATAATCACACCTGTCACTGAAGAAACACACTGTGCAGTTCCTTCACAGCATAATTTTTTCTAATAAATTTTTTCTAATTCTGAAATGCTAGAAGCAGATACATAATTGTATTTTTTTTCTTTAAGCTTGGTAGAAGGACTCACATATGAAATATGTTTGCACCTTCATTCTGATCAGGAGCATAGTACAGATTGTGCAATGGTAACACTGAAAACAACAATAACCTTTCTCCAGTAGCAAAGCATCTGAACTAAATGAAAAAGGCATGCAGATGTGTACTTCAATGTTCTTAGTATTAAGGGGTTTATTTACTGGAGCCAGAATTATTCTAAGACTTCTGTTACCATGAAAATGTACACCACAAACTTCTTGAGCACAGTCATAATTTTCAGTGCAATGGTAGACACCTCAAGTCTTTGGGAATATCTTCTGGCCCAGAGGTCTGTGTCTGTAGTAAACGTGCAGCTTAAAGGCTCTACTGTCACAGGAAGAATACAGAATGTGGCTGTCATGCAGAAGAAACTGCTATTGTCACAGTTTATAAAAGGAATATTCGAACTACAATCAGGAGCTGGTATGGAGACCAGGACACGTATAAAGACATGGTCAGAACAGTGCATGGACCATTGGGTGAAACAGAGAGGGTAAATCAGAACAGAATCTGAATGAAATGGCTGCCACAGGAAACAGGGAAAGCTTTGTCACAAAAAATAAATTATAAAGGAGATTGGCCTTGCACTGAACTGAGGCTGGGAATATTTTACCCTGTATTTTCATGTGCTCAGCACTAGCACGTGCCTTAAGTTACTGTGTAGGTAGAGAAAAAAAGTTTGTGTGTGTGTGCATATACTTACTTTGTACATGCTTACATTACATTTTTGCTCAACGTTTCTGATAGGAATGCCAGCTTTTTGGACTGCTTTTTCAAAAGAGAAGCTGCAGCCTAAATAAAAAGTCACCATGTCCTTGAGTTGTTCAGAGTACTCCTTAAGGCTTTTCAGTGATCCAGTACAAGCTCCATGCTCATATTTTCTGTACTGTAGGCAGTCAGTTCTAGTGAAATAAGAATTTATCACAGCTTTGTCATATTTTTTGAAAACAAGGTGAACTGGTTGAATTGACATAAATCCAGTGTGAAACCACAAGATACAGCCTGCTTTATTCATTTTGTTCATTTTGTTCTTTCTGACTAATAATGAAACAAACACAGGCAAAACCCCAGAACATCTTATTCAGCACAAAACCAAGCTAGCAGACAGAATGTTAGAGTCTGAGATTTTTTAGGTTTTATAGGTAAAGATCTCTTATGCGTATCTTGTCTCAGGCTCAAATTTCAGAGACTCTACAAGTATCATGCAGGTACCATGGCCATGTTTCTAGTAAATAAAACAAATATAAAACCCTATTATTGAATTTTGTAGGCTCAGACTTCAAAATATTTAAAAATTACACAAAATTTCACCTTTGGATTAGAGACATATCTGTAACACTGACAATTATCATAACATAGGGCTCAAGAACAGGATAATCAGGCTGTTACACATGGTTTTCACTCAAAGGTATAACTCCAAGAAAAGAATGTTGTTCAAAATATTCAGTATAACCAGGCTGTCTCCTCAAATCTCCTTAATCACCACCAGTATTCACTTCAGAATATTGGCCAACAGAGTTGGTCTGTAGTTACCTGATATCAGAATCACTACTCAGGGAAGGACATTCCCAGTCACCTGGTTCACTTCTGTACAGCAGTGGCAGGGGTCCATCGTTTGCACGGCAAAACTTCTCAAAGTCATCAGCCAGGGACTTGTGCAAAATCACAACATTGGCCTGTTTATAGCCTTAAATTGTGGACAATAGGAATGCCTGGTTATTAATTCAGCTTTTTGTTTGGGAAAAAAATAACTTATCTATATGAATTTCTTTAGATGGTTTATAAAAATAATCTGAAGGAAATTTTTGATTCAGAACTCTGTAATTAGATCAAACTTGATATGTTTTAAAAGTCATAGCAAGGCCTACTCTATATGTGAAATCATTCACAGCTAAAACAGTTGGTAGATATGGGTAGTGGCAGAATGTGAAGACACCATAATTAATTACATTTCTATTAATTTATATATAAACATAATTTCTTGTTTAACTGAGGACATTAGTCTTCTGTAGGAAAATGTTTTATTTGCAAATGTTAACTCAGAGCCGACTAAAGGCTATCACATACCACTTTAACAATTATTTTTCACCACACCAAGATATAAATCAATCCAAGAGTAAACTCCTGGTATTTTGATGTTTGTAGCACATTCTTTAAAATTTCTTGGCTAGGGAATTTTAATGTGGGCTGCAATTAAACAGATATGATTACAGCTCAGGAATAACCTCTTGACTGTCCACTGAATCTCAGTAATTTCTAATTAAAATTCTATTTTAATTTCTAATTAAAAAAATAATCAAACCTAAAATAAACAGAACTGCTACACTTTCTTCACATGGAAACAGCTTTGATTTAAAAGGTTGTTGACTACTACTATGAAATAGTTTCTAAAGACATTAATATTTTTGCAATGAGTACCACTGAAGAAAGGTCCCATTCATTTATTTAGCAAAAAATTATTTTCTTTACCGAGGTAGTTAATACCAGTGCCATTTAAACTTTCCTGCATAGAAGTCTCAACTGTTCAAATAATGGGAGGAAATTTGGAGGACAATTGGTCTGGGGTGTATAAATCCAGCAATTAACAATCTTTAAATTCTGTACCAATACTCTCTTGAAGAGTTATTACTATCTGATATCAGGCAGGTGAGTAGGAGGCTGCACAGAAGCAATCACTTTCTTAAATGCTGCAGTAGACTGTCATCAAAGAGGTAATAATTCAGTTGAAATCAATGAGCTGCCTTCAAAGGCTGTAGAAACTAAGCCAAATCTTACTCTTGACCAAAGCTAACAAAGAAATCCAAAGAGAATTCTATTCCTGATGGAAAAATGCAAAGCAAAGGCTGAGGTAAGCATGTATTTGCATACTGAATTTGTCCACAAACTGCTCTCTTGGGAGTAGTCAGCACAAAAATTCATTTTATTACTAGCAAAAGTTACTAAATACAGAAAGACATTCTTGCTAAATACAGAAAAATATTTTTGCTAAATAAACATACTACATTTACCACTGAATGAAACACTAAATTGGGTTACCTCTCAATTTCATTCCCTGCCATCCATGAGAAATCCACAGGCACCTTCTGCTTTGCTAGTTATATTTATGAGTTCTTAAAATGATGAGTTTAGTCAGGGCACTTAACTGACAATGCTGAATTTCACATACTAGTTACAGATGACAGGCTGAATCTTCAGGCAAATACTTGATAAACTCAGGAAGCTTCATTATAACATTTTGAGAACTTTACTGCTCCTCCTGATAGCTATCCTTACTTTTTGTATACATGAAACCCATATCTCCTGATGGATTCACTTGCATATGGAGCCATCATTACAAATGTATTCACGAGCAATGGCAGTATATTTGGATGTGCTGACCAACCCAGGCATTAATTCAACACACTCATGTCCCAGTTCAGAGAAGTTTAGAAAGAGCTTCTAACTTCTATGGTGAATGACAATGAGGGCAGTGAGCAAGAATTGTGTAACAACAACAAAAGAGAATTTGTTACAATGGGTTGGTTTGTATAATGAAACTGTTTGTTCATGAACTTGTTTTGTACATCAACAATACTTCTAAAAATGTTAGAACTAATAAATGTAAAACTACTGCAGCAGTAAATTGACTTAAAAATTCTGCTGGGGCAAACTGCAAATTATTAACATTATAAAATGTCTTTCATTAATATTTTTCAACTTAGGAACTGATAGAAAAAAATACCACAATTTCAAGATGCACTACAGTTCTAAAAAATTACCGTTAACATTTTTTATAGTGGTGCTACTATTGGAGACACAGCTCTGTTGATCAGCTATTTGCCATGGTATTTTTGTTTACGTTATTTTTTAAAGTTGATCAGAACAATGATAGACTTCTCTGCTTCTGTAAAAGTCCAGCTATGAGAGGCAAGACAGAAGTCACTCTTCCAGAATGTATTCAGTTATCTGAATAAAAACTAACTTTTTCCCCGCCCTTATGATTCCCAGTCTTTCTGACCCAGTACTCTTCACCTTCTTCAACAAATGAAGCAGAAGACAATTCCTATAACTATATATCTCTAATTCTTTCCCAAAGCATATCTGATGTGCTAAGTAAAGCAAGGCCTCTGTGAAGAACATAGTAGGTCATCTTACAAATGTGATAATAACATGCAAGAAAATCCAGATCTGGTTAAAGATTTTTCATATATTTTCTGCATCCACCATTTCTCAATGACAATTGGAAGCTGAGGGATGCACTGCAAACACTGAAAACAAAGTCTATGTACATTACTCAGGTAGGATGGTGTATTTTCTCTGATATATCTTGATGATTTAGAAAACAGCCAGGTGTTTACAATATGATTTCAAAAACACCCAATAACACAACGTTTTCTTCTGCTTTACTTTTGTGCTTTTTATATTTCTTCAATCCTTTACAAACAAAAAAAACATAGTTATGAATCTAAAATGGAATCACTTTGCACAAAAAGCTGTTAGGTTTACTTACCTTCTGCCATTCCAGAAGTATTACTAATACTGAGTCTGTTGCATCGAATTATTCTTCTTAGCACATGGGGAAGGAGAGATTTCAAGCCTCCTGTCAAAAGCATCTCTTCATCCTTAACAGAAAGATAATTATAAATTTAAATACAAAGCGCCTTTTTTTCCCCCCCATTTTAAATTCTGATTTTCTGGAGAACTTAGCTTACACATTCTCCTCATGTTCCACCAAAGTTATTATCACTGGGAAATTCTAAGTTGTAACTCAAAAGGGAGATCAAATTCAAAGGGTAATTTCACTGATGTTCTATGACTATATGCAAACTGAATCTATCAACAAATTAGCCATAGACATGCACTTTAACCTTTAGGATAAAATGCAAAATTTTGCTGCCCTATAATGTAAGAGACATTTCTTTCCTCCCTGATAAATATCAGTTTTCTAGAGCATTCAATTTTCCAAAAGTCATTGTAACTTTAAAATTGCAAAAGCACAAGTGGATGAACCTACCAGGGTATAATCTATAATATTACTTCTCTTATCAAAATACTTTTAGACAATTAGCAAGACAACCTTGTGGTAAAGAGAGAACTATATTCAGAAAATGTCACTGTAATACATTTCACACGTATTATGGTTTTCAAATATTAATTATGCAGAAGTGAATACTCCTGTGGCTATTCTTCCACTGGGAAAGCACATAAAGAAATGTTTAAGTCACTTCTCACACAATCTGGAGTAGGTACAGAAGTAAGTTTCCTAATTACAATCAGTATCTACCTCTTTTTACTTCTTTTGAAGATTTAAAATGTCATTTTTCTGCAATACAGACGAAGTTCACACAAAGATTTTCTCTCAACC
Source organism: Certhia americana (assembly GCA_018697195.1). Classification (NCBI taxonomy): domain Eukaryota; kingdom Metazoa; phylum Chordata; class Aves; order Passeriformes; family Certhiidae; genus Certhia; species Certhia americana. The sequence continues at coordinate 46,705,739 of CM031861.1, read as the reverse complement.
TGAACTATTAAAAACTAAAACCGGTTTATTACATCACTATTAGGAAAAAGTAAGTCTGCCTAAAATAATAACTTGGCAGCATATGATTTTAACCTTGGTTACTTTAAGGTAAAGAAACTGAACTATCTTCCAATTAATTAAATTACCAACCTCCGAGTTTTTCTTTAATTCAGAACAAGCCATTCTTGATGTCATTCAAAAGAAGTAATAAATATGGGAGAAACTGTGCTGCTCTTTTTAAAAGATGTTACTAAATTAATATATAATGAGATGTCACACCCTTCTAGCAAAAGTTAACTTTTCTGTTAAAGGTAACTATGTTAGTACAAAGTTTCACTCTCAAAATTGGAGAGTGGAGTGGTGTGAAAATTGGTACCTCTGAGAAATCATTCTGTAGTTAACTTGAAGAGCAGTGATATATTTTGACTAAAATTATACTTTTATCCTAGTCTGTCCAAAATTTTTCCGAGTTTGCAGAGCTCTGAAAGATTAAGTTGGGTGCACTGAAATTTAGAGTAAACTTTGCATCTATTCTTAAATCTGAAATCTTTATATAATATTGTCAGCCAAAAGAAAACAGTCTTTTTTCTGAACTCCAACTTACTACTTTCTAGGTCTTCTTTGCTGCTTTTACATTATCACTCTGCATGCTGCACAAAAATAATCTTCATTATGAAATCATGAACAATTCCAAACACACACTTTAAAGATAACAAGAAGTTGGATATAGAGTTGTTGCTGAGCACTAATTCAGGCCTGTATCAATTTAAGATACACTATTCTTACTGTAAAAAGAATTTCTAACACCAGTCCGAAATGATTCATCCAAGAGATTTCAAACTAAATACAATGATCCTAATAAAACATTCCAGGTGTGTTGATTAGATTATTTCAGATAATTTTTCTATATTTCCTACCATCTTTATAACCATCTAAATCATCTGTAGGATTGATGGCCTGCTACTGATGGACTACTAATTGACTTGGACTTGAAAGACAGTCTGAAGTTCAGAAAATTAGTCTGGAACAAAAGCTGTCTTTAGCTACGTATCATGTTACAAATGCCCTGTCCTGATTTTGGGAAAGCCTGATTGTCCTCTCATAAAGCCCAGCAGCAGAAATGAAAGTACCTGTGAGACTTTTAACAGCAAACATTTAGGACCCTAAAAGCTTTGCTTCATATGACAGCAAGTGGCTAACTAGCTACAGGACTATGAATATCAGTAGTGCTGAAATATCAGCTGTACATACCATACAGAAGCACTTGGACCTGTTGCTCCTATTTGTGAATAAACATATACTATTGATGACTGGTTAGAAAGTGAATAATTTAAACTTCAAAGCGCAGTGAGACAAGACTCACCTTCCTGTGGTGATTTTACACAGTAACAGGAAAAATTCAATTTGATTAATGTTCTGAGTTTTAATTTTAGATCACTGTATTTGCTGTACAATATCTGTAATATATTGTGCTGTTATTTTGTTTATTAATTACTAAATTTGGATAGACAATAAAAGTGGTGAGATGCTCACAGTAAAACCGAACTTTTGCTATATCATTTGCCCACAAATCACTGGAAAGGCAGTATGCTATTTCTGTAATCTAGGAGGCATAGTCAACCAACCCATCTCTAGAAATTCCTGAAAAATCCTTGGAGCTATCATGACCATGGCATGTTTGGAATGATTGGAGAAAAGCATGTACGTAATTAGGAACTTGAAGAATCTTTTCAATTTTTTTCTGTCGGGATGCCTAGTGTACAGACTGACCTCATAGGGGCCTCAAGCAGCACTCTACTTTAAGTAAACCGTTTGAGACAGTGGTTAATCAGTCAGCAGGAACTGTGCCTTGGCAGAGATTTCTTAATTCCTTTACTTTGTTCTGAGATAGTTTCAGCTAATGATAATATCAGTTACCTCATGAGGGGGGTGGTGGGGGGTATGTTGGATCATGACACAAGTAAAGACAACATGCAGGGTGTTAAAAAGAGAAGAAGCTGACAGAGCTTATAAGATGGCTGTTGTGCCTAAGGGCATCTGATGTGATGTATCCCCAAGGGGCTCCTAAGATCTGGCTTTCCAGTGTGTTGTCTTCTAAAGCAAACCACATAGAATCCTGTGTAAACAGCAATTGAAAATCAGGTCATTGACTGGCTGCATAATAACAAATTTCATACTTAAAGCACCCAGTCTGAGAAAAGACCTTGTTCTAAGCCATGCTGCTCACAGCAGACTTCCTACTTTCAACACCAACAACCAATATAGTAAAACTTCATAGCACTGAAGCATCAAGTTCATCCTTGATGAACATTTTATTAAACACCTTCCACATTAAAAGCACAATAAACACTTCTCTTTTTAGAGTTTTCATGGAGGTTCAATGTATTTTGTGTGTATCTTGAGTTTTCCATACTGAACTTAAATGGTTAAGTACCAAAATAAATTGCTGTCTGAAACATTAAGATGGCACTTACCCTCTACTGATTTGTGGGCACTACCATATCCTGAACTGCACTTCCAGATCTTGACAAGGATGATGAAACTTCAAAGCTGGAAAGAGATGAAAATGATGTAGGGAGCTGTGTGATCAGGCAGCAATGACAGTTTAGCTTATGCCAGATTGGTAGTTCAGAATAATGAATCAATTTGTCAGAAACAATATGGTATTGAAATTATATTATTAAAATATAATTTTATATTATAAAGATACATACAAATACTCAAGGAAAAAATCTCTCTTTGCATCAAAGTGGCAGTCAGGAAGTACAATTTGGCAAAAGTACAGTATGATTTTGGTAAAAGTTTGAAATGGATCTTGGGTCTGGCTTTAATAAGTAACATAATATTGTTAGTTGACATCTTCATTCAGTAAATACTTGTGCAGCACCACTTCAGTGGAGTTAAGCAGATACACACTATCTGATTAATTTGGCCCAGATGATTTTCAAAATATCTCATTACCAAGACAATAACAATTGTCAGGAAAGCGAGATTTGGAGGGTGAATACTTTTTTATTGGAAATTGTGAGCCCCAGTTGCCATATGAAGCTCTAACTCACTAACCATTTCTACATGCTGTTCTCAGAGCACTAGTTGAATACAGGTGACTGAATACAATGCTGTGCTGACCGTTGCTGAGGTGACTGGAATGGGACTTGTTCTAGGCCTCATCTTTGTAACTGATTGTAAAGAGTATGCTCCACTTCCCCCAAACTCCACAACTCATAAGGAAAAAAGCATGCTGAGAGGAAGACATGAAGCAAGATTTTATAAAGAGATTGTCCTATGTTTCAGGCTACTTGCATGATGGACAGAGTAGCCTCTTTCCAGGCTATTCCTTATTTTCTTCCTCTTTGTCTACAGTGTGTCTTTATCTCTGCATCTTTTCCTCCCTGAGCTCAGACCCTCTATCTCCATAACCCCAAGCTGGGCTGACCTTTGTAGCACCTGCTTCTTTGGTTTGTCTGACTGAATCCTCTGACTCCATCAGGGAGTTTGGATGCCTTCTCTCCTCTCACTAGCTCTTTTTAATTAATATACTTGATGTATTTCTCAGTTGTAACTTAGCCTCTCAAATTTTAATCTTAAATGAGCTTCTTCTGCTCCTATAGTCTAACATCAGAACTCATAATATACAATATATTCACAAATATTTTCACAGACTTGTAAGATTTAGACTCCTCTGATCCCACCTATACTCACAGGTGAATATATATTTATATCTATATATTCCTTTTAATATTACAGACAGGCTTGGTTTAAGCATAGTTTATCTATTTCATTCTTAATTTCTGACAGTGGAACTACCAACCAGTCTTACAAAGGTATATATCGTACAAACTACATTTACAGAAGTGTATTTACAATCTGCAGAACATAAATGCTTTATGGAAAGAGAAGGAAGAACAGTAAGTGAAACATTTTATATTATCTAAGAGCTTTCAAAATGAAAAAGTGAATCTGTAAATTTTGCAGATATTTAAATAAGAACATAGATTCTTTACAGGCCCACATTGTAAATTATTCATTACCCAAGAAAATGGAAAAATGTCATTTAGGTGTCAGAGAGATTACACTTTGAGATGCAGTGGGTGGGTCCATACTGCTGTGCTAAACCACACCAGATAAAAACGAATCAAGAAATTATGTAATAACACAAAGGATTAAAACATTCTTCAGAAGTGTCAGTGTGACTGCTTTGCCTTCACACATATGAAGTGAATTAATGAAATAGAAGTAAAAAAATAGCATTTCTGTGGTTTCAAAAATGGAACACATAAGAATACACAGCCTGTAAAAAGTATGGGTGGTAAGGGTAATAAACAGGTTTGAACACTGCAAAGTAGTTAACACCAATGTCTGGTGTTACGAGCTATGACTGTTTCTCTAGTGGCACTGATAGACTATTAAGAATATGGTTTAATGCAGCATAATCTAGAGACTTGCTTGCAAGGAGCCCTAAGGCTCTTATGAAATACAAGCTTGCATTACTTATATGACTTTTGTCCTATTTTCAGTTTAAAGTTTGATAATAGGAATGGGTGGTGGCATCTATGGGATCATGGGCCAAAAAAGGGCAAGGGTCACTCCTTAAAACTGCTGGGCAGCGTTTTTTAGATATCGTCAGGCAGATACCTTACCCAAAGCTACTGCTGCATGAACAGGAACAGCAGGGTAACCTGAAACATGAGCCAGCCGTGGGCTGCCTTTACCAATACATAATGGAAAGTAATCTAAACTAATTATAATCTAACAAACTCTTTGTGTACTATGCCTTGCCCTAGTATGAATATGGTTACAGAGGCTTGTTAAGGTAAACACACTTTAAATGACCTGCTGTTTAATCATCAAGCTGATTTGGAATTCTGCCAGCAGACTTCTGTGAAAAGCACAAGCTTTTCAGAAAATGTAGCCCATCTGATTTTCCAACAGGGTCTCTCAGTTACACTTGTGATATTTTATTTGAAGAATCAATTAATGATCCTTTTTCTTCCCATCTGCTATGAATCATTTCAAAGCACAGAAGATCTCTGTGTATCATTTCGAAAGGGGTGTGTGTTGTATATTTTCAGACAGTAGTTCATCCAGCAAATTATTATTTAACTTTCCATTTGAAATATAGGGTATTTGCATTTTAAGTTTATGCACCTTTAGATGCAAGAAGAAGAAATGGAAGAAATTTATATTGGCTTCCATTAGTGTTCTGTCTGCTGCTTAAAGCAGCCATCCTATACTTGAGATCCTGCAGATTATGTCAGGATGAGAAATTGATGATAGAATCAAAGTGTCTTTGATGCAATCTTGTTTATTTGCAAAAAAGGTACACAACATCTAGTTTCTCTCAGTATATTGAAAACAAATAACAGAAAGCAATTACCAGTTTCAAAGCTGCCATTTCAAACAGTACTGTATGCTGCTGTGACCACCGCATTGGTATTACTTTACACTCAGCTTCCACTCTGGGACAAAATAAATTGTTTCTCAGGTGGAGAAACATGGGCAGAGACTAGAGAATAGTTCACATCGGGCCCTGCCCTTGCATGAGCACAACCTATGCAAGATCCCAGTTGTTCAGTCTTTTTTATCCTGCAAAGGATGAGCTCTCACAACGTCACACACCCTTCCAGCCCCTTGGGTCGTATCCTAATACACACATTCCTGACTCATCACCTTACAAATATATATGACCAACAAGTTTTAGAATAGCCACCTCATTTATGTGCAGCTTTGGCAAGACACAACTATACAACTAAGAGAAGACTAAGAAATTCATCAAGATTTAAAACAGCTACATTCATGCCTTGGACTTTGCTGCCAGGAATACTTACCAGAAGCAAGAAGAGACTGCAAATAATCCACGAAAGGTTGTTTTCATATAAGATGACAAGAGATGCTTATTCAACTTCAAGAAACTGAAAAAAAATCATGAGGACATGAGGATGGTATTTAAATATAGTTTCCCAATCTATACTGAGCTACAGATCTTTAGAATTGCGCCACAATTCTTTGGGCTAGGTCCAGATACTTTCTATCTTGGCCTCTTTTGGCACCAAGACAGTACAAGAAAGCAGGGGGATCTTGCTGCAGACCACTAGTGCCAGTCTCTCCCATGCCCCTGTGGCGGCACTGGCCAGCTAACACTGCACACAGCAGCCAAGGTGATGGGCATTGGCTGGACAAAAACTCCTAAAGTGAGGGAAAGTTTTCTTTCCAGTCTTATTCAGAAGGAAAGAAAGTGGAAGTCCATGGGACAAAGTACGGTGACTCTGTTGGCAAGGCAGCAGCCACAGGTGCTTGTTTAGATAAGAACATGTCACCACCTAGGTTACACCCAGTCATGTCATGCACGGTCACAGGGCTGATGGGTTGCTCATTCCTACCAAGGAATTCCATCTGAAGGTAAGCAGGTAAGTGATGTTCTGCTACCTACACATCATAAAAATAGAACCATGCTCCAAAAAAACGTGCTGTACTCCTGAAGTCAGGTCTTTCAGGCTACCCCAGGATTACACCATTCCTTTTGAGTTCATGTGTCTGCCAGCAGGTGCTGTCACTGCACCCACCAGTGCTCACCTAGCAATTCTCCTCAGCAATGGTCAATAAAGAAATGATTCCAGCCCATGTGTTTACACAAAGTTAGTGTCCGTGAGATGTGGGTGTCTCAGTGGGCTGTCTGTGGGGAACGTCCAGTGAATTGTACCTCTCCAAACTACCAAGAACAAACATCTTTGCCTCCACACATATCTGTGATGAAGAGATATTAACTTCCATTGTTCCACTGCTTCCTTCAACTCCTAGACCAAGAAGTATTAGGAACAGCTCAAAAGGACACAGCATCATTTCCTTGACAAACCTACAGGCTTAAGTGGTGCTATATGGATAATTAGATGAATCTGTGGCAGGATTTCCAAGAATATCTCACTGCTTTCAGGAGTAAGTATAGGTAAATTGCTGTTAGCAACTGTTCTATGGGATAGGAAATGATCTGCATTTGGACTGCTATTTTGCCTTGAAGCACCCACACTGGCCCCATAATTTGCATCAAGGACAACTTTGTTCTGCAGCATCCATTCTAACTTGTAAGGTTCCAAGTTATGGACAAATTATGGCTGCATTACTATGCTTTCATTAATGCATATCTGACAACTGAGGTATTACGTGATGACTATAGCTGTGATGGTGATCATCTGGAAACTGCCCTCAATGCAGTTTGGTGCAGCCAGGCACCTGCAGAAACATTTGTCCTCTATCTGCAAGAGCTCTGGATGTTTGACCAACACTTGGTAGAGCAGGGCGATGAGAAGGAATAGCAACGAGCAGTGCTATCAGTAATGAGACATATACTCTAAGGCTGACAACACCACAGTCCTTTTGGAGAGTGCTGCTTCATCCCTAGTGAAGATGCCCAAACTCTGAAAACCACAGATGTTACATAGTTATTTGGTAGCCTGCATCACAGACCCCATAAATAATCAACGATAGTCATCACCATCCCTGAACTTGTGAACAAGAACTTGTAGAATGAATGAGTTATAATCCTGAACAGTCAAAGCTCCTTGTGGTTGGCCCAAATGAAGATCTCTACATTATTCCTAACTCTTCTTCCCCTGCCTGTACAGAGAAACTAAGAAACTCTATAGCATGTGAATCTCTGAGGACCTCAGCTGCAAAGTAATGTGACTGATGGAAGACCTGGATGATGTGGCAGTTCAACCAAGCTACGCTTACCTGATTGTCCAGTCATCTGCAGGAATCAGGAATTAACTAATTTTACAGGCAAGTGGAATCATGCTGACTATGGGAAGAGACCTTCTGCAAGCGGTGTATTGATGCTGCAGAGTGCCAACAGTTGCTCTCACCATTTCTGAACTCAAACCAGTCATTCAAGACCAATATGTGATGTAATTGCACTGGGAAACTGTCCTCATCCACCACAGCAACCTTTGGCAAACCAGAGAAAATAAATGTTACACCATAGCCAGAGGCTGCCATAGTGCATACTGCATAGAAGAAAGGTGGGCTTGAACTGAAGCATTGTGCTCTGAAAAGAAAATTCCCAATTACCTTACTTGTAAGGGCCTGAAAGGACACAGGCCCTTATTGAACTGTCCTGGGCAGCATGATCCCACAGCACGTGGTCTTTCTGATGCAGTCACTCTGTCATGGCACACTCAGAGCATGACCACTGGTGGCAGCAGCACCATGGCTGTGCAGCAAGTGCAAGAGAGAGGCTCAGGACCTCTGCTCTGCTGTTGGAACCAGCACAGGCCACGTGAAGAACTTCACATCTAAGTTCCTGTTGACAGATTAGATCAGGTATCGGTTGACTAAATGCTCTCGCTCTGTAGCTATTCAGTGCCTTACACAATTATATACAATACACCATTGTGTCCAATGCAGTTACAGAGGGCAGACTAAACATCTCAAACAACTGTGTTCATGAGCAGTATCAGCAAAGAGCTCAAGAAGTTGAAAAAACAGTTACCTTTCTAGCTCATAGAAGTAATCCTGATTTTACTGCTTCTCACTATGTTCCATGAATAGAGTAAGATCTGTACACATTTCACCCTCCAACCTTTTATAACCACTAAAACTTCTTTTTAAAAAGCAGTTTGGTGCTAAAAAAGATGACTCATAATGCTGCAGCATCAGTTAGCTGGCTTGAAAGGGATACTGATGTCATAATTTTGATTTTCATTTCCAAAGAATATGAAGGTAAGGGCTGAAAATATTTTATACTTCTATCACCTGATTTTCTATTTTAAAGATATAAATAAGCTGTAGTGATTGGTATCTTGGTGTGCTCTAATTCAAAAATTGAGCCTATATTTTGTATAGAAGCAACACAAACCAAAAGTTTAAGCTTTTACTATTATTTTTTTTTATCGTTTGTTCCCAGATATGGTAGATGTAAATATGCCTAAAACTTTACCACAGAGCTTACAATTTAAGGACTCAAACCTCTAGTAGTTCTATGAATATAAATAAAAGAGATAAGCAGATATATAGTCCCATTGAGCTTAAAGACAGATGAAGTGCTTAAACATTTGCTGTATTGTACTTCAGCTGCATACGTTTGCATACAAGCCATATCCTATATGCACAGTTACATAAAGAAAGATGTGACAGAAAAGTTAGCATAAAGACAGAAAAGTAATAAACAATACACTTGCTTTTTATAAACATGCATATGTGACAAGCTAACAATCTTGATATAACTAGTACTGATGAACCATACAGTTCAGAAATAAGGTTTAGCTTTGTTTTTGTCTGCTTAGCAACCATTGATCCTTTTTCTGGGTTTTTGTATACATGCCAGATAGGAAATTGTAATAGCATACCATAAAATTCCATATGCCACATCTGGAATTTGGTAGGACAAAGGGTTACATCTTTAAACTGAAAGAGGGTAGGGTTAGGTTAGATATTGAGAAAAAACTCTTTTTCTAAGAGGGTGGTGAGGCCCAGGTTCACCCAACTGGCCCAGGCTGCCCATCTATGGAAGTTCTCAAGGTCAGTTTGAAAGGGACTTTGAGAAACTTGGTCCAGTGGACGGTATCCCTGCCCATGGCAGGGGGATTGGAACTAGATGATTTTCCAGGTTCCTTCCAACCCAAAGCATTCTCTGATATTCCTATTTATGAGGCACTTTTAAAGAGTAATCATTTTTGCTCTTGGACTTTTTTTCACATAATTGGAGTGTGCTAAGTTTTGGTTTATTTTGTTTTCAAGTGAGAAAAGACTCTTGGCTTGTTTGAGTATTAGTTTTTGATCTGGCTGAATTTTCCTCCTGTGAAATGGGTTTTCAATTTACATTACATCATAGAGACTGAATAATTTCATGGTACAGTTAATATATACATAAAGTTCAAATAATATAGAAATATTATTAAAACACTATTCTTCAGGAGATAGAATTAAAGCTATTTCTAGCCCAGTATCCTAACTTTGATAGTGACCAATAATGTACACCCTAAGGAAGAGCTCAAAAGCAGAGAAAACATTCACAAAACCTAGCCAGTTTATCCTTCCAGCATTTCATGACCTCTGGTTCAGAAACTTTGGAGCTAAGGGACATTTCTTTGTTTGTAGAAGTTAACGTAAAAACTGATATCCAAGTGGACTTTATCCCATATAACTGCAGCTTGCAGCATTTCATATGGATTTCACCAGCTACCTCCTAAATAATTTTACTTGGAAAACTGTCTAGATGCAACTGCTAAGGATTTTGCATGGACTTTTTCATTAGGATTCCACTTTCAAAGCCAATATATTTAAAAGCAACAAAACTATCTTTGTTAGAATGCAATCTACAAACACAGGAATTCATTTAATCCTAATTCCTAAAAGTTAGAAATAAATATATTTCCTCTTGAGACAACCATCTTAAATGAGTGTTCCAGCAATTTTCAGCAGTATCTCCTCCCAAAGAAGGGTCAGACTACACAGTACATGCAGTGACAGAAGACAAGACAAATTGAAAGCACTCAGCAGTTTGCATTAATGTGCTCCAAGTCTAAATGCACAATTAAAATAAAGCATTCACATTTGGCAAACAACTCTGAAAATTGTGAGGTTTGTCTCCAAAAGATTAGTCAAATGTGTGTGATTTTGATTGTGGGGGAAAGGGAGCAATGAGTTTGGTTCAAACCTAGGCTTATTTAGGTAGCTTCTCTTTTAATGTAATTTGTACAAAGACACATTTTTGGGACCACCTGTAATTTTGAAGATGGAATATATATAGGAACAGCATTTCTGGACAGAAAAAATAAACCTACAGAATGGGTAATTGTTCAGCTACTTGGAAATATAACCAAACAAAAATCATATAGAGAAAGGTATATTGCTGTATCCTAACTACCAGGAAGTATTTTTAATAATATGCAAAGATAGAAGAACATTATGGTTTGAATACAGGACCAAGGTGTTTCTCATTACAGATTGAAAAGAGAGGATTTTAATCAGTTAAAAGGAAGATGGACAGGCATCAGCTACTAGAAACTGCTGTGATTTCCAGTCAGACTGATGGAGCAGTAGGAGACTGCTATTAAAAAAATAGTTACTACTACATTTGAAGAGATGATGGTACCTAATGACTTTCAAACTCCATTCTCTACTGACAGATTTCCCTAATGGAAATTTCTTTTCTATTCTCATAACACTCGTCTTTATAAATTAACTGAGTTTGACATAGAAAGCTTGCTATACTAGGCTGATTTTGAATTTATTAAGCACTTCAAACTGCAGATAAATGAGATACAGAATCATTGTGTCCATGGGACAATTGCCAGAAGTAATGCAAGCTCACCGGAACATTAAAATATAAGACTGGAAAGACAAGAGACTTTCCTGCTAGACACCAAAGATATAGTTTACCAGAAGGAATATAAAAGAATATGAAACCATACATGAAGAAAAAGCAAAGCTGTGTCCTTTGCATCAAAAAATAAACATGCTTCCCCCCCTCCCCCTGCTTAGTGGAGAGTTTAAAAAGCAAACATTCTGAGTAGATCCAGCTTCAGGTTTGGATAATATTACACAATATTTTCCACTACTTTTGAAGGAGGAAAATACTGTGTTTGGTTTAAAAATCTAGACAAAAAGAAGTATATATATATATATATATATGTATGTAAATAATATATATGCATTCATTCCATGGTTGATCACATAAAGCAAAGTGTTTCCAATTAAAAAGTTATTTCAAGACTGAATAAATTTAACAGAACAAAAGTCCAAAATGCGTAACTTATAGTTCAAAGAATAGAACAATCAGTATGTGACTTTTCCATGGTTACTAAGTGTACCAAAGAAAATATGCAAAATAAAGTGCATTAAGTGGGCATTGTTTAGGATATAAACTATGTATATTAAAATATCTAAGAATATTAACAAAAATTCATCTAACTTCAGTGACCTTGTGTTCATGAGCTCTGCAGAAATCAAGCATCTCAAATGTCTTTCTTAAAAATAAACAGGAATAGAGAGGATACCACACTTATACATGGCTGATTTTGTACCCGATAGACAGATACTTCTGATGGACAACCGATTTCTGACCTTTATATTTGTCAGCTTCAGTGAAAAAGTCAAAGCTTTCCCAATATTTAGTTGTCTTCTAAGGGCTTTCATAGCACATCATAGCACATTAATAAGAAATTTTGGGGGGTAGCTTTATGTACTGAGTGTGAATCTTGCTCATCATGAAGTCTGCATCTTGTCCAGCTATAGCAAAGGACAATACTCTTCAGTATTATCACACTGCGATATAATCTCTTATCTGCACCGAACACTTGACCTGTTGGTAAAGCTCTCAATTAGAGATTGAAACTTTTGCTGAAAATAGCCTTGATACCACCTATAAAATAACATTTAGAATTAATTCATTAGATCCTTTTGTAATAAATCAGAATACACTCATGGCATCTTTGAAACGACTTACAAATATTGGGGGTAATTTGGACAGCTGGAATATTTCTTGCATGAATATGTTGAGTTAATAGGTTAATAAGACAAGCAAATAACCAGGAAAGACAAGAGGTAAGTTTTTCCAAAGTAAATAGATGAGGATTAGCAATGAACATTCTACAAACAAGGCATGGTATGATTATTAAAAAAATGGATAGGCAGAATTTCTTTAAATGTTTTGATTTTATGGTTATTCTAGAAAAGGCTCTGGTTTAATAAGAGTATATGACTTCTGTATTAGTCACATACAAGAACTGCAACAGGAATAAAGCTTACAAAACCAAACAGAACAACCAAATCAATAAGGCCAAACCAGATTAAGTAGCCCAAATCTTCAGCTACATAAGAAGATGCATTGTGAAGCTTCAACATAGAGGGGTAAAAGCAATAATAGGAAGAGACAAGTGATGATAAGATAGACGCTTAACATCACCTTCAGGTGTGACAACAACATCCTAAACTCTGTAACTGAAGGCAAATGGATGTCACTGTTACTGCAGCAGAGGCAGGGAGTGGGGGGAAGGCTGCTCTCCTGGGGTGTGTGGGTGTTGTGAAGGCATTTACTTCTGCACACTAAGAGAGGCTCTGGAAAGATCAGGCAACTGTTGTCTTAGGGGAAGCATGATTACATGGCATATCCAAAGTCAGAAAGGGTACGTAAAAGGCCACAGAAAACATGGGTATGGTCTGCCTTGAGACACAAGATTAAATAAGGGATTAACACTTGCTGTTTGTCAAAGCATCGAGACTGATGACTTCCTCAGAAATCCTCTCCATCTCTTCCTTATACATCCATCAAAGGATAGTGTTCAGAGACTGCAGTGGGTTCCTGACCAAACTCAAATGATTTATAATTCTGTTGTTTTGGTACTTGTTATCCAAAAGTAATTATTTTATCTTATGCATAAACCAAACCAGTACCTCCACTAATCACAGTTTTCTAGAGAAAAATACTGTCACACAGTGGAACAGTTTAATCAATTTATTATCTAAAGAAGCAGGAAAATAATGGCAAGCATCTCACAACTCACTACTGCCAAAACCAAATTCTTGGGCGGGAAGACATTATATAGCCACACCACATTATAGATACATTTTTCTGTGCTGCTGGCTCCAAACCTTTCATGTGTGTGTGGAAGAGGCAGGTCAGCCCTTTCCCTGGTGAGGCAGTGCCCTGCCCCATACACCCCCCTGGGTCTGTATCCCAGCCCCACAGCAGCCACCAATCCCTGACACATGGGAGGCAACACTCCATACCTGCCCTGGAGCTCCCAACCCAGCTCCCGAGTGACCAAATGACCGGGAGTCCCACCTGGGGGAAGGGCCCAGGAAAGTCAAGGGGTATTTAAGGCCAAACATGAGACAAGCACGTGCCTTGATCTCACTCCTCTTGGAATTTCTATTAGCCTAACACTGCTGGAACCCAGGAGTTGGTAGCTATATTTGTTCTTTTCAGTATCTTTTCTCTCTTCTGATTCCCTCCTGTTAAAATTTTGAGTAACTTAAAATTGGCTTTGAATTTGCTAAGTTGAATGGGCAAAGTTAATACCTTGAAAAGTGGTTTATGTTGACTGAATGCTGCTTTAAACCTTTTGGCAAGGTTCTTTGATTTTCTAGAGTTGCCAGTAAAGTCTTTTTTGTTGATTTCTTGAGAATATCTTGTCAGTATTTCTTCCATGAATCTAACTCAAAGTATATGAACAATCATAAGCCCTGTTAAAAGCCTCATCAAGCGAGTTGTTTGGGGCCTTACTAGTTTTGGCTGGGGTAGAGTTAATTTCTACACAGTGGCTGGTATGGAGCTGTGTTTTGGGTTTGTCTGAACACAGTGATGACAATGGAGATGTTTTTGTTACTGCTGTGCAGGGCTTGTACAGAGCTAAGGCCTTTTTCACTCTTCCTACTGCCACACTGGCAAGGAAATTAGAAATGCATGGGAGGCTGGGGGAAGATACAGTGAGGGACAAGTGACCCAAACTGACCAAAGGGACATTTCTGACCATATGGCATCATGTTCAGTATATCAGGCGGGTGAAAGGAGGAAGCGGGACACATTTGGAATTAAGGATTTCATCTCCCCAGATCACCATTACCTGTGATGGGGGTCTGCTCTTGTGGAGATGGATGAACATCTCCCTGCCCATGTGAGGCAGTGAATTAATTCCTTATTTTGCTTTGCTTGTGTGTTTGGCTTCTGCTTTCTCTATTAAACTGTCTTTTTCACAACCCATGAGTTTTCCAGCTTTTACCTTTTCAATTCTCTCCCTGATCCTGCTGGTGGAGCAGTTAGTGAGCAGGTGGTTTGGCTTGGCTGGGGTTAAAGCAAGACAGTTACTCAGAGAACAAGTAATGCAATTGAAGTCATACACCAACTTCTCTGCATATTAGAAGTAATTCTAAGAATCTGTGGCATTTGCCTCATCTGACTTCCGATCTGAAGATACATCTCACTAGAGCTGCAGGAAGGCAATGCTGAGTTGAATGGGAAGCAAATAATTTACAACAACCTTAGTAATCAGTGTTGGGTCTGGAATAAAATCTGGTTGAATAGGAATGAATTCTTTCAAAAATGGAGATAGATGCGTTACCAGTATAAATCTCTGTGAAAGCTCAAAAATGCTTGGGGGTGAGGGGGTTGAAATACCTCAGAGTTAATGGAGTTATTTACAATGTCAATAATCTGCATTGCTGTCATGCTCCCCATCAATACATTAAGAAGCAGTCACAACAGAAAAGTAAGCTTGAATGTGACATGTTGTAAGAAGGAGGATGCCAAACCTCACTCTTAGCCAGGCTTAATAAATGACAGCCAAGGCAAAATTGCTTAATGTGGCACTTATTAGCATAGAAGTCTTTAACACTTCAGAGAAAATGCAAATCCCAAGGAATTTACAAAAGGAGTGTAAAATGCCTTCTGACCAACTGGAGTTTGACATCCTCTTCAAAGACTGTCACAGCAGACACTTTACATGAAAAAAGAAAAAAGGTGTATTAAAACTGAGTGTTCTAACATTTAAATAATCTAGGTTCCCCCTAGAAGCCCTCTACTTAGGAAAAATGAAAGAAATGAGGCTGAGCATGGATTATTGAAAGCTCAAAGAACTCCAAGTGCCTGGTGCATAACCTCTACAGTAGATTATCTACAGTAAATATTTTACTGGGTATTTTTAGGTGGTGAAGCTACTGCTTCATATTCTGGGTTTGCCTATGAAATAGGGACAGATGCAACAAAAGCAAGGAGGAGATAAAAGGTAATGATTCTTCACACTCTTTTGTAACTAAATCATTATGGGTCATCAGATGAAATTAGCAAAAGGCAAAGTCAAAGCAAACAAATGGAGGTCTTTGTTCAGGGAATGCATTGTTCAACCACAGACTGTCACTACACTATGCAGCTGCTCCTGGCCAGTGTTGGAGACACTGCAATGCTGAGCTAGAGATGCCCTAGTTTGCATCCTATATCTCAATAAATCAGCATGGGATGAAAAATTTAAGAAAAACAATAATGAAATTATAGAATTGCTTCAATACCAGTTACCTGTTAGCTCTAGTCCCAACTCATACAATTTACAGTGCCAGTGTCAATTATACAGGTAAAGTTAAAAATCCCCATCTTTTGGATGTATCGAAAATTTGTAATTCACTATCATAGTTTTTGCTACTTGATTTTTCACAGTAGTATTTTATATCTAGGCCATGTTCATGGAAACATATTTACCTACTGGTTTTCTAATACATTTTAGTTTGCCTTTGTTATTTAAAACTAATGGTTGTCTTTCAAATTTTTCATTGAAACATTTTCCTAGTCCTTTTAAAGGTGTTTTTAGTTGAAATGCTGCTTATACTACATCATATTATATTATATATAGTACTTTATGTTAAGAGGTGCCTTCCAGACACCTGATGTAGTACTTGAAAATAATGGAAATTTTGGTAATTTTTCTGAGGAGCAGTAAGTTCCTTTCAAACCCCAGGAGATACACTGAGTTTGAAACCTATTATCTTAACTTATTCATTTGTTTTCAGATTTTCTCTTCTGTTATTTCAGTTCATGGAGACATCTTGTCTTTTTAAATTTAAAAGAACAGGCTCAAAATCAATAATCATACAACTTTTCTCAAGATAAAGGGAAAAGAACCTCTGTAATAATTGTTCACTTCATTAAATCTTTTTTTGCTCTATGGTAACTTAACAGATGCAATACCTTTAAATACATCATTAGAAGAAAACTTATGAAAATTAACATACTATTTTCATTTATAATTTTTAAAAATTGTCCTTCCCCCTTCATTTTATGTGGCACTTCCTTTCACTCTTTTTCTGCAGGCTCTCTTTAAGAACTATAATGCACAGCTTTAAGTGCTGCCATTTTAACTTTTTTCTCATGTTTGTGCTTCCTTCTCTAGGGTAGGAAAACAAAACCATCACTTCTGCAACTATCAGAATGTACTCATGGGCTTCATGATGAGTTAAAAGGTTTAATTTCATCATCACTAGCTTTCAGATCACCTTGATTAACTTCTACTTTCTAAAGTCCCCTTCTCCAAAGCTGACAGTAAATTTTCAGAATAGTGAGAATTCATATGCAGATCTTTTGAAAAGGACTTTGGGTTTACTCATTGAGTATTACTGAGGCAACATTATGTAGAACAGTCCTCTGTGTTCCCTCCAACAAATCTGAAAAATTCAAACTATTGTGAGTGAGGATTAGGATCCAAAAGTCAATTCTTTTTATTAAACAGAAATTCCATTTCTGCCTACTTTAAACAGCTTTAGGAGTTCAAAAAGTGAAATAAACCCCTATTTCTGTTTCAATGGCTAGTGCTGCTCTTTCCCCTACAGACAGTATTCCTTCATTTTCATTTTCCTTATCAGAAACTGAACAACATGACAATTATTTTTATTTTTTTTCTCTTATATAACCATCTAGACTTTCAGTAATTAAACTTTTGAAAGCACTGCCTGTAATAATGGTAGTTGCAACTGTACAGTGACTGAAGAAAAAAATAAACAAATGACTTTTCAGTGAAGAAATTAATACTAAGTGAAAAAGGACCCTAGAAGCAGTAGCACTTAAATGCACTCTCTCAAGAAATGATCCACTTCCTGACAGAGTTGTACCACTTCCGTTAAGAGAATTATTAGACTTGGATGCTTAGCATAACTTCTCCTTTCATGGTAAAAACATTAAGTGGTTTTAGAGAGATAAAACTGTTGCCCAGAGCAGTTTCATAAAAAATACTTTAAACTGCAAATATACCTACCCAGTCTAGTTTTCTGACAGTTATCAAGCACAGAGTGCTCAATTAAAGATTCAGATTAAACAAAAGATAAAAATCACAAAGAAGATATACAAAATTAAAACTAATACTATACTAAAATCTCACACAAAAGCTGTTTCATGTCATGTTTGTCTTTCACAGTGAGTCCTTCCCTAAATTAATTTTGTGGTTTCCAAAACTTGATCCTTTTTTCCCCTCCTGTGCAAATGTTCTCCGCGAAGTGATTAAGGGGAACATTTTGTATCATCTGGCTTTCTGAAATTTGTCCTTTGAAAATAATACCTATTTCTGTAACAATTCAATGACCATAAGAAAGCATCAAACACCTTCTGTTGAATTTAATTTTTTTTTCTTTTATATGTACATAAATATGCACAAAGCACAGGACAGGACGGCTGGAGCAGCTGCCTTGAAGCTTTTATTCCATCATGTTTATCAGTCTCATTTTATAGAGTTATGCCAGGGAGATGGAAGCAGCTTCAGCCACTGCAACAGCAGCCAAAGTTCTTTTAGTTACATCGTCTTTTAAAAACTTTTTAGCCAACAGGATATTAAAAGTTGACAAGCGTTTGTTTTTTAAAGCAAATTAGTACACCAACATGTACATCTTGCTTCTAAGAGTTATATGACTTTTCTATTTCCCACAACCTTCAACGTTAGCTCCACAGAAACGACACTTTCCATAAGCAGCTCCCCTTCAGAAAGAAAGTAAATCAAATACCTCAAAACTGTGAGGCCCCGGCACCTGGGAAGTATGCAGCTCTAGCACTCATGTTCTTCTTTTTCTCTCTCATTTCCTCTCAGAAGTCTGTACACTGAGCATTTCAATTTCACCTCAGCCCTCAAACCAGCTTGGCACACCACCTCGTTTAGAACCAAAAAGAAAATGTTGTGACACTTTTTCTGTAATGAAGTTCAATAATATCTTTCCATGTGGGAATTTCCCACGGCATTTTTTTCCTCCCTCTTTTCACAATTAGGAACGGCAAGTAAATACACATATTTTTGAACAGTTGTGTTGTGGGGTAGAGAAGGGACATCTATCTTTAGAACGGTGTTACTCCATATTCCCAAACTCACAGCACATGCTCAGCCCAAACACTGAACTGTTGGCTGACTGACCTGTCGGGTTGCTCTTATTGTGCACATGAATATGAAAATGCTGCTTAAAAAACAAAAACCATTTATGCTATGGAGCATGAGTGGCTCTGCACTGCCCCATAGCTTTTAATTGTTTAAACATAAAATATTTTTCCTTTTAATACCAGAGGGGGAATTTATTGTATATATATCATACAAACAGTATGGTTTTTTCAGTGTTGCAGAATACACACAAATATATTTAAATGCAAGTAACACTTTCAGTCAGTTAAACTGCACTTCTAAAAGCAGAGTTTACAAACCAAGGGTAGTTTTACTTCTCCAAACTAACAAGAAATCTCTTACAGACCAGCCTGTACTCCCTCTGGGTCTAAGCCCATCACCCTTCCGGACTTTCTTGTGCTGTTTTGTCTGCAGGCTCAAGCCAAATTTCCTCCCTCATCTGATTCTGTGACAGTCCGTGTAGTGATTTAAACAGGACAAAGGACCAATCTGAGTGCTGGCACCTGACTATCCACACTCCTGACTGCTGGCATGCTTCCAGGAATACTTGGGTCCCTGACCAGTATTCTTCCAGGCAATGTCTTTGTACAAGCTGGAGGCCAGCATAGCTCAGTAATGGTATGCTGCCTTGACAAATCCAGGAGGCAGTGCAAAAAAAGCCACTGTTTTGAAGGGGAAAGAATTTAGCTGCACCATTCTATGTCATGCTACTTCCTCAACACCTACAGAATGAGTCCTAATCAGTTTTATTTTCTGGTAGAGATGCAGCCTGTATATTTCCACCTATCTGTAATTCCAATCTACCCTTAAGGCTGACAGAACTCTGTCCTTTCAGTGTCACCCACAAAGCCATGTGATACTGCTGTGTGATGGAGGCAATGTAACCAGCCCACTATGTCTGGACCATTCCACTGAAGGTAGATCTGCTCTTATGTCAAGTACACAACCAAGTCCAACCCTCCACTGCTCCCAGACTTCAGCTGAAAGGGAAACTCAAGCAGTCTTGTACTCATGGACCACTGTCAGGAGGTTTAGAATTTCAGTGTAAGTATAGCTCTTTTGTCTGTCAAAAGGTGGGATTCTTTCCAAGCATTCAGTAGGGCTGCTTTGCTGTTTCTGGATATGACACAAGAATCCCACTGCAAAAACATTTTAACACTGGAGAAACTGCTATGAAAAACTTTTTTTTTTTTTTTTTACACAACATGGAATGACTGTTGCAAATAATCAGGGAAAAAAAAAAAAGGACGCCTCATCT
>CM031861.1:46588881-46678445 GCA_018697195.1 Certhia americana | reverse complement strand
CCGTTAGAGATTATAGACTGGGAGGCTTAGCACTAACTTCTCCTTATGTAAAAACATGAAGTGTTTTAGAGAGATCAAAACTGTTGCCCAGAGCAGTTATAAAAAATACTTTAAACGCACCATACCACCCGTCTAGTTTTTCTGACAGTTATCAAGCACAGGTGCTCAATTAAAGATCAGATTAAAACAAAAAGATAAAAATCACAAAGAAGATATACAAAATAAAAAACTCTAATATACTAAAACTCTCACACAAAAGCTGTTATGTCATGTTTGTCTTTTTCAAAGGAGTACGTCCAATTAATTTGGTGGTTTCCCAAACACTTGATCCTTTTTTCCCCTCTGTGCAAATGTTCTCGCGAAGGATAAGGGGAACATTTTGATCATCTGGCTTTCTGACTTTGTCCTTTGAAATAATACATTCTGTACAATTCAATGACCATAGAAATCCCTCAAACAACCTTTGTAATTTCATTTTTTTTGGTCTTTTATAGTAAATAAATATGCACAAAGCCACAGGACAGGAAGAGGAGCAGCTGCCTTGAAGCTTTATCCATCAGTTATCAGTCTCAATTTTATAGAGTTGATGCCAGGGAGATGAAGCAGCTTCAGCCACTGCAACGCAGCAAAGTTCTTTTAGTCATCATCTTTAAACCCCCCCCCCCCCCCCCCCTAAACTGTTTTAGCACGGAATAAAAGTGCCAGAGTTTGTTTTTTTAAAGCAAATTAGTACACAACATGTAATCCTGCTTAAGAGTGATCATGACTTTTCTATTCCCAAACCTTCACGTTAGCTCCCAGAAACGACACGTTCATAGACAGCTCCCTTCAGAAAGAAAGTAATATCAAAGACCTCCAAAACTGTGCGCCCCGGTCACGGGAAGTATGCAGCTCTAGCACTCATGGTCTTCTTTTTCTCTCTCATTTCGTCAGACGTCTGTAACATGCGCTTTCAATTTTCTCAGCCCTCAAACCAGCTTGCACACACCTCTTTTAGAACCAAACGAAAATGTTGTGACCTTTTGATGTATGAAGTTCATAATATCTTCCATGTGGACTTTCCCACGGCATTTTTCTCCCTCTTTACATTAGGAACGGCAATGTAAATAAACATATTTTGAAAGTTTGTTGTGGGGTAGAGAAGGGAAATCCTATCTTAGCACCGGTGTTACTACTATTCCCAACTCGCAAGCACATGCTAAGCCCAAACACTGAACTGTTGGCTGACTGACCTGTCGGGTTGCTTATTGTGCACTGAATCTGAAAATGTGCTTAAAAAACCCAAAACCATTATGTCTGGCGCATGAGCGGTAGCGCATCCCCCTAGCTTATAATGTTTTAACATAAAATATTTTTACTTTTAATTACAGAGGGGGGTAATTTATGTATATATATCATACAAACAGTATGGTTTTTCAGTGTTGCAGAATACACACAAATATATTAAAGCAAGTAACTCTTTCAGTCAGTTTAAACTGCACTTCTAAAAGCACAGTAGTTTAAAACCAGGGTAGTTTAGTTTTACGTCTCCAAACTAACAAGGAAATCTCTTACAGACCAGCCTGTACTCCCTCTGGGTCTAAGCCCACCCCGTAGGACTTTCTGGTGTGCTCGTCTGCAGGCTCGAGCCAAATTTCCTCCATCATCTGATTCTGTGACAGTCCGTGTAGTGATTAAACAGGACACAGACCAATCTGAGTGGGCCGACTATCAACTCCGCTGACTGATGGCATGCTTACAGGAATACTTGGGTCCCTGACCAGTATCTTCCAGGCTTGTCTTTGTAAAGCTGGAGGCCAGCATAGCTTCAGTAATGTATGTGCCTGACAAGCAGGAGGCGTGCAAAAAACGCCACGTTTTGAAGGGAAGAAGTTAGCGCAACAATTAAGTCATGCATTCCACACATCAGGAATGAGTCCTAATCAGTTTATTTGGAGAGAGCAGACTGTATAATCTTGACACACTATCTGTAACTGCCAATCATACCCTTAAGGCTGACGAACTCTGTCCTTTCAGTGTCCCCCACAAAGCAGTGTGATACTGCTGTGTGATGGAGGCAATGTAAACAGACCACTATGATGGCCCATTCCACTGAAGGTAGATCTGCTCTTATGTACAAGTACACAACCAAGTCCACATCCAGCTCCCAAACTTCAGCTGAAAGGGAACACCAAGCCGTCTTGTCTCATGGGACCACTGTCGGAGGTTTGGGATTTCGTGTAAGTTATAGCGCTTTTGTCTGTCAAAGGTGGGATTCTTCCAAGCATTCAGTAGGGCTGTGCTGGGCTTGTTTTGGCTATGACACAAGGCAGACCACTGCAAAACATTTTAAATGAGAAACGTTATGAAAAACTTTTTTTTTTTTTTTAAATGGATATGAGCATGTTGCAAAGAAATAGGGGATCTAATGTGATATTAAAGAACAACTTCAGTTCCTTCACAGTAGTACTTTGCAAGGCCAGTCACATCTAAACAGAAATATACACATAATCACTGTTATTTGATTATCTGCTTGCAGTATGGATCAGATTTCTCGGTTGGTATTTCAGGGTAGTGCGGTTCTATTTGTAAAGCTGTTCTAGATGAATTGAAAGGCGAAAATTTCAGCTGAGACAGATAAGCCGATACAGACTGTTCAAGCTATATGGAACATATGAAACACCAATATTAACAATACTGGATTCAATGCCAGCACCCCTCACATGAGTGTGAGTAAATGGAGTAGATTTCAATCTCTCCTCGGAGGCTGCCAGGGACATCTAGTCCAAGCGCGTAGCAGTAGAGCAACTGGAAGAAATATAGTACAGTCTCTTAAAATTACTATCCAGGACAGGGATAATCAGAAGGTGGGTGTTAGCTGTAATGAGACGGTGATCTCCAGTACCCACAAGACTTATAGAGGAGCATTAGTTACAAAGATGCAAAACCTAGCAATTAATGAATTTGGTATTCCAATTTCCGTTAGTAGTTGAAATTATACGATTATATTTACTTATCTGCAATAGTGAGGTTTCTAAAAACAAGTGACCACAGTTAGGGAAGCAATTATTTCCAGTTTGAAAAACACATCTCCCATGTTCCATTTTAGTCTTGAAACATACTGTAGGAAAGGCAGGGAAGTGGAGGACCTGTTGGAGAGTTAGTGTGTAATATGCATACAGGGAGATACCTAAAACAGAACAGCTGCAGTGCTTGGTGGAAACACCTCAAAATTTTACCAAAAATATGAAACCCTTAGGTAAGTATTATTTTTTCCAGGATTGACAATTGCAAAGACAATAAACTTGAGGTCTGGTATAATAAACAATATGAAGCAGAAGAAACTCTCACCAGCTTAAATAGCCAAACTCTCAACAGGAGAGTAGAAATTCTCCACAGGAAACTGTAGAAAGTAACATGTACACACATCTTTGTACATATAGTGGACATCACAAATATAATACTGGAATGTGAAGCATGGATTACATAAGACAGTTTATTCATTGATCTTGATGTACTTTAAGTAGCTCTGTGTGAAACACTGCTGCGAGACATGGCATTGTAAAAAGGAGCTTGGTGTAAGGATAGATACATGTGGGATCAAGAGCGGAACTCAGAAAATTACTGGTAAATAAGAAATGGAGAGAAAAGTCATTTGCGTTATCTGTCGCAAGGGAATGAGAACAAGCTTTAGAAATATACCAGATTGCCTCCAAAACGTAACCGACTGAGAGGGCTATGAGATGAACAGATCCGACGTGTTTTGAAAGCCATCTCCCTCAACAACACAATCAAAAGCCATCTGTAAGGACAGTGTCCCCAAAGCAGATGGAAGGGAACAGACGACCGCACCCCAGGAGGCGCAAGGTGAAACGGGCACAGGAGGTAAAACAGCACATTACCCACCTTACGACAAGCAAGCCTTCCAGGCACTCCGAGACTGCCAAACCCTACAGGCTGTGCGCCTTCCAGCGATTAAACAAGAATGGTGCGAACTTTCAGTACATGCGGGCCTCTTCGAACTCCCAAGAGAGGGCGGGCTCCGCTCGCACCGCTCCCCGGCCCAAAGGCCAGAGGCGGCATCAGGCGCGAACCGGAGGCCCCTGCCATTACCGGGAAACGCCGCCAAACCCGGCCCCGGTGTGTGGGGGCCTAGAGCCCCGAGCGTGTGGCGCACGGCCGCAGGCGCGACATACCGATGTGCACAGATCTACAGCCCGCAGCACCGCCCTGCGCCTCCCGTTGCGAGGAGGAGGGGGGGCTAGCGGGCGGGCGGCACGGGGCCCTGCAGGAATCCCCTGTGCTCGATGCTCCCCTGCCCAGGGGATACCCCGCATCCCATTCTGCTCCGGCATACCAGCAACAGTGGGAGCAGGTCCGCCCCGACCTCCACTGCGGTGGGTAGCCCCGGCTGCTCCCCCCTTCGGTACGGTGGAACCAGCCCGTAAGGCGAGGAAGAGGCCGCCACGGCCAGCTCGGCAAACCTAGGTGGATGCCAGCCTCCAGCGGGTCAATCAGCGCCTCGCCTTCCCTTACCTATCGGAAGCCAGCGCCGCAATCCCGCGGGGGTCGAGGGGGGCAGCGGCGAGAGGCGGGCGGGCATGTGTCAAACAAGACAGAGGGACGTGGAGGGGCGTGGGGGAGGTGCGGGGGCAATGGTTACAAACAAGACCGCGGAGAGGGAGGTGGAAGGGGGGGAAGGCGGGCGGCAAGTTACAAACAAGACCGCGGAGCTACTCAGTGGAGGGGCGGGGGGGAGGAGGGGGGCGGGCGCGGCCCCTTGGCGCAGCCGCCGAGCAAATGGGGGCGCCGGCGCTCGGGTGGGGCGGAAGGGCGGGGGGCGTGCGCGCGGGCAAGTTCTCCGCCGACGGCACGGACGCAGGATAGGCGGCCGCGCAGCGGCCAATTGAGCGCGCGAGCCCGGGAGGGAGGGGCGGAGCGACTGAGTAGGAGCGCTCCCCGCGGCCGCTCCCCCACACAGAGCCGTTCAGCATATCCCGGCCCCGCTCGGCTCCGCTCGGATACTCTCGCGCTCCTCTCGGCTCCGGATCGGCTAAGATAGGCCCCGACGGCCCCGCTCGGCTCCTCCGGCCCCGCTCGGCTACTCTCGTCCTCTCGGCCCGCTCGGCCTCCTCTCGGCCCCGTCGGTCCTCTCGGCTCTCTCGCAGCTCGGCCCTCTCGGCCCGCTCGGCCCCGCTGCGGCCCCATCGGATCCTCTGGCCCTCCGGCGCCTCTCGCCAACGATCGGCTCCCTCGGCCACGCTTCGGCCCCGTCCGGCCTCGCTCGGCTCCGACGGCCCCGCTCGGCTCGGGGTCCGCTCCCGCTGTGGGCGGGGGGGCGGCCGGGACCGGGGGAGGGGTAGGCGCAAGGAACATGGGCTGGTTCTGAGCGCGGGGGAGGAAGCCGTAGTGCCGTGTGCCTCCCTAGATTTATAATGTTTTGTGGGCGGTGGGGTTCGGGTGTTTTACTCCCCCACCCCCCGTTTTCCAACAGGCGGCCGGGGAGGGAGCGGCAGCCTCCGGCCGCGCCGCAGGGCTCTTCGCCCCGGAGCGCACCTTGGGGAGAAAATAGAAGCGTCCGGGGCCAGGTGACATCCCGCCGCCGCCTTGCTGCCACTGACGGGAGCGGCAGGGGCGGAGGAGCCGGCCATGGAGGGAGCCTCGGGGGACGCGGAGCTGCCGCTGCTGACGGTGAAACACGAGCTGAGGAACGGTGAGCGGGCGGGCCCGGGGGGCGGCCGGGCTGGGCAAAACACTGCTGGGAAGGGAGCTCCCAGAGAGTTGGCTGGAACCAGCAGGGAAATCTCAGTGACGGAGGGAAAAGAGGATGAGCTGGAAGATAAGGGCAGGAGCGTGTACGATGGGGGCGGGGAGGGGGCCTTCTCTTATTTCTTAAAAAAGTAGTTCACTTCGACTTCTGCTCTATCCCTGGCTTCCCTGTCCCTGGCTTCCCTTCGCTTCTCGGTGGTATTTGACGCTTTTGAAGGCGATGAAGGGTAGCCAGGCTCTCTTATAAACATTTTTTTTTTTTTTTTAATTTTGTGTTTGACCGACTTCTGTAGCTATGTTGGGGGGCCAGTTTGTTCCAGTCCTAAATGAAGTCGTTTTATGTGACAGCTTTTCTCTGACCTCGGTGAAATGTCGGAATTGTAGGGAGGGGAATGTGCCAACACGTAACTGCAGAGTTATCTGGCTTTTCAGTCTATGAATTTTTCTGTAGCTCGGTAGTTACTTGACGACCCTCTGGAGAAGTAGATCAACATGTGAAATACGTATGACCTTTAAAGATACGACATAAATGCTCTGTTGTAGGTTGTTGTGTTGGGGAAAAGCTTTATTCCTTTTTTAATAGATAGTCTCCGCTTCTCAGAAGTTTCCAGGCAACTTGAACACTGCAGTAAATCTAAATTTTAATGTCAATTTAGAAGTGCGTGTAGAACATAATCAGAATGTATATTCTCCGTATTGATTAACAATGAAGGTGCTGTTAA
This sequence comes from Certhia americana, assembly GCA_018697195.1. Classification (NCBI taxonomy): domain Eukaryota; kingdom Metazoa; phylum Chordata; class Aves; order Passeriformes; family Certhiidae; genus Certhia; species Certhia americana. Next base: position 46,671,975 of record CM031861.1, on the reverse strand, counting down.
CCCATGTCCTTCGTTCCTTTTCTGTCCTATTTTTCTCCATGATGAAGTGAGAGTAAGCATCTGATGCCGTTCACTGCAAAAGTTTGAGAGCTGCTCGCTGGGTTAATGTAGGTGACACTGTGGAATGGGCCGATGTGAAAGGCAGGTGGTGTTGCTGTGTGTCTCCTCGGTCGCTTTCTTCCTCCTGCCCCTCTGTCCCTCGGTGCTGGGCTCGGGGGAGCTGCCCAAGAGGAACACGGCTATCACCGCTGCTTGGCGGGGGGAGGAGGAGGAGGGAGGAAGAAAAAAATGAAAAGTCGATCTCTTGATAGCTACAGAAACCGAAGTGACTGTAGTTTCCTTCCTTCAAGAAGAAGCAAAAGAGCGGCTGGAAAGCATAGTTGTCTTGATAGGTGTTGCTACATCTAAGTGTAGAGGAGGAAAAGGTAAGGGGAGAGGAAGTGGGACACATTTATTATAGCTGTGTCTAGATTTCTTTTATAAAGGTTGAGAACATGTATCCATGGGGATTGTTTGTTAGAGATAGTTTGAGGAATAAACACATTTGTATAAACTAGACAAAGAACTGTCTAATTTAGCATAATTAGCAGCTTTGATTTTAATCCTGATCATATAGCTGTATGAAGTACCAATTCTCACTTTTATTTTAAAAATTCTCAAATCTTGTTTGTCTTTCTAAGCTTCTGAAATTCATTTTAGTAGGAATAAGTTGTTTCTCCCCTCCTTGTTCTCTTCTCCATATTCAGTGTTTAGAAAACTGCTTTCTGAAAAATGCTTTCTAGCAATGGCTTGTCTATTTCTGGAGCACTAGGGTGGAGGAGGGAGCTGCTCTGTCATGTACTCCTGGGAGACTCCTACTCCTGAAGGTGTCAATAGTGTCATTGCTATGCAAGACTATGGAGATACTGTTTCAGAACTTGTCTATACAATGCGCAGAGATACAACAATTTGAGGAGAAAAGCTGCAGTCAGCTTCTGTTGGTACGGAAATATATAAAGCTATAGAATACTTTGGATGTTCAGAGGCTTTTTTTTATACTGAGTCTGGTTGTGTGAATGCTGGCTAGGGTCAAGCACCACATCTTTAAAGCATGCAGTATGATTATTTAATTTTGCTTTATTTTGGGGAAGAGAGTGAGAAGATAGGCAAGAACTAGAATTTGGAGCCAGAGGATCTCTGTTTTTCCTAAATATGTTCTATATCATGAATATCCTTTATTGTGCAATTTGTTTAGACTCCAGTGTTCCACTCATCTCTGTGTTCTTTCTTTGATGGTGCTAGCTCTCTGACTAATTGAATCATTTGGAATTACATATCGAAAGTAGCCGTCAGTTGGCAGATGAAAAAGAGGTCAATCTCCAGAGTGCTTTGAAAGAATTGACTATTGTAGTAGAAATAGTGGCTTCTTTGAGAAGGGAGTATCTTATTTTCATATTGCGGAACTTGAGTCCTGTGGTAACAAGCTCACTAATTAAAATCAACTGAATGCAGGTAAACCCACAGTTACACTTTGCACTCGTAATTACTTGGTCTCGGGATTGCTCTAAGAAGTAATAAATGAGTTAGGGACAGGTATTTATTATGGTCAAGTGAGTAAGCAAACATACTTTAGAATTTGAATTTAAGATGAAATGAGGGTTTTGAAGAATGAAACAGATGATTGTTGTTAGCTCCAAGCAAGTATGGAGGAAAATTTGTCAAGTTAGAGCATATGCAGTGCTGTTGCTACATAGACCAGCTGGTTGTTAACCCTATCATACTGTGGCTTGACTTTTAAACTTTGAAATTACAATGCTGACTTTGATATGTAGGGTCAGGTTTAATTTAGCTTTATATCTCATAGTCTTAGAGCCCTGAAATTCCTCTGTTGTATGACCAAAAAGTAATTGCTGGAAAAACATCACTTGATAGGCATGTAGATTGTGTCTGAGATAAGGAAGGAATGCTTGAGTGCCTCTGTGTGATACCATGTGATGTGCTCTGTTACAAATACTCTGTGTATATGTGTGTATATATGTGGTGTTCTACAGATAAGACAGAGCAGTGACTTTTATAACACATGTAATTTAATAATGATATTCTCCTAATATATTTATTCAGTTTTTTTCTTTTCCTAACACCAAACCATTTTTGTTCTTGATAGAAGGCTCGCAATTCAGCCACTTCAGAAGAGTTACTTTCTTGTGTCACTTTGGGAAGAAAAATAAGTTTATGGGGAAAGTGGAATCTCTTTTCAGGAAGTAGAAGCAAAATTATGCCAAAGTTGAAACAGTAGAAAGTGCTGAGTGTCTCTGATTTTCACTGAAGCTCTCCAGTGAAAACAGTAAGAAAAAAAGATTTTCTTTAGAATTTATTTCTGGAATCTTGTAAAGGGAATGGTTTTTATTTTTTGAAGGATAACTTTCAAAGTTAATGCAACTTTTAATCTTCTTTTCGGACCTTAGAAAGGGCATGTTATTTGCACTGAAAAAAGAACATTGTTGCATCTTAACGTTTCCGTTGCTTGGTAATGCTTCAGGACTGAACAATGGTAAACATAAAGCCTATCAGAGGCAACATTTGACATGATAGAGAAGGATATAGAAAGAGAAAAGGCTTGTGATGTCAGAAGAAGGAAACAGAACAGTTAAGAGTGAGATTTCCTCTCCACCTCCTCTTGTTTCTGGAAAAAAGGATCAAAGGATCCTATACCTTAAGTGTGAGTGACTTCATAGGAGGTTGCCTGACTTGTGGCATGCATGTGAGCTCCCTGCTTTGCCCAGGGAGAGGCCAAAACTGGGATCTTGAGGGAACTTGAGATGTTCTGTGAATGTATGGGCAAGGGGCTCTATATTATTTGTTTTGCTTTCCAGTGTAAAATACTGTAAGTGTAAAACACTTTGATTTAGCATGTCTGTTTTGTAATGGATACTGGATTTGTTTTAATGTTATTGCAATATTTGGGCTAAAGAGCTTGCTTCGGTTTGCAGTTTGCCAGACATGCTTGAGAAAAAGCATGTATAGTCCAGAAGTTAGTGTAGCAAGGCCTGCAGAACTCCAAAGGCAGAAGAATGTGGAACTTCCCCTTGAGTCAAATTCAGTATGAAACTATAAAAGGCTTCAGAAAATAAACACATGGATTATCTAAAGGGTTTAATAATGCAAATTCTTAGTTGTACCTTCTTGAATGGGAACCTTAATTAGAATGGATTTATTTGTAAACTGGAAGGTTCATGTTACGTTCTAAGGAATTTTGAAAATTCCTATGACTAAAAACCATGATGAATCATGCACTGAATAGTAAATTAAGCCTTCACTGTGGAATTACATCTGGCACGTGTATTTTTTTTTTTTCTGTTTTTAAAAGGAGACTTTGAGACTTAAAAGATACTTTTAAAATAAAATTTTCTGTAAGACAGATTTTTGTTTTTACTTATTTACAATATGGTAATATAATATGTTAATATATTATTGCATACTAAACAATATATTATATATAATATGGCATTATAGAATGTATTAATATTATTAATAATTTTGTATATTTTTTAGGGATCTGGAGGTACTAATAGTTGACTACTTCAAAGCCTGTATTACTTTTGCTTCTACTTTTCTCTTTTGAGCACTAAAATATGTCTTCTTGGATTGTGGGAACTGCAAAGAGTAGTTTAAGTTTAATAATCTTCTTTAATACCACTTAAATCTCTAGATTTTACTCTTTACACAGTCAGTGTTTTCTAAAAATACCTTGTAGTCTAGGAAATTGTTATTTGTCTTCTGGTAGCTTTGATTATGAAGGATGGCTATTGATCTTTCCTGGGTTTTGTTTGTGCCCCTTTTTTGTTGTTGTTTTTGCTGAGTGGGATTTTTTTGTTTGCTTGTTTGTTTTCCTCCCTCCAGGCTTTAAAATCTAACAGACCTTGCTAAAATGATTGTACAAGGGTCTGGTACAACTGATCATTTTGCTGTCATTGTTTCAGTGATGTTCTATAAAATGTCTAATATAAATGAGGACTAATAGTTGCAGTCTTCATTGTCAGCCTGTTTATTAGCTCTGATCCAGTGTATTCTAAATGTGATGGTTTAAGCTCGTGCTCGAGTCCACAAAAGAATTAGGAGTCTTATGTGCTATGTTAATACATCTTTAGGATTTTATTCAGAAGGCAGTTCAAAGAACACTTGCTGGAATTCCTTAACCATATGACAAGGCCTGGGTGTCTGAGGATGTGTTTTTCCAATATATTTTTCACGTAAATATTTCTGTTGTGTCCTCATCATTGCATAATTTGGTATCTTAAGGTAAACATGCTCTCTGTCTCCTCCCCCTCACAGAATCCCAACAATGAGATGCAAGTTCTACTGAGATTTCTTTGCTTCTGACTCAGTCTGTAGATAGGCAGATGACCTGGTTTGTGACAGACTCACATTACATGCAATTAGTTTATTTGGGTTTGTGTTTTGTTTTGGGATCTATTGTGACTGTTTCCTCTTCTCATTTTTCTTTACATCTGTAAATATTTTATGCTGGCTTGGACAGATGGTTATAAAAGCTTTACCTGGGAGAGGATAATTCTTAAGTTTCCTGGTTAATGTCTGCATAAACAAATACGTAAATACCTTCTATCAACATGTAAGTTACCAGTTGCTCTTTTTTTTTTGTTGATAAATTGATTTGTATTCTGTTACTTTTGATGCTGTGTCCAGGGCTCCTGTGACTGAATTTTTATAAATGTTTTCATTCATTACTAATGATAGAGAAAACTGAAGGTGATTCATGTCTTGTACTTAGGTCTAATTTTTTGATATATCTGATTTAATTTTTTTATATATCTGATTGTTTCAACTCTGTTCAGCATTAGATTATGAATAGCAATTTTATTCATTAGCATCTTGTCTAATTACATTTGGTTGTGATTATTTTGGAGTTTTTTTGCAATTGTGATGTATAATGTTGCTACACGTTAAGTTTCTAGCTGACCATGAAGGTACCTCTGGGTTCTATCTTGGTGAGCTCATAGTGATTCAGCTCACAGTAATGATAAATCTCGTAGCTAAGTTGCCTCTGTAAGAGAAAAAGGGCTGCTTCTGAATGCAAGTGGATCTTAACATGAAGCATTTTCCAGTTTGGGCTGCTGTGAGATCGCACTGTGAATCTCACATGTCTAGACTTCTATATTTATTACAGCTTCCTGTATACAAATAATATCTTCGGTGCAATAGTCTATCTTCTATTTTCATGATGGTAGTGACAGTTTTTTAATGTGTTTTCCACAGCATTTTATGCTTCTGAATTTCCACATACCGTATTCCATGCAGTATACAAGTCTGCTGTTATACATACATATATACATATATGTATACATACTACATTAGCTAGTAAGTACTTCAGAGTACTTCTTTGGCTGTATAAAATTTGCCTTCCAAGCCTTCTAGAATGGGAGTAGCAGCTTTGTGAGAGCTTGAATTTTTTTCAAATTTTTTCCAAGTTTTTAAATTTTTTCTCTCCTCAGGTTGTCTTACCCTTAAGCATCTAATATACTAGAGCATCAGCAGTTTACCATCCCATTTACCTTAACTAATACCCTGGAGTTCAGAGCAACATGAACTGCGTTTTCTTTTCTTTCACAAGAGTTCAGAATTCTGTGTGTGTTGTATTTTTGCTCTACATTCTTTCTTTTGCCTAAGAAAAATATTCTTAAGATGGTTTAAGAAAAATATTCCTAAGGGTTTTACTTTCCATTTGAAGCTTGTGAGAAAGTACCCTGAGCTGATTAAATGCTGCTCTTGTTCAGTGACCTGCCATTTACTAGGTGGCGATAGTCTCTCAGATTTCAAGGACTTAGGATACTTTTACTTCCTTCAGAAATAGTTCTAAGTTGCTGTAAACAATAACAAAGTATAACTTCATGCAGTGGATAAACAGTATAACATATACATTTTCCTCAGTGTCAAACAGATAATAGTTGCATAGTTTCTATTGCGTGGTGTTAAGTTTTTATTTCCCTCCTGAATGGGAGGGAAATGTCCCTCCTCTCTAGTTTGAGTAAGGCATAAACATATAAGCTTTAAAACAGCATCTGTTCTTTGATGCTGTGACTTAAGTAGATTTCTTATGTGAGTGGGGATGGGCCATTCTGTGAAGTAACAGGTTAAGATCAAGGTGATACTGATACTAGACATTGCAGCCTAATAATTGGAATATTTCAGAACACAAGATCTGTATGCAGTAAGAATCCAGAAACAGAGGACAGAGCACATTTAACTTGAGAACAAACACTGTTGAAATGTTACTTCTCAAGATCATAGAAGTGCAGTTAAAAGCTTATAGAATCATTGCACAGTACCAGCTTGCACAGTTCTTAGTTCAGTCTTGGCCATCTCAAAGTTCAGGTTTAGTGCAGCTGACAGTCATGTCTCTTACATCATCTGGAGAGCCTCCATCAAGGAGAAATGTTATTCTGGATAAACAGGCTACCTTATTTCCAGGGGACTGAGAGTGGCAGCACTTATCATTGTGCATTGATGTCCTTGCATGTAGAGGGGGCTTGTCTTGGCAGTGGTAGTATTTCTGGATATTTCCTTTCTTTCTACTTTCAGAAGTTATGATTGTGACTAGTATCTCTGTTTCCTCTGTGTTTTTATGGATGCTATGATTCCTGGCCTTTCCATTCACTATTTGTTTCTGAGTTGATGTGTTCTCTTGCTGTTGTATTCAGCTCCATACTCTCTTTAATCATGCTGGTGCAATTCTGATTGTTGTGGACTACAGTAGAATATCAGTAAATGCAGGATTCTTCTAATTGTGCTCCTGTGGAGTGAGTTAATCTTCAAGGGGATATGTTAGCTTTTTTTTTTTTTCCCATTGTGTACAACCATCTCTTTTTAGTGTCATGTGTAGCTTCATATTATTTGTGGAGAAACTTCCATCTTGTTGCCTTTAGCAGTACTTCTCTTCCTATCCAAACTTTCTTCCATCCCTTAGTGCACTTCTTCAGCCGATGTATCCAAGGTCTTGAAGAAAAATCTGCTTGGAGAAGTAAATTTCCTGTTTTGGAAACTGCTTTCTGTGCACCAATGTACATCCCATTGCAGTCTTTACCAAAAAGCTGTGCAGTTTGCACAGGCAGTTGTTGGGTTGGGTTCTGATACCATTTTCTGCACCGTGATGTCTGTGAAGTGTGAGTAGCCTTTCACTGTTCTGTCAGTCATAGTAGCAGTAGTGGTCTCTCTGCAATCCTTTAAAACATCTCAGTCTTGAAACAGTTTTGTAACTGCAGACAGCATCCCTGGTGAAAGATCCTCCAAAAATGCTCATTCAGGTTCCTGGGAGTGTGTGGTGAATAGAATAATTCATCTTTTGAGTTTTATGCTTCTGAAAGCAAGTTGAAGGAAATGTTGCAATGACAACTTTCATCCTGGAGAGACTGCACTTCTCTGGTAGAGTGTCAGTGCTGCACCTGCTTTCAGCAGATGAAGACAAAGGAATGCTCAGGGGTGTCATTAGAAAACAGCAGAAACAGGCTCTTCAGCTTGCTTTTTTTGTGGTATGACTCCAGAGATGGACTGAGTGCTGCAGCTGAGGCTCTTGGAGCAAAACCATTGCCATGTGGCAACATTGGGAGGAGCACTTTCTGGGAATTCTTAATCTTTTCTTACAGCTTTGGAGATGTGTTATTCTTATTTTTTAATTAAGGATAATTTTACTTCTTGCTTTATAGGGAGTAATTGTGAGGGAGTTTGTCTCAAGTGTTCTATCATACTTGTGTAGTGTTATGCAGCATCCTTTAGCTGTCTTGTGGGATGGCTTTTTTCCTCAGTATAATGTAGAAAGAATGAGGTGGGTCTTATTTTGCAGTTATCATATGCTTATTTGTGGTGTAATTTTTCTCCTTTTACTATGAAAATAATATTACAGTAACTTTCAAAACTTTTTTTTTTTTTTTAAGAATAAGGCCATTAAGCATCCTGAGTGGAAGTAGAAATGGAATTAAGTGGAGAGTGCAAAATTACAGATCACATTGAAACAAGTACATAATAATTCAAACTAGATAGCACTCATCTTTTTATTGTGTAGCCTCATGAAAGTGGAAAAGCTTTTACTAATGTTATTGAATGTGAGTTTATGGTACAGTTTAGATTAATGGATTGAGTTTTAAGACTCAATCTCCTTTTAGGATCACAGCCAGCACTGCGAATCTTCAGCATGTTACTGGAGATGCAGCATTTCTCTGAGTTCCAGTCTTCCTATTCAGTTCCAAGAATGTGGCAGGATGAAGTGACTGTTTTACTTTATAGAAGGGTGTTTAATTGAAAAGCCTTCTGCTGACACTCTTAAGAGATGTGAGATAGTAAAACCTTTCTGGAGTAGTCCATCATAGAAGCTCCAAATTGTATCTTGAAGTGAGAACTTTCTTCTCACCTCGAGTTTGACACTTATTTAAGTGGTGTCCAGAGAAGTTGTGTCCTGAATCTCTTCAGTAATGTCCACTGCTTCATTAAAAAAAGGATACTCTAGCCCTGGACTCTTTAGAATAGTCTGTAGTTTCTGATGGCCCTGGCAGGAAAGACAATGTTTTGAAACTGTGTTGAGTACCATTTTCAGTACTTGTTAAGAAGAGTAATATCTAATATTAAATTGCATGAAGACAGTTTACTTTCTGTGACACAACATACTCTAATTGTATAGACACTAACTCAGTCTAGGTTTGCCTTACTTGTAACCCCCTTATTGGCACATGAGTGTGGCTTCCTTCCTGCTGTCTTAAGCAGTGACTGTGATGTAGCTCTAGCAGAAGTATTTGTTGTGTTTGCAATCAAAAGTAGTACAGCAAGCTTCAGTTCAGCTCCTGTGGTGCATATTGACTCACTTGCTACTTGATGCTGCATCTTTAATTGTGCTTATGAAGCTGCTCAGTAAAGTGGATGAGGGAACTGAACTTGATTGTGAATTATCAAACATAGTTACTTTCTTGTCTTGCTGCTTTTTAGCCTGGATCATTTCAGTGAAGGCTTTTGCTGAACAGTCTGCAGTCATGTTGATGCAAATGAATGCATAATTGTATGATAGGAATGAAAGATGGAAAAAATGGCAGCTGCTTAAGGCTTTCTTATAGGAGCTTAAGAAAGATGGGAAAAAAAGGCAATAAACAATAAACCAACCCTGCACAACCCCTTTTTTTAACCTGGGGTCTTTATATCCCTGCTTAGAAAAATGTAAATATTTTTTATATTTAAATAAATATAAAATAAGTGGTAATTGAGTGGTATACATTTGAATAAACAGAGAACCTTCTGCTTCCAGACTGTGCAACAAATGACATAAGTTTGCAGCAGCTTAGATTTTTTTCATACTTGTGAGTTAGGTAGACTTAAGATCATTTCTACTTGATACTAATGGAGAGTCTTTAACAATCCTATGTGAAATGCATGAACAGTTGTTGGAGCTGTTTGTCATCCCAAACCCCATACAATACAAAAAATTAGAGTATTCAGAGTGTTAGGGCTAAGGGGTGTCCTGATTGCTGTCTGTAACTATGTGATTGGAGATTACAGACAAGGAGGAACTGGACTCTTTTCAGAGGTGCCCAGTAATATACTGGAAGATGGTATATACAGAATAGATGGGCTTCAATTACTATTCTGTGATTTTACACCTTTGGGTGGACCGATGGCACCAAGAAAGTTGCTTTGCCTTGCTTTTCAAGTAGAATGCAGTATGAAATTGGGATGTCTTCTTAGTGCTGCTTATTTAATTCATCAGCTAACTTGGTTTTACTGAGGCTGTAATAACATGTCAGAGTGATGTTTTGGTGTACTACATATCTGATGTGATTTTTGTTTTTTTCCCTTCAGCAAATTTGACAGGCCATGCAGAGAAAGTTGGCATTGAAAACTTTGAGCTCCTGAAAGTTCTTGGAACAGGGGGTAAGATGCACTATTTTTAAATTAAGTATTTGTTGATCTTATGTATGATTTTATTCTCTTGCTGAGGTTTTGGCAATTGGAACATTCTTTTGGAAGACAGCACTTTTGTATTACATAGCATATTTTAATTTTTTTTCACAGATATGCAAAATGGAGGTCACATGTTCTAGCACAGCACTTTTGAGAATGCACTTTTTTAAAAGAAGAAAACATATGGTTGAAAATTTGACAATTTAATATAGTTTGTGAAAACCTAATCTGAGTTAAGACAAAGTCTTGGTAATTAAGTTTTCAGAGTGAGTTTGGGAAAAAACCAGTAATTTTGGTACGCTATTAAATAAGATGCTTCATTTTTTAACTAATCCATTTTAGGGTTGCTGTTGGCTCCGTAACTCTCTGTCCTAGTCAGATCCTAGTATTTTTTAAGATGGATAATGGTTATTGTTGTATTGTGGATTTCAGCACAATGTTTGAGATTTTTAGGATGTTGTAGGATTACTGATGGTAATGAACAAAAAAACTTTGTTTCTTCTTTGCTAAAGGGACATATAGCCCCATATACAGACCAAAAGTAATGGCTTTTATTCTTTTTAGGGTCTTCACATTTTTCTTTTTTGGTCAGTATTAAATCAGATGCTTTGTTGAGTAGATTGGGTTAATCACGAATGTGGACTATCGTCAAGGTCTGCAGGAGTTTTATGCTTGTTAAACAATATTAAATTTTTGGGGGTTATCAGTCATTAATGGCTGGCAGTGAGCCTGTAATTCCCTAAGACATCACTGAAAAGAGCAAAGGATTTTGATTTTCACTTTCAGCTGTCATAGATTCTTTTAGAAATTAATTAAGCTGTTAAATCATCTGAGAGGATATTTTTCTGTTTCTGAAGTAAATTCTTTGAAGCTTAAATTTAACATGCTAAAAAATTGAAACCTTGCTGTTAAATTTCAATAGTTAGAGGTAGATACAAGGAAACTTTAATATTCATAGATAAATATTGCATATTCCTAGGCAGAAGCAATCATGATTTTCTCAAATGGTCAGTGTGAATCTGAGTGGGGTTGACAAAAATGAAATTATAAACAGTTATGTGAAAATATCTTTCTTTCCTGCTGATGGAAACTTGGCTGGATTTGTAAATTTTTTGAATTTCATCTGTTTATTACCTTTGCCATTGGTCTGAGATCACTCTAATATTACAGCTGTTGCATTTGGTGTACGAAGTAAGTTGATGGTTCCATAAGGGTCAGTTTTCAAGTTTGGATTAGTAGTAGTGTGACTTCCTTTTGTCTTTAGGCAGTACCTCTGAAATAACCCATCTTGCTGTTAAACTTGTCAGTCATTCATTGCTATCTCCCATGCTTTCTTTTTTTCATGAACAGAGTAGCCAAATTTTTCTTGGCCTGGAATACTCTAAACTGTAGCAGGTAGCTCTTAGATTTGTAGTGCAAAGCTAGTCTATTCACTCAGGTAAACAGGATAATTTTTGAGGGACTCCTTTCAGAAAAGTCTACTTCAGTGGTTGACAGTGGGATTGACTGTGTGTATGTGTGAAGTAGAAAAAGAAGTCAAGTAAGCATGCCTGACTTCATCCTTCTCTAGTAGTCTTGCTGACCCAGAAATGTCTTTAGTCTAAGCAGATCTCAAACTATTTAAAAAACTGACTAAAAGATTCCTGCAAGCTTTAGGAGTCCAAGGACTCCTTGCATACGCTGGAATGGCATTTGTAGAAGGAGTAGTTGGCATTTGTTGTGGCGTTGGGATTTTTTTAGCTTTTTTTTTGATATACAGTTTTGATCACAGCCTGAGATTTTTGCTTCAGAAATCTAGACCATCAGGGCAAGAAACTTCGTACAGTCTCAAGCCTATGCTCATGTGCTAGATATGTCAGAGGTTGCTGCTTGCTAATTACTGGATGGCATAAAATGCCAGTGACCTGATCAGAATGGAGCTAGTTTCCTTTGCTTTCGGGGAAGTGACCATCTGTCAGTTGGCAATGTTTGCTGTCACATGGAATTGCTGAAAACAGGATTCTAAAGAGGTCGGACTTGAAAGAGGTCCCTTAATTGCTGGGCCCGAGATGCGGTCAGTTATATCTGCATCACCCCTGGTGGTGATTAATTCTTAAAAGCCTCTAGTGGCAGAGTTCTGCAACCTTCCTAAGATGGTCTTGCTGATGAAGTTTATTTTCTGAACTTGAGAAACACTCTGGCGATTGCTGTAAGCAAATAGATAAAAGCCATCTTTACTCTGGCTGTTAAAGCTTTATCCTGGTTTGAGCTTTAGGGTATTATTGCTAGTACTGTAATATAATTAATGCTAAATAAAACTGTGATGCTGTTTTAAAAAGCTTCACTGTGGAGTTATGTAGCATGCAGTGTTATCAAACCAATACTTAATTGATCTACAGTAAAGCAAGGGAGAATGTATTGAAGCCTCACAGTTACATTAAGTGGTGACTGTAGATGCTGTTTAAACTAATTACAATATTTTAACTGTATTCTGCCATGAAGCAGCTGGAATAAGCACAGAAGATACTTAAAACCTGTTAAATTAAATTGTACTTTGCTTAGGGATATGTAATTGTGATAGTTCCTTACAGACTCAGTGGTGATTATTTTCAGGTAACAGCAGTGAGGGTTTATTTAAATCTTAATTTTTAAGCTTTATTTTTTAAAAATACAAACATTTAAGATTATTAGAAATAGTATCTGTGTGTGCTGATGTTTCTCCTGTGGAAGCCATTTTTGTCATAACATTTCTGTGCTATGGCTTAGCATAATTTCATACTTTCTTGCATTCTTTTGTCTGTTTTCTTCTAATATATACATTCAATTGGAAGCATGCTTGTTATATTTTCTTTTTGGTATTAAAATTGTATCATACTATACACTTTCTTCTTTTGACCTGAGTCTCAGTGGAAAGACAAGGAAGCAGAAGTCTGGATTGAATCCGTTTATGTTGCATTAAGGGGGTAGTAATAGAATAAATTTATCCATTGCAGAAATCAGTAGCACTTTACATCAGTTAAATGAAATACATGACAGTGTGCCACTGTTAATGAAGCTGTTAATAGTGTACTTGTTGCTTTGGGATCAAACTATTACTGGCTTGACTTCTGTCTGACCCATGTTCTACTCAGTAGACACTTTTTGAAATTGCCTAGGTCCTTTACTCTTTCTATTACTGTATAGCCTTGCTAATATGGAATTTTCAGATTTCCTGTCCATGTTCGTGTTTCCAGCTTGTCCCTCCTATCTAGTTAAAGCTTTTCTCCCTGTGACAAAGAAACCTAGAGTCTATTCTATAGAATAAGGTTACTTTTCAGCAAAGTAATCTAATTGCTTCCCAAAGCCAGGAAAGGAACAACAGGAGAAGGTGGCTGTGTTGATTTATGCACGCCCACGTGGCTTATTTGCTTCATTCTTTGAAAATGTGTTTTTAAAATAACAAAACACTGTAGAGTGCATTCTGGTTCATACGTTTTTCTAATGGATTATTCCTTTTTTTCTTGTGAACTTTAATAAATGCCACTTTCATTCACTCTTTCAACTGTGGTTAAAAAGAGATAATACAATTGGTTCTTGAGCATGTGCAAATATAATCCATTTTACCTTTGGAACTGCAGTCCACTGATGAAGACAAATAATAATGAGAGTCTGGCTACCATATATGAGAGGATGTTTTTTATATGCTCTTTTGGATTTAAATGCTTATGTGGGAAGGGTATTCACCTTATGGATGGAAGATTCTTAGAATCTCAAGGATTTATTCCTATGAAGGGAACAAAATTAGTGGGATGAATGTCAGATGGAAATCACCATCTCAAAAATCTTGTTATACAAGAACATGTAATGAAGCTTCATCTAAGAGGTCAGCAAGAATTCTGATAAAGTTAAGACTGTGAAATGAAGTTAGTTCTTTCAAAGCATCATGAAGAAAATATAGAATATACTATGCATAAGGAAGAAAAAGAAAGAAATAGGGATACTGTGCTCAGGAGAGTGAGACAAAATTAGTGAATGCCTAAAAATAATTCCAAACTCCAATTAAATATTTTACTTCAGTTTCTGCCGAGGACAGCTAGAATGTATACTGAATGGTAGGTGGGGTGGCTAATTGGAGACAGGGCTTGGAAATGGAAAATTAGTTTGCTGTGTGAAGAACAGACTGAAAAGAGGGGGCTGTGTTCAATCTAAAGACCTGGACAAATTTGTCCTTTTCATAATGCAGAGAATTCTGAAAAAACCCTTTAAATTAAATTTGAGATCAATATCAAAAATTCTTATTGGAACCAATGTCCAAGAGAATAGCAAAAAGTCTTAGATTTAAGAAGGAAAGGAGAAAATAAGATGATGATCCCAGGCAGCTCGTGGTTAGTTGTTCTGACTTCGTCAAACTTCAGTGATATGCAGTACCTTTAGAACAATTTTTTAAGAAAATTATTTACCTTAATTTTTAAAAATAATTAAAAACTAATGGCATCTATATCCAGTGGTAGATTGTCTTGCATTTGAGAGCTGCCTTCTCAAAACTGACATGCTTTAAAAATGAAAAAAGAAAATATAGGCATATATTGTCTACCATGACAATTTACTGTAACAACATCTACTTCTTTAAAAAAAAAAAAAAAAAAAAAGGAAAATGCTGATATAAAGTACATTTTAAGGTGCAACTCAGCCTCTCATGTCACTTTTTGCTTTTCATATTAATCATCACTTGTTTGTTTAATGGGAGAGGGAATTTATTCTCAGAGTAAGTAATAACATTGAAAAAATTCCATTAATTATTCTTGCCTAATTGATAGCTAAGGAAAGATGACAGAATACCTTTTTTTTGACAGTTTGGTCATAGACAATAAATTTGAAATCTTTAGAATGCTGTTATTTGAGGTTTGTTAAGGTTTCTGTCCAGCTTTTCCCTCCCATTTTTAGCTGCTAGAGCTATATGTTTTTCTAACTTTGCCACATCCCAGTTTTTAATTCATATGGGCTGATACTAGCACAATGAGAGTTCTGCCTCTGAATTCCTTAGGTGGATTAAATTTGAGTCCAAATTGCAGAGCAAAGATGTCATTAGGCATATATCGTGCAGAAATCCAATGAAATTTATTCAAATTCTTAAATATTTTGTACCTCTCAGCCTTTTCCTATGTAGTCTTGTGATTATTCTTAACTGACAGTAAAAAAAGTGCTTTAAGAAAGAGGTGTAGTTTATATTAGTACTTGAAAAGATTAATTTTAAAAACACTATCTGGATGCAAATAAAGTTTTGATGAATTTAGGAGCCGCAGAAACCATCCAGGGTGCTATAAGCAATAAAAACTACTCCTTTTTTCTCTGCAAGAATCAGCTGGTGTGATGCAATGCCTTAATGTGCTTACATTTCTACAGAAAAAAGAAACAAAGAATACTTCATATTTTTAACTCATTGTCTTTCAGCATGTATTTTAGAATACTCTAATGACTTGCTGAATTGTTACTTAGAATGATATGTATTACTATGAATATGAATACTTATATATATAATTGTCTTAAGTATATATATGTATGCTTATATATACTTATGATATATTGCTATGAATTTTTGCTATTATATATTTTTTGTTATTTTTTACTATTCATGGAGAGGGCAGTAAAAGGGAAGTTTTAGCACCCAATTATATTTTTCTATCTCACAAATTGAGTGCAAATTTGGTATAAATTACCGGTGTGCAATCTTAGTCATCATAAACCATTCTTTAAATTTCAATTTTATTTCTCTTCAGCTGTGTCAGCAAGGTCAGTCTAATGGAGTTTGTGTGTGTATGTATTATGTAGTCTTTTAGTTATTCTGTCATTTAATATATTTTCAATGAATTTGGGGGTGGATATTTGGTGATTGTGTGTGTTTCATTGTGGGGCATATATTGCTGGCAGTAGATGAGATGTGCATGGGATTTTATGAGAATGAACATTAAAGTATTGCTCTTTGAGAAATTAAAAAAGCTTTACTGGAGTACAATTGTCAGGTAAGAGTATTGCAATTAACTTATGTGCTCTCTCCTTGCTGCCACTCAAATAAATTGCTTTTGCAGTGTTGTCTTTTAAGTAGATTTCTTGTGGTGATATCAGAGATTCTGGTGTTGAATATATTATGAGTCATTTGATTAAAATAGTGCTACTTAAGATTTATTCTCATAAAAAATGCTGAGAATCGTCATCATTCTGTCAGTCCTTTTCAGATTCCTGAAGAAACAATTTGTACCATGGCAAAGCTCTATGTTGGAAAGTCTTTTATGGCAACAAAAGTATAGTTTCTAGAGATTCTTACAGCTATTACCCTAACCACATAATTTTCTCTGATACTACGTGTAAAGCTATAGTCAGTACTGAATTCTCTCATTTGAGATGCATTATTATATGCTTTTATAAAATGTGATTAAAGATAAACGTAGCCAAGTGGCTTTTGTTCATTTTAATTTAGCTTAATGTTCTCCAACATTTCTGATAAAATTGCTTTCCCTTATGATGAGTAGCTGGTGACCGTTCAGTCTGGCTTACATGTGCTTGAGATCTCATAACTACAGAGTTGGAGAATGCAACACAAAATGCAAAATCTTGAAAGAGACTGTCCTGCATATATCACAAAATAGAAAGATGTCACCTATTCTGACTCTATTTGCCATTCTTGAGAGATATGTTATGAAAAGTTATTTTATGAAAGCTCTTCTGGCAGATAATGAGTTCTGTAAAGAAGGGAAGCATGATTCCTTAGGGTGCAATGAGTCAGGTAAAGAACTTCTTAAAAAGAATTGTTCAGTATATGAGTGGTATCAGTTTTGTATACTCGCTGAAGTAGAACCCAGATCTAGGAAAAAAGCTCACATGTCATTTGGTAGTTAAAAACTCTCTATTACCTGCCTGGAAAAAAATCCAGAAAGAAATCTGGAGTTACATGTGATGCTTATTGGGAGCTCTATGTGCTATAGCATGTATTTTTAAAGGCCAGCTAAATTTGAGTGTGTCACGTTAGGACAGTATACACTTGTCCAGTATATTTTCAGGTTTGAGGTATTTGAGTGTTCTCTTTGAGAAAGTAGTGTGAAGGTAATTATAAGGATTGGACAAAACAATGAACTGGTTAGTTTTTGTCTCATGATGGCTTAAGGAGGGGCTTACAATGATGGTTTCTTGAGTGAGCTTGCAGCAGCCTACAGTTTGGGGTCTGCCTCAACCAGAGATTCTCTTCAGTTTGGCAACACTTGCTGTGCTTTCCTCTCCCTCAGGGATTTATGTAACCTTTTTAAATTCATCTGCATTTTTGACAGCTGCAGTATCATGTAACAGTAGTTCCACAGCTAAACTGCATATTTGTGTGTGTGCTTTGCATAATTTTTAATGCTGATACCTAATGATTTGATTTGTTGCCTTAGTTTTGTTTCTAAAAATAATGAAAATTTGTTCTTTACTGACCTTCTAATAGTTTCTGATTTTTTTCTTTTTAAACTCTCTATAATCTTCTTAAGTACTCCACTTTTTCAGGCTAAATAAAACATGGAAATATGTTTAGTTCCCTTCATATCCTTTAGTTCCCTTCTTTTATCCTTTCCTAATGTTTTATACTTTTTTTTTTCTGATGGGAAAGGGGTAGTTGGGGACAGAAGACAGAAGGTACCAAAATATTGTACTTCATTCAAGGCAGGAGCACCAAAGATTTCTACTACAGCATTGTGTTGAAGGTGTGGGTACATTTGTGTCAGTTCTTCACTTCATTACTATCCTTGAAGTTTCTAGCATTCTATTTGAGGTTGTCTTTGGTAATTTCAGGTGTTTTCCTCTCCTCAATTCTAACACTATGTACTGTTAGGATACTTCATGTGTATTACGTGCTTACTATTTGAAATTTTCTCTGCTGAAATTTTTCAGATACTTAGTAGTTTGATACTGTGGTGGAGTTTTCAGCAGTCAGCTTCAATTTTTGTTGCATTGGATAATTTACTAAACCAAACCAATTCTTTTCTTCACTGTTCATATACGACTGAATCAGGCAGGATGAATTCTTGTGGTGACTTGCTTTCTCTGAAAAGGCTGAATATTTGTTTTTAACCTTTTAGCTTTTTGTCTTCTAATAGCTCTTAATGTTTTAGAGGATTCCCCCCTTTCCACCCATAACGTTTTAGTGTTTTAAAGACTTTTTTGTAAGAGAACTTGTTAAATAAGTCAACCCTTTCATAGTTCCTTTCTCCTGATTCTTTGAGCAATATCTCTTGCCATCTACAAAAGTAATACTTATTCTTTCCCATAATGTCCTCTTGTGTCTACTACAGAATCACAGAATGGTTGGGGTTGGAAGGACCACTGGAGGCTGCCTAGTCCAGTCTCTCCACTAAAGCAGGTTAACCCAGAACATGTTGCACAGAATTGTGTGCAAGTGGGTTTTGAATAGGTCCAGAGTTAGAGACTCCACAGTCTTTCCAGGTAGCCTGTCCCAGTGTTCTGTCACCCTTAAAGAAGTTTTATTCTAATATTCATATTCTAATGGAGCTTCATGTTTTTCAGTTAGTGCAGCTTGCCTCTTGCCCTGTTTCTGAGCACTATTGAAAGGAATGTGGCCCCATCCTCTTGACACCTGTCCATAAGATATTTGAACACATTGCTGAGATCCCTGCTCAGTCTTCTCCAGGCTAAAGCAGAGAGGAAGTAGGCTGCTTTTTATTTCACATAAGAAATGCTCCAATTCTCTAATCATCTTTGTATCTCATTCTTCATAGAAGGATGCCAGATTTTTCAAGCATGATTTTGCCTTGGTGGATCCATGTTTGCTATTCCTGATAACCTTCCTTTCCTCTACCTGCATATATGTGATATCCAGGAGGAGTTTTCCATCACATTTCCAGGGATGAGGGTGAGGCTGCTTGGTTTCCTGGCTTATGATTTCCTAGATCTTCTTGCCCTTTTTGAAGACTGGCATGGTATTGGCTTTTCTTCAGTCCCCAGGAACCTTTCCTGTTTTCCATGACCTTTTAAGGACGATGGAGAGTGGTCTAGCAGTAATATCTGCTAGGTCCCTCAGCACTCATGGGTGAATCCCTCCAGGGCTCATGCATATGTGGATGTCATAATAACTCTATCTTCAACCAAGGGAAAGCCCCCCCCGGGCCTGGGATTCCTGAGGGCCAGCCTTAGCAGTGAGTAAGAAGCAAAGGTGATCAGTAACTCTTTCTCTGTACCTTTTGTCACCAGGGCACCTACTTCATTGGGCAGTGGGCCCACATTTTCCTAGGTCTTCCTTTTGCTACTGATATCCTTGAAGAAGTCCCTCTTGTCCTTGATATCCCTTGGCAGATTTAATTCCAAGTGGACCTTTGCTTTCCTTGACACATACCTGCCATACTCTGACAATATCCCTATATTCTTCCCAAGTGGCCTGATCCTTTTTCCACATTCTCTAAGCTTCCTTATTCCGTCTGAAATTTGCCAGAAGTGCCTTGCCCATTTGTTCAGGTCTCCAGCCCCACTTTACTTAATGTCTTATTCACAGGGATGTCCTGATCTTTAGCATAGAGGAAGTGCTGCTTGAATATTAACAATCTCTTTTGGACCTGCCCTACCTTCTAGAGATATAACCTATGAGATTCCTCCAAGTACACCCTTGAAGATGCCAGAGTTATTTTTCCTGAAGTCCAGGGCTATAATCCTATTTATTGCCATGCTTCTTCCATGCATGAACTCCACCGTCTGATGGACACTGAATCCTGAACTCCACCGTCTCATGGACACTGTGGTCAAGGCTACCTCCAGCCATTATATCCTCAACCAGGCCTTTTTTGTTTCTTAATACAAGATTCAGCAACACATATCTCCTTGTGGGCCTCCCCACCACTTGTGTCAAAGTTATCAGTGCTCTGCAGGAGCCTCCTGGGCTCCCGTGTGCCAAGCTGTGCTGTCTTTCCAGCAGCTGTTGGGGTGGTTATGAGAACTGTGGGCCTGTGATGGTGATAGCTGCTTCCGGCTGTCTGTGGAAGGCCTCATCTGCTTCTTACTAATCAGGTGGCCTGTAGTAGTATGGGTGTAGTAAACACCCATAACAGTAATACCCATTTTAGCATAATACCCTTAATTCTTGCCCAAAGGCTCTTGGCTCCTCCTTCATCAACCCCTAGGCAAAGCTTGATACATTTTGGTTGCTGTCTTACCTAGAGAGAACTCTACAACCTTGCCTTTTTGGTCTCTTTCCTAAGAAGTATGTAACCATCCATGACAATGTTCCAGTTATGCATATCTTTGTAATTGCAGTGAGATCATGGCCCAGCAACTGCACACTAATTCTAACCTTTACTGTTTCTACAGGTTAGCCTGGTCAAGATATCAAATTAATTTATGTAGAATTCCCAGGAGTCCTTTTAAGTCCAGTATGAGAGTCTCAGGAAACTTCTATGTATGTACTGATGAGAAGAATTCATTGGCTTTTCTACAGGTTTTTTGTAACTTGAGTGCTATAAAACCAGTAATGAAAGTATATGAGTTGTACAAATATGAGAAGCCTATTTTAAGAATGAAAAATAACATCTCTTACTCGGAACTCATGCTTAATTCTCGATATGGATGTTTTAGGTTAATAGAAAGGATGGAATCATCACCTTTTAAAATGGTTTTAAAATACTGAAGCGGTTCAATTGCTTTTCCCACTCTTGCAGAGTTCAGTTACGAAGCTCATTTGTTTGAAATTTTGCCCAGAAAAGGTAAATCTGAATGAGGAAAAGTGTTTTAGTAGATTTTTTTACCCTATGAATACTGTCTGCCATAACAATGAATAATTGAAAGTAATAATGGAATCAGCCAGATCAAGTAGGTAACTTGTGTTTTTTGTTTCTTTTTTTCTTTCTTTTCTTTGTTTTTTTTATTTTTTTTTTTCTCCCCAATTTTTAAGCCTATGGAAAAGTATTCCTAGTGAGGAAAGTAAGTGGCCATGATGCTGGAAAACTGTATGCCATGAAAGTACTGAAGAAAGCAACAATAGTTCAAAAAGCCAAAACAACTGAGCACACACGGACAGAACGACAAGTCTTGGAGCACATTAGACAATCACCGTTTTTGGTCACATTACATTATGCCTTCCAGACAGATACAAAGCTTCATCTCATTTTAGGTGAGTACTCTTCAAGATTCAAGTTCTTAAGAAAAAAAAGGGCCCTTTCCTCTCAATGTTTTTTAAGGGTTTTTTATGTGGTCTAAAGTGCAATGTGTTTGGAGATTGCATGAGAAAGCATAGGAAGTAAAATACTGTTCATCTTCAGCAGTGTCTGTGTTTGTGGTTTTCCTGTTTGAGCTTCAGTGTGCTACTCTGACTTGGACGGGGTAATGGTTATCTGTGACTTATATGCAGCAAGAAATGTATATGAATATTGATCAATATGACCTGGAATGACCTGGAAGCATTTGCTTTCTTAAACGTTTTGTTATAAGATAATTTGACCTTTGGGTGCTGAGATACCTGCATGTTTCAATTCTTGGGTGTTAAGAGGCAATCCAAAATCACACATTTCTGTGCTGAAAGTAGAGCTTGTTCATAAGGTTCGGTACTACTCTAATTTTAGAAATATTTCTACCTTTCAGATTAGCAGCAAATTTAGTCTTTGGTATATGAAGTGTATTTGTAAGAAAATTGCCAGCAATTTTTAAAACCTTCTTACTTAGAGTATTTTAAAAGAATTGTAAAATGAATGATTAATTTAAAGCTTGGTTTCATACTACGCTTCTCTAGTGAAATGTTTGAGGAAGTAAATTGTCCTTTAATTGAAATGCAAGTTTTGCATTCCTTTTTATCCAGAACTTCAATTTTTAACCTTTATTAACAATCTCATTTACATCAAATTAGCTATTAACGTTATTTATTAACGTTAAATGAATCTATACCTCTAGCTGTCATTTCTTAGAAAGGTATTCTGTGCATATATTAGTTTCATGTACTACAGTGAAATAATAAATATGTAGAACTGAAATGGAGTATTCACTGGAATATTTCCTTTTGAAAATGAGAGTTGAAAAATATAATATAGTTTTCTTGCAAATTCCTCTGACTAGGACATTAAAGAAATACGTAAATGATAGTCACAAATAAATAGTTAGAAATATATTGATAACTTTGTGATTCCTTAATAGTAACTGTTAATAATTAAGTTTTTGAAATTTATATTGGATTTAAAGTTATTGACTAATAGTTGGGAAAAAAATGAAATATTTAATGAGGTAAAATGTGAACATATATTATAAATATTACAGAACCATTCTTTAAGTCCAGGCATTTTTTGCTAAAATGTACCTTAGATCCCATTAGAAATATTTTTAAAAAAAAAGGCGGGGGGGAGAAGCCAAACAAAAAAACCCCTTTAAACCTGAGATAGATGTAATTGCCTAAAAATAAATACATTGTAGAGGGGAAGTTTAGGTGGTAAGCATAATTAGAAGGCCATAAAAGCCTCTTGTATGAAAGAAAATAAGAAGTTTGATATTGTGTTCTCATAAGAGTCAGAAAGGAGCAAGCCCAGTAGTTCTGAAAAATGCTGTGTAGCAAGTAGTGCTGATGGGCACATGTCCATCAATGTATGTATGCAATGTGAGGTGATGTTTCAAGCAAGAAGTTCATAGCTAAGATATAATTACAGCCTTTTGTTTTGATTTTTTCTTTTTCATAAGTTCTGCATCCACTCTCAGCTTATCTGTTGGGGCCAGAAAGGTCCTTTTTTCCTTCATTTTCAGCAGAAAATAGACATAATACATTAAAAAATTTCTTTTAATGATTTTCTATAACAGTGAAAATTTCTATTCCTTGACATGAAGTAAAGCTACTTTGTAAATTAACTGGGCTGCACACCCTCCCTCAGGGGAAAAAACCCAAACTGTTTGTTACAAGTTTTTCATGTCTTATTATGTAAGTCGGTGTAAATCACTTTAATTTAGTTTTGGAATTTAAGTGTTTCAGAGGCTTCTGGATTTTGGGGGAAACCAGTATCTGTCTTTTTTTTGTACTTGGCTGAATTTGGTGTGTGAGCTACCTGCCATTTTAGTTTTTAGAGGTTTTAGAATTGGAGCCTCAGTGCAATATTTAGTACAGTTCTTCATGCTGTCAGATCACATAGCTGTACGAATTTAGACTGAATCAAGTACAGACATGCAGCTGCATTTCTGCCAGATTTCTAGAAAACAGAGTTGGCAGTCGATTCCAGTTTTTATGTTGGCTTTAAACTATATGGAACGAACAAAGTGTTGTATCCATATGAGTACCATCAATTCTATACAGAACTTGTCATGTGCAAGGTTGATGGTCTAATACTTCAAAAAATAGCTAAATAATCTGAACTGTCAGGTGGAGTTTATACTGAAGTAACCAGGGTTCTTTTTTTCCATTGTGTCAGTGATGCATTTGGTCTCGCACCAAGGCGGCTGGTTGTTTCATTGGGTTGTGGTTAGTGTTACAACCTGGATAGAATTAAGCTTGTTGTGCCACTCCTGTGGCAGCTTTGGTTTGGATCTGTCACAGTCCTTAGAACAATTCAGTGCCAATTCAATGCTTTCCTTGTACTAATTTAGCAGTTCTCACTAGAAATACTTAAATTTGTTTCTGTTACCTTTTTTCTACATGCTGAAGTTTTTTTAGAAGAAGGAAGCAATTATAAAATGTGGGTTATTTACACATCATTAATCTTTTTCATTTGCTTACTGGTCTAGATAAGTAATTCTTTTCAAGTTGTTTGATTCCACTAATATTCATTTTCAAAGAGAAAACTGGAGAACTGAAAAGTGGAGAGAGATTAGAATGTGTGTAATTTATATATATGCTTTCTCCTTCAAACTATTAACTAAAAGTACCCCTTTCATTGTATTTTATACCAATGAATCTATTGAAACAATATTCAAGAAAATATTGAGTAAGATTTTGTTCACTGCTCTATGTATTTAGACCTCAAATGCAATAATGGGGGCTTGTGAGGTTCAATGGCTGTAATGTACACTGCTATCATAAACAGTTTTGCATCTAAAATATGTTTGTATTACAGTGGAGCTCTGTTGTAATAATTTTCCCCTCTCCCTTACTGTGGGAAAACCCTTGTGTCATAGCCTGCAAAAAATGAAAGTCTGGTTTCCATGAGGGAGTGTATGTGGAAATAATCTTCTGCAGTAAGTTTTGCCATCGAGGCTTCCCTTGTGAAGGGAGAATTTTGTAATTGTCCCTAAATGATTATTTCCCCTAATACCTGTTTTCTGAATTGCTTTTCTTTGTGTCAGTCTGCCTTGTTGCTCATCAGAGTATTTCATAAGAGTCTACAAGGGTTCTGTTCGATATAATTTGATATAATCTGTACTTCTTTCTGTTCATATTTGTAAATAACTAAAAGACTGATTTTGTGAAAAAAAACCCCCATCTTTGTAATTTAGGAATAGTTGAGGCTTAGTTTATGGTTTTGCTGCTTGTTCAAAAGTGGATCTTGTTCTTCCTTCAGTCATCCTAGAAAGAAAAAGAATATTGTACAGCATGATGAAATACTAGTGAATTACAATTAAGGAAAAGCATCTGATAGTAGAATGTGTTACTAAACAGCTTACAAAGTACCTGATAATATTCAAGTAAGAAAATAAAATCATCAGAAAGTGAAATTATAAGGTTCTGTGTTCTATTTTTTAGACTATATAAATGGAGGAGAATTGTTTACTCATCTTTCACACAGAGAGAGATTCTCAGAAAACGAGGTGCAAATTTACATCGGAGAAATTGTTTTGGCACTTGAACATCTCCACAAGGTAAAATAACTTTATTGTGGTGCTGATTTTGAGGACTTACAGCTGTATTCTTTTTGTATCATATAAAGTTAGTAAGAAGTATTGTTTTAGATTTGTTTTAAATTGAAAGTAACTTTATCTAGCAATAGGACATTAATTGTGTAATTAGAAATAATCCCCAATGAAGTGTCCCACCTTGTGCAACAGATTAAGGCCACAAATTTTTGTCTTCAGGGTGAAGAGTGGTGTTATTGATTTGTTCATTTTTAGTAATCCTTGTGAAACACTGTTGTCACTAAAACTAATTTGCAGTGAACATAAACACGTTTTGGGTTGTATTGTTCAGTTATCCTTGTTTCTACACAACTGAGTAGTAGAGTTTAGCACAACCGTAAGCATGAAAAGTGTTAGAGTTTTCAGAAGTAATCAGTAGTTTTGTAGACTATTATAAAGCATGCATGTTTTATAACACGCATGTTATAAATGCACGGTATGTCTAGACCATATAAGAGAAACATCTATTTTCATGCTTAATGAAAGCAGAACTGAGTTTTGCACTTTACAGCAAGTATTTGGTCACTTTTAGATTCAAGTGATATACAGTATGTCCTTTAAATTTTAAGACATTAATGTGCAGTGTAATTTCTGAGATTTTTAATGTAATTTAAAAGTTATTTCTTTAAAGGCTTTTAAAAATTCTTTGAAGTGCAACTTTCATGTGTCAGATTACCTAAATAATGCTTTATATTTAAAAGCATTCAGCAACATCTTCTTGATGCGGTTACACTGTTTGGAAATACTTTTTTCTTATATTCTGTTTGCAGTTGGGAATTATATATCGGGATATAAAACTTGAGAATATTCTCCTCGATTCTGATGGCCATGTTGTGCTGACAGACTTTGGTCTAAGTAAGGAGTTTCTTACTGATGAGGTGAGTATTTGGCACTCCAGTAAGTGTGGACAGAATTGAGCAAGGTGAGACAGTCTCATTGAAATCCTAAGCACATTTGAGAAGGGTGCCAAACCTGCATTCCAAACTCCTGCATCATAGAACAAAATCTGGTTGTCTGTATTGCTAGGTTTTAAGCTGCCAGTTCATTGGTTTTTGGCCTGCCAGTGTTGTCATACATCTTTGTTCTAGTTTTCCCCAAAAAGCTTTCATACTTTTTTCTGCTGCCTTTGACATGAAGAGGGAAAGGCCTGCCTAAGTCTGAAAAGTCACTTACATTTTCATTTTCAGATGCCTTTTAAAAAAAACGCTTGACTGTGCTAATTCTTTGCAATGACTAGGCAAATGGTATGCTATGACTCTTCTTTATGCTAATAATAATTAATGTATTATTATCTTGTCTTTTTCTCATGTCTTTATGTCACTTTTAATAAGCTTAATTGCAAGCTTTTAGGATAAAAGCTTATCTCTTACTAAGTAAGTACATAGTACCTAACATAGTGATCTCTGACTATTGATGTTAGCTGTTAATTATTTGTAAGGTACAGTTCTATCTCCAAATAGGCTTTTTAGATTTCAGAGAGTCAAAACTGTGCAGGATTTTACTTATGAGAAATTTTCTAAATGGATGACTTTTGGCTTTCACATTAGCTATCACAGGTATTGAAATCTGTGACTGCAGATCTAAAAGTCTTTGTTAGAAGCAGCAGAAGGATTTTCTAAAATTAGATAACTGGTAGTTTCCTCTAGAATATTTGCATTTCAGATGGAGTCTGGTAGGATTTAGGTGGTACCATTTTAAAAGATCTTGAATTTTAGTTTCTGAAGCAGGGAGGTTGTAGAGATAATGTCAGTATATTCCTTCTAAGTTACAGCACGAAACCAAGAGGAAGCTCAACTGGTATGAGAAGGGATTAGCAGCAGATTGCTACACCAGTGCCAGAGAGTAAGTACAGAGAATGGAGTTTTCATCAGGAAAGAATGATAGTAAAAGGTGTGGCTAGGGAGAGTGGAACCTGTTAGAGCTGTGAGAAGAACTGTGCTAGGCCCAAGAGACAAAGTCAAGTACTGGTATTACTGCACTGAGGGGTGAGAAAAGGAACAGTACCCCAGCCTCTGAGCCAACGTTTAATAAAGCCTAAATCTTCACTGTGTTAAGAATGTTATAATGAATCAGAACCTTAAATTCAGGCTTTTTAAAAAAGTACATCTGATCTATGCTCACCTTTGGCACATCATTTACAAGCAGTGCAAGGAAAGGGGAAGACTTGGATAGGCATCAGAGATACCTGTTTGCTTTATCCACGCTCTGAATCAGATTCTTTTTTCTCCAGTAATTAGATAAAGCCATCTTGCTCCTTGGTCATTTGATGTTGGTTCTTCTGACTCTAATCCATCCTGTTTTCAGTATATACCTTAGCAATGTGTTCACTTAAGTATTTTTTCTTTTATTCTCTTTCACATTTTATATTTGTCTTCCCTGTAAAAAGTTTCAACATTTCTCATGTTTCTTTTAACAAAAAAAGTAATTGCAATTGTGTTGGTTTTTTTCCAAATCTTAAGAAATTATCTGCATTTGACTAAAGTTCTCACGTGTGCTATTGTAATTTAGCTACTTAACTTAAACATGATTAAAATGACCCATTTACACATAGAAATTGGCATTCCATATTATATTTTCTGTAGATAAATGAGCTACTACTAGGGCACTTAAAATTCATTACAGTAGGTACTTAACTTACACTTCTGAACCAATGTACTTACAACAGGTAGAATTTTCCTGTATAGCTGTTTTCATGCTCACTAGGGTAGCCCTTTTAAATAAAATTGCACAACTGTGTAAATCAGATAAAGATGTATCATTTGCAATTTAATCAGAGCAGAGTACTTTCTTTTCTCTCCCTTTCTTCACATGTCTTTCCTGGTCCACCTGCTTCTTGCAAGAATTTTGCCACTGGAAAAGCATACTCAAGCAAATGGAATTTAGTCTATTAACACCCTCTTTGGACTGATTATCTAAGACAAGTTATATTTAGATTATTAAAAATTTATAAAAATATCACAGTAGAGATACGTACTATATTTAGAGTTCTTATTAGAGAGAAATACTTCACCATGTATTTATGAATTTTGGATACTTTTGTAGTTAGTGATGCTGCCTAGAAAACCTTATGATTCAATGTTGTCTTTATCTCTGCTATAATCTGATGACTGTTAAAGATTTCCATGTACCTGGGCACCTAATGAATCAAAAATGACTACAATAATTACAGCTGATTGACTGTTCTGCAGTGGAGAGATGGGAAGCTGCTTTTCCTTAAGCACTGTTTGAGTGATAGGAAGTAAATGCCTGTGACTTGCAGGAAAACAGAAACTTATTGATTTCTGCTATGCAGCTACTGAAGCATGTGAGAGGAATGCATTGACAAGTATTCTCTCTGTTTTACAGTTATTATGTGAAAATAGCATGCAAGAATTAAACATCCAAGTTAAAGCAGTGCAGCTTTAAGAGCTTTAAAGTATTTTATGGTACTGCTTTGCTAAAACCTGTAATTTGTCTTTTACAATTGAATCAACAGTGGTGTTGCCTTGGTTTTTCTTTAAAATGAAGCAATATGCTTTTATTTACAGGCAAAATGAAGAAATAACCTGACTAGAATAAAGTTGTTCAATAAAACATAATTTACACATAGGGTAGGTCAGTATCACAAGGTATTTAAGTCTGAAACTACTTCTGATGCAAACTTTATTTAATAGCTCAGGAAGACCTGCAGTTTTACTAGCCTAGCCATAGAATTGGATTAGGCAAGAGATTAAGAGGTTGAAAGAGATTTAGTATTGTTTTTTATGGCATTTGTGTTCTTAACCCTGTGATGAATTTAAGGCTAGTGTTTATGATTTTTAAATCTCAACTGAATTGTAAACAAAATTAGGTTAAAAAGACAATTTTATCCTTATGTTTTCATGCATCTCAGCCTAGTGTTTGTCTACCTGGGTTTTAAAGTACAATTTACATGTGACATTAATGTAAGTTATTAATGGGGACATGGAGAATTGATAGACTTTGAAACTTCTACAGCACTCTTTTGTTTATTGTACAAGTGAAATCACTTCAGTGGATTTTTGGGGTTTTTTTCCCAAGTCTTGTAATACATTTATCTTTAAAAATTCCAGAACTCCTAAGTTGTTGGTTTGGAGTTTTTTCCATCATATTTCTTGTGTGTTACCTTTATCTTGTGAACTTGTAGCTTAGGCATATTTTAATCTTTTTATCTCATTAATAGCTCCATTTCTATACTGGAATTGTTTTGATTTAGTCAGTGTCAGTTTATCCTAGTCATCAGGTCTGGTCTTAATTTTTTAGTGTATTGCTAAAGTGCTACTTAGTTTTTTAAAGTACTTCTTTCCCCTCACATTGCCTTTAGTTCTGTAACTACACTAAAAATAGTATTTTAGTATACATGGAGAGCTTTGACTTAAGCAAAATAATACGAACGCATGTATTGAATTACTGTAAAAATGATATATTTGACCATGCATAATTATTAATGTTTTTCTTCTTAATTAAATCCAATAAAGTACACTTTCTTCCACAGTGTAGTGAAGTGCTCAATTCTTGTGCGCTGGTACACATCTTCTGCATTAGTTTAAGTTTTCTTCTGAAGCTTTTGTGTTTCCTTAATGAAGTTTTAAAAAGTTAAATAGTAAATACTGAATGTTTTAATTCTTCAAACAGTGTCTGTGAGCATACAAATGCCTTAGTAATAATATAAAAATGAATACTCAGTATGAGGGATGATTGAATTGAAACCTAAGACAGTTGGGTAGATGTCTGTGTACTTCTATCTGATTTGTAGAATGAATAGTTCATATATGTTGTTTCTTCATTTGGAAGTCTTTTTATGAGAGTTGCAAATTTAGTTGTAACTCAAATGCTTTTCACTGTTGAATTGTTTGTTTTCATTTATTTGATGATAGGGTGAACATTCTGTTCTGGAAAGAAAAGTGGTATGTATTTTAAAAATATTTTGAAGGACATTTCATTGTAGGAAAAGTGATTAAATGGAGCCTAGTCCACTATGAGGTTAGGTAGATGAACTAGGAAAAGATTTGTACACGTTCTTAGTGCAGTTTAAAGGTAGTCCAGAACAGAGAAGTGACTACAGCTTGACTATGTAGTGCCTTAGGAACTATCATCTAACGTGAGTGACCTAGTAGATTAGCTATGCATTTAACTTTAAAAGACCCTTTATAATTGTCCAATTAAAGTGGTAATGTGTTATCACTGAAATTAGACAGTGCATCTTCCAACATTGAGATTTTCTTGCAAAAATGGGTAAAATTATCCATACTTCAGATGGCTTGCTACACATCCTTGTGTTTTAGTTAAAGGATTGTTCAATGATTGTTCAGTAGACATAACAAACACAGTTAAAAGAAGTAGATTTCCATTTCTTCAAAGAGAAAAAAGTAAGACTAAACTGAATAGTGAGATTAGTCCACAGAAGTTAAGTTGATTATAGCTCTGTCTGGATAATTAGCTTTGGAAAAAGAAGTGAAACTGTGGCAAAAACTTTTTGCTTTGTTTGGCGTACTTCAGTTGGCTCACTTTTAACAGTCCTGATAGTGAATATTAAAAACATACCAAACACTAAAGATGCATCATTGAGCTGGGCTAATTTAACTGCAAAACCAGGTCATCAATGATTAGTTGACTGTTTGAGCCTTTGTGCAAAATGTTTCTCTTTTCAGTGCTTATCACTAGGAGGATTGTGCTTTTCCAGCATGGACCAGTAATGGAGACCAGAGCATTTAAATAGTTTCTCTCCAGATTTAGATGCCAAAGTATTAAAGTGCTGCTAAGAATTTTTGCAAGACAGATCATGATTTCTTATAATGACTGCTGTAAGGATACTATTTTGCTATTGTAATATACCATTTAAAAAAAAACCCTGTTTCGAGGAGAAACACCAGTGTGTTTGTTATTCTATCTTCTAGTAGGTTTTAGCTTGCTAGTTAACTCAGAAAAATTCTGATTCTATTTTCAAAGGGAAATCAAGTAACTTCTGAGGGTGAATGCTTCCATTGTAAATCCATTTTTCTTATAGATTTTTTTTCTTTTGAATAGCTGTGAATACCTTACTTTCATGAAACTTGGGCCTCCAGGTGAAAAATCTAAGAGAGACCAGAGAGCCACAGCCAAATGTAAATTAATTTAGAACCAGATGGATTACATTTGAGTGATATTGTCCTCTCCTTCTCCTTTATCTTTTACATCTGGATCTCTCTGATACTATAAATACTTAATTGACATGGTCTATATAATTTTCTTCATTAAAAAAACAAAACCAAAAAACCCCCAAAAACCTGTTCAAGGCTTGTAGTGGCAGCTAGCAGAATTCTTCCCAGAATTAATATTCTTCCGTACCTTATAATTTTGCTTATTTTTGAAGGAATATGAATTTTTCAGGTTTTGCTTTGTATTCTGTTCTTTCTTAGTACTACTGCCTCTCTCTTCTTCAAAAGACAATGCTTTAGAAAACAAGCCTTCCAAAAATTCAAGAACCAATTTTGAGAAGAACCTTGTACAAAATGTTCATCCAAGTTGACAGTGGTACATACTTGTATTCCTCCCACACAGTAGTTCGTTGTTTCTGGATTTTTTTATCTGCAGAATTGAGACGTTTGTTTTCATTACTCTTAGTTATTTGCTTTAAAATCCATTACCAGGAACTGGTTTATATAATTCCTTGTAGAATTGCAATTGCATTGCACCATGAAAGCAAACATAGCTGTCATAAAAGTCTGTGAAAAGAATTCTTGAATATCCACTTGACGTTAGATGAAGGGTGTGGCTTTCCATTGGCTTTTGTTCTGGGGTCACAGAGGTAGAGGTCGCAGGTTTCTTGGTTACTGTAGTTCAAGATTTAGCTGCCCTTGCTGTCCCCTTTAATTGCCTGTTCTGATGGCATCTGCTGGCAGGCAAATCTCATTCTTGCTTGAAAAGTTCAGTAGCATTGTTCCATATGTATTTTGGAAGCAGAAATCATTAGTCTAGATGTGACAAGAGGCATAGTAGCCAATATGGTATTTTGACTTCATTGGCTTCTTCAAGTTGGAACATCCCATCAGGATGGGATGTTCAATTAATTTCATATGACCCTCTACTTTTTTTTTTAATTCTTTGTATGATGACATTTCAGACTAGTGGACCTTTGATCTGCTCTATTGCAATTGTTCTTGCACTAGTCTAAACTTCTGGTTTTATACTACTGTCTTCATTTTTACTTTGTTATATGCAGCAGAGCAGTCTGAACTGCTTTTGCACTGAACTTATTTTGCCTTTGTTCTTCCTCATTTTTCTCCTGCAAAGGTCATAGTTTTGGTTGTGAATAGAAGTTTACAGCTACAGAAGCAACAGTCTTTAGCTGAGAGAATTTTTGGTTGAAGTTATACTTTCTGGTATGGACAGCTTAATTACTCAGTATTAAATCTGGATATTATCACCAATAGGTTTCCCAAAATAATTGAAACTTTAAAAAAAAAAAAAAAAAGAATAAACCAAAGAAACCAGTTAGTATGGTATGGGCCTTGTTGAAGCAAGATTTTTTTTTTCACCATTTTAAACCTGTATCACATCTTTGAACTGTGAGAGGTCTTTCTGCCAAATTTCATATCTTCCTAAATTAAGACTGTAATTATTATTATTCTGGGCAATTAAAATGACAGTGAAGGATGTTACAGATATCATTTCTATGGAAATAGTTTTTTTCCTTGATGTATTTTGATTTAGGAAGTAAGTATCTGTGATAGGATGACCTCTAAGGTTCACTGAAGGTACAGGTTCTGTTTTTGCCAAGAGTTCAGGCTTTTGAGTCTTTACTTTTGATTTTTCTGACATGCAAAATCCATTCAGCAGGGTACCTTGTTAGAAGAACCTCTGCTATGTGGCCTTTATATATTACAAGTAAATGTTCAGTTATGATAGGATTTTTTTGATTTATCTGTGGCCCTGGTTTTCTTACTAAGCTTACCAAGGGAACTCTTAATAGTTGATCAGAGCCTGTTTGCTGGTAGCTAATATACGAGAATACTGTGTGGTACTGCTGAATTCTTCAACTGCTTAGAATCTTCAGTCCTGTAAGCTATTTCTGGAGGAACTGTGGTTCTGAACTAGTTTGTCAGGAAGCAGCAGGATGGGGAGACTGCTCCCTGCATTAGTGTGAACTAAGGGTGTCTGTGGCAGGTATGGATCCATGTGCTCACTGACCAGTGGTGCAAGAAGATCAGAGGGAGTCTATTGCCAGAAAAACAGGCTTGGGCAACAGTCCAATGGTCATCAGAAAAGTTTGTTGTGAGGACAAAGCCAGGATTTGAATTTGGTCGATCAGTACCAGCAAGATACCCAGGCAAGTACAGACATATGGACAGCACAGCTGATGCAAAGTTTAAGAATGGGAGCCTGAACTTCTGCTCCCAGCTGAAAGTGGAGGGAGGCCCCTGACAAGGTTCTACACAGGTTACTCAGCTGCATTTTGTCAGCATTGATCTTAAGCAGAGATGCCTTACCCCTTAGGATTGGTGAAAGAGGTTGTGGAGCCTGTTGATAAGCTCAATGCCCTGACATTGGTATCCTGGGAAAGTTTTTACTGTTTATGCTTGTAGCAAAGCTTTAAATTATGACTTTCAGGACTCTGATTACTTATACTCACATCTGTACAAAATAGGAGCAATGATGATGCTGATTTCTGTATTCTAGAAATTTTGGTATGTCTTTTCATTTCTAATGGGTGTTATTTGAAACACTATTGATAGAGCCCAGAGAGGGTCTAATTAATGCAACCTGAAATTTTGAAGTACCTGTAATGAAGAAAGACAACTTGGGACTTGAAGTATTTGTTCAGAGGGATAAGGAATCAAGGAAGGTAATTTTACTCCAGTGTGTTTCCCTGGATTAATCAAATGAAGAGCAATGGTGACAGAGTTCTCTGGTGCAGTACAAACACTGACATCTGTTCAGGCCTAGAAATGATCTACCACTTGAGGTGTTTGAGGAGACTAAAAAAATGGATTTTATGTTGCTTCAAAAGGACAAAGAAATGATTTAATTTGATAACCTGTGAAACGTTTTAGGTGGGCCTATACACCCAATTAAGTCTTATTTCTGAATACAGTTGCATTATATATCCTTTCTAACATTTGCTGTCTGACTTTGCTTGTTTCTTAACTAATACACTTTTTTCCTTGTAAAAATAGTAGAACTTACTTGCTCTAGGTTTTAGCCATGCCTTTTGACCCTATCCTACTATCTCTTCTATTAGTAAGTCATTTCCGTTCGAGAATGCTTACACTGTTAAAGAACTTTAAGGGAAAAGTAGTTTTGGGTTTCTTTATTTACTTTTTAAAAAGTTACAAAATTTATTTAGGGAGTCAAGTTTCATGGTTTGAAGGATTATGATAGTATTACAGTTTAAGAATGTGTCATATCTGGTGTTCCAGTTAGTAATCTAGCTCAGTTAAGAACAAAGTATTTGTACAGTAAGTAGTTGGAGAACAGAAAACAATCTGTTGTGTTTCAAAGATGACCTTCAAGTATTGGGTCCTAATTTTGAATGGTGAAAAGAATGAATTCTGTCAAAATGTTTGCATAAAGACTTGTGAATTAAATAAGCCATAAGATTTTATGACTTAAGTATCTGTTGGAGCACTGGTGGCACATACTGTTCGGATGAAGTTCATCAAGGTAAAGAAGTACTTCAAAGACTGTATATTTTAATGTTAAATGATAAGTCTTCAATGGCAAAATAACTCTTAAGACGTGAGTGCTTTCTGCACCTGCATTTGCACTTTGGAATTAAAATCACGATTGCTCAAGCTCTGAAGCGTTTTCCCAAACCAGTATTTGTATGGCAAGGAAATGTTCCCCATAGTCTTGTGCACACATGCAGAATAGTGTATTCGGAATATGCCTCAGTATTCTAAGCCAGATACTCTTAAGTGCACTTTTCAGTTATGCAGCCCTTTATTTCCATAGGTAAATTAATTTGGTTTTGTTGAGGCATTGAAGTAATGATGTTCTGCCTATTGAAGGAGTATAATACTATGTCACAGTTCCTTGGGATCAGGTCCTCTGCTTTGAGAATTGCAGGACCCTCACTTCCAAGGTGCTGGGAAACACCCATCCAGAATCTGCTGTCACTATTTTTTTTCCCAGATTGCATGTTCTTTTTGGATGTGTTAGGGCATTGAATCAGACATTTTCAATGCTTCTGGGCTGTGTGAGTTTTGTGGCACTGGAAACCAGCGCCATCCTTCCAGCACCGTATCTTCTTAAATCAGACATGATGGAGTAGCGCTTTTTCCTAAGAGCTGGCTGCGAAAAGATAGTTTGGCCAGTAGAGATAAGCCTTTTAAGAGCATGTTGAGCATGAGTGATACCTTGGCTGTCTTAAAGTCTAACTAGTTCCTGTGATTCACTTTGGAATTGCAGTTCTTGTCCCACATACTGTTATGAGCCGTTGAGGAGTTGAAAGACTTAATAACTGTCAGAGCTACCCTTGCATATGTTGTAAAGAACATGAAACTGAGTTTGTATTATTGTAGGCTAGGATGTATGTTGTAAAGGACACATTGTTTTGTGACAGTAGTGACTGTTTCTCCATCAGTCAGGCCTTTCCTGTAGAGGTGGTGTGATTAGTCTCTGCAGCAAAATGGAGTTTGATCCTTTCACTTTTTTGGTTGTTGTTAATGTGTTGTTTTTTTTTTTTTTTATTTTTTATATGGAGGTCATTAGACAACTCTAAAGGCATAAGACCTCTCTGTCATTGAGGAGAAAGCTTTACACTCACTCTTTGTACATTTTTAGGTAGTTTCAAAGGTCTGCCTTCCACTCCTTGGTTATAAAGCAGAGGCAAGGGATGATACCACAAGATCATCAAGAACATGGTGTTGCAGGTTGCCATCCTTCTGTCAGCACTTTTTATTGATTTTTGGAGCTAGGTGTTTTGATCTCTGCAATTGGTGTAATTGTGGTCAGGCTGCCCAGGTTGGGGTACATAGTCTTAGCAAAGAATACATTGCTCTGAGGTAGGGTTTTTTTGTTGAAGTGGCTGAATTCCCAGGACAAATGCTAATCTGCATTACTCATCTCTTGGATGGTAACAGAGGTCTAATGCTCTGTATGAGAGCTTCTCAGTGCCCTTTCTTTTTCTGATGAAGGAAAAAGAAAATGGCATGGTAAAGTAAATTATGTGGAGACATACTGAAACTGCCCTGGCAAGTTAAAGGAGTTACATTTCACTAGGATGCTTAGATCAGTCAGAATGATAGCAGGGAACTTGGAAAGAATGCAGTGCACTATCTTTTTTAGTATTGCAATAGCTGATGTGGGGAAATTTATGACTCTACCCTGTAGAGTAGCACTACAGACTCTACCCTAGTGTGTAGCACTACAGTATTCATTTGAAACAGTCTGGTAATATATATTGGGACTGCCACTGTGTCAGTGTGTAGCTCATCTCAAAGAAAAAGTAATAAGGAAATGCAGCTTGGTTTTCTAATTTAATAGCAAGATGGTTTAACAAAATGAACTGCCTGTTCATGTGAATGTATCTATCACTATTCAAGAACTCGTAAAATTCTCTCTCAGTGGCTTCATGACAAGTTGTTGCTCCCTTAAGCACATAACTGGTTTGAAGTTGCCACTTCATTTACCTTTATTAAAATATATGTTATTGCATAAACATTCAGGAATGGTGCTGAACTTGGTAAAGGAAGAGAAATCATAGCCACCTGTTGTGTGCTAGAAGACTAAAACTATCTCCAGTTCATCTGTAAACATTAGAGAACTGATTTGCTGATTTGGAACAAACATAATGACACCTGTTCAAAGACAAGGTAAATATTGTACTAAGTTATTAGGTACAGGTTAGCCACACTTCTGTTTCCTTCTGTTGGTGTCTAATTGTTTGCTGTTCTGCAACTCAGAGAAGAGAGCCACAATGTTTAAGGCAGGCATGCTGAGTGAGGAAAGAAAATTAGCATTCTGTGTTAGACAAAAAAATTCTTAAGCTCAAGTATTTGCAAGATGTACATGTTCAGTGAGCATTCACCTGTAGGTAATCCAAGTTCAGTTCTTTTTTAAGAACATCCTTTCTTGTCTTATATCTCATAACATGGAAGTGTTAATAATGTAGCTTTTGGAATTTGGATTTATGTTGTACAGTTGATTGAAATATAAATTTGGAGGGGGTGCAAAATAAGACTTGTCTGTGGTTTCAAAATGAATGTTAAAATGCAGGTTACAGTGGCATTTTTGACAGAATCACAGAGTGGAATGATTGCTGGAAGTTATCTTGCCAAGCCTTTTGCGCAAATACAATCATCTAGAGCTGGTTGCCCACAAGAAGCTTTTTGAATGTCTCCAAGGAGGGATACTCCACAACTTTCACAACCAGCCTGTGCCAGTGCTCAGTCACCCTCGCAGTAAAAAAGTGTTTTCTCCTCTGGTCCTGTCACTGGACACCACTGAAAAGAGCCTTGCTCCCTCTTTTTTGCATGCTTCTTCCAGGCATTTTTGTACATCAAAGAGATCTGTGAACTTTGAGGTTTACCTCTTCAGGTGAAACAGTCCCAGCTTTATCAGCCTCTCCTCATAGGTTCCCTTAGTCATATTTATGGTTCTTTGCTGGAGTCTGTCCACTAAATCCATGTCTGTCATGTACCCAGGAGACCAGAAAAAGACATTCAATAATACTGTTATTGGAGATAACATTCTTGGAAAATGGTTTTAAACCCACATGTAGTGCATAACAGCAGAAACTATTATTGATTGCCTGTAAGAGGTGTATTTAACAGTAATAAATTTACCTAAGTGATCCCAATGAAACTTCATACTCTAAAACCTGTGTTTAAGTAACAGCTAGATGTAATTAATGAAGTTTGTAACTTAATAAACCACAATATTAACAAAGGTTTCTAGCAAAGAAGTATCTGGATTTCATGACTTCAGCTGTTTTGAAGTTGGGACATTCTACAATATCTTATAAAGGCAAATCTGTGTCAATCTGTAGTTGGAGTCAGAGTGTTTTGCTTTCAGACAATTGTCTTGCTATCTCACTTTGTCTGCATTATCTTTAATCTTTGGAGAGGTAGCAAGTGAAGAGCATTTTCTTTCTGCGTTTTCCACTCCCCTTTTCCTTTTCACCCTTCTTCCTCCCTCCCTCCTTCCCTCCCAGCTGAAGGAAAAAAGAACAGGGATTGAATAGGTTTAGATTCTTTGATGGAGGGTTAGGAATTTCTGACGTTTTTCCTTCTTTGTGCTTTCTGTCACACTGTATTTCTTTAAGATAACAGGTACTGGAAAATATTATCAAAGAGAAACAATAGTTGTGTCAAAAGAAAGTAGAATCATGAGAAGTTCATTATTTTATGGTTTTGTCTCAGAAGTTAATATTTAAACAAAATGAGAACTTATAGCTATTCTGAACACAGAATTTTACCCCAAAAAACCAGTCACAGTATATGTATTTTAAGAAATACAGCTTAATAATATGCTGCTGGACTGTTTAATTTTTATGCCTTAGGGTAGCACAGAGCACTATTTCTACTTTTAGAAGTTTCTTCTCATTAGTGTAGTCTCTTATATAGCACCTGTTTTAAACTCCAAACCTGAATCTACAAATGTAAAACCTGACTTTTGAAATATTTGCTTTTTTGAACACTCTTCTTTAAAGGACCTATCAGGATCTCTCCCCAAAATGCTAGAAGCATGAAGGATAAGGGAGGAGCAATGTTGCATGGCCCAAACACATGTGCTTTCGTCATTAGCAAGGTACAGCATGACCTCATGTTGACCTCAAAGGTAAATCACTACCAGGGAACAATTATACATGCCTGTGAAAGCAGCTTAGTTTTGAACAAGAGAATAAGTCAGTGCATAGAATAAAATTAAATTTACAACACTGTCTGCCTTTCCCCCCTCTCTGTCTTGTCTCTCTCCAAGTCTCTTCTTGAGAAAATGTTGTTTTTTATGTATGTGTTTGTTGCGAAAGAAAACAACTTTTCTAGAGGTCATAATGAATTCCTAAATATGGGGAACTCAAAGGATCTTGTATCCAATTTAGTAAAATTGTACATCTAACAAGTAATTCCCTTTTTAATGAAAAGTTTCATTTGTTATCTAGAGTATTGGTATTGCAGCCTTCAGAATATCTATGTTAGTTGGGGAACCTTGCGAAGTTCTGAAATGTATAGATCATTTAGACTTATGGGAGAGTTTTCCTAAATATTGGTAGATAAATTTTTGGATGTTTATCTTAGACTACAACACAAACTTATGACATTTTATTTTTTCATAGAAGACTAAATATTCTGTAGCATTATGTGATACATCTCTACATATGATGGAATATTATTTAGCTGGCAGTTCTGAGCTATTTGGAGAAGAACTGCTGCCAGCATCTTGGAATTGTTAGCCATATCAATCCCATATTATTTATATAATATAATTGTTTGATGTAAATTTTTGTTTTTTCTAGAATGAGAGAGCATATTCCTTCTGTGGAACAATTGAATATATGGCTCCAGATATTGTAAGAGGGGGAGACACGGGACATGATAAGGTATGTTCTAAGTTTATTACTGAAAATAAACTAATTCTTCAGTCAACATATTGCTCATTTTGAGCTGTTTTTGTAAAATATGACATGTTAACTTATTCAAGTATGTTATTTAACATATCTAAGTTATGTTAGTTAAGGTTGTCCTAAGATAGATTATTTCCTGTATCTTCAATTGTATGTTAATGTATTTTCCTCTTCTGATATGAAGTAAAAGGCATATCTATAAAAGTATTGAGGCTTATTTGTGTTCCATTCAAAATTTGTTCTAAATGTGCTGTGGTACAGTAAACTTAGTTGACACTTACTTGCCTTTGCCTAAAAATCTAGTTCAGAGTGGAAAATGTTTTGTGGTTAATTCTGATATACATTTTAAACTGGACATCAGAGAAATCTGTTATCTTTATTGAGGCATGGGATAGGCTATTAATGTTATATGTGTTCTCATATTGTTAAATTGTTTGGCTTGCAACTCAAGTTTTATTACGCAATAAAGTGTCAGTAATTGATAGAAAAGATCAAGACAACAATAATTAACAGATGATTTTTGAAACAAACAAAAAAATGCCTACTCTCCAAAATAATTCTACAATATTCTTAGGTAACTTATTCTGATTGATCACTGTACTGGGAAATTTTGGAGAATATTTAATCTCTGTGGTTTTTTGCTGAGATTGAGTTGAGTTGTCTTTCTGTTGTGGATCAAGGAATGTAGTTGACTGTGATTGCTTTTATAGCAGCCTGTCTAAGAACTGGAAAAGTCTGACTTTTGCCTGACAAAGTTATTTTTTTTTCCTTGTTTATGCATTCTGTCTCTCTTTTGGTCTGAGTTTGCCTTCAGTTAGGGAGAACTGTAGTGCGCACAGCTGGGACCTGGCAGTTTGAAGTAGAGAAGAATGACTTCCCTGATTCTTCTACTACACATGAAATAAGAGTGTGCTCTGTGTTTTCAATTAGTCATTCTCACACCCACCATGAATTCCACTATAACCTCTTCATCTTTTTCTACTGTACTGCTTGCCCAGTTGCTGTTAAAAATGGAAT
Source organism: Certhia americana (assembly GCA_018697195.1). Lineage (NCBI taxonomy): Eukaryota > Metazoa > Chordata > Aves > Passeriformes > Certhiidae > Certhia > Certhia americana. The sequence goes on along the minus strand of CM031861.1, from coordinate 46,631,702 downwards.
TAAAAAAATTTACATATTGAAGCTCTTTCCTGCACTTAGTTTAGTCATGCCACCTCCAGAGCATCTCTCCAGTTTCTCAGTCACCCTGGATTATGATTCTGGCTTCTCAAAGCTTACAAATTCAATCTTTTCCTGACTTAAAGAGGAATCTCTGTTCTGTTATCTTTGGTTTAGTCTGATGCTTTCACAGATATCGTGCAGAGTCATAGAGTATTCTATAAGGAACAACTCCAAAGTTTGATAGTGACTATCAGCTGATCAGTAGGGGTGATATTGCAGTTATGTATGTGATGTTAGTTGATTACACCACACACTCACTACCTTACCATTTGCCATGTCATATATGGCCATTTTAGAAAATTTTTAACTGTATTTTATACTTACTGCACATCTAGCAACTCAAAGACCTTACAAAAAGAGAAAACAAGATTGCTTTAGTATACTGTGCTCTCAATAATCAATATTTGTCATCTGTAATCTCTTCTAGATAATTGCAGTTTTTGTCTTAAGGGCTTGCTCTAGTATTTCAGTATTTATTTTTTGAAGGTTTGATTTCTGATACTGCAGATCCTCCTTTTCTTTTGGAAAAACACATTCCAAGAAGAAATTCTTTGGGATTTTCTAAGAATTATGTATTTGCAAAGATAATTAGTAGCAGTACAAAGACCTTCATCAGGTAGTTCTTCTAGATACTCTTGGTTGAATATGAGACATCAGATTCTGTGTATTTTGAAGCAAAACCAAGTAAAATATATGCCTAAATTGTTGTGATTGCACTAGTTGTCTTCCTGTTTTGTATTAATATCACCAACATAAGTAAAGCAGAAGTTTTATTGATTTTCAGATTTCGTGGCTGTAAACATGAGAGGTTAAAACACATGTAATTCATTTTGATGAAATGACTAAACTGCTTCTTTTATTTTTCATGGTTGCATCTTTCCTTTTGAAAGAAAAGTGTTTTGTGTGTTATGAGCTATGAGAGATACAAAAATATGATTAGTATATGGGAAGCCAAATATCCCATATTGTCAGACCATGGTCTGTCTCTGTAAGGCCCCTGAGGTGCAGCGGTAGCCCTGGATGGCCATATCTGAACAGTGCCTGTGCCATGTGGAGCTGCCCATGCAGAATGGATAGTAGGGAAAGTTACAGGAACCAAAATGCAGTCAACTGTCAAAGTGGGAGTAACAAGGCTCGTGCTAGATCCTTACTAAAGTTCTTTAACAAGCAAACCCACTGTTTAATCCAAGCTTTTTCTGAAAGCTTTGCCTGAGTGAAGCAGCAAACAGGTGAAATATGAACTGGCTGAAATTGTGTTCAATGTTGGAAATGTTATAGATCTAGTAACAGGAGGGAACTGTGCTTTCAAGCAGATTCCTTGAAAATCTTTCAGGTTTGGAATATCTGACGAAGCAGATGGTACCTAAGCAAAAAATTTCAAGAACTTAAATAGTGGTCTAAGTGTTTAAACATTAAAAGTTGTTGTTGTTGGCATTGGTGTTATTATTAACAACAACCAAAAACTGGAGGATGGGATGCCATTCAGACGGACCTGGATAAGCTCAAAAAGTGGGCATGCAGATCTCATGAGTTTTAACAAGGCCAAGTACAAGGCGCTGCACCTGGGTGAGGGCAACCCATGGTATCAACACAGGCTGGGGGATGAACAGATCCAGAGCAGCCCTGCTGAGAAGGACTTGGGGATGTGCTGATGGATGAGGGGCTGGACATGATCCAGCAATGTGTACTCACAGCCCAGAAAGCCAATTGTGCCCTGAGCTGTATCCAAAGCAGCGTGGCCAGTAGGGTGAGGAGAGTGGATTCTACCTCTTCTTTTGCCTCTGTTGAGACCCCATCTGGAGTGCTGCATTCAGCTCTGGGATCCTCAACACAGGAGGGATATGGACCTATTGGAGCAAGTCCAGAGGAGGGGCACCAACGTGATTAGAGGGATGGAGCCCCTCTCCTGTGAGGAAAGGATGAGAGAATTGAGTTCAGCCTGGTAAAGGCCTCATTGTGACTTTCCAGTACCTGAAGGGAGCCTACTAGAAGATGGAGAGAGACTTTTCACTAGGGCAGGTAATGACAGGACAAGGGGGGGAGTGGCTTTAAACTAAAAGAGGAGAGATTTAGGTTAGATGTTAGGATGAAATTCTTTACTGTGGGGCAGATGAGGTACTGGAACAGGTTGCCCAGAGAAGTTGTGAATGCTCTGTACCTGGAATTGTTCAAGGCCAGGTTGAATGTGGCTCTGACAAACCTGGACTAGTGGAAGATGTCCTTGTCCATGGCAGGGGGTTGGAACAAGATGGTATTTAAGATCCCTTCCAATCCAAACCGTTCTATGGTCTCATAGCATTTTCAGGTGCCTGGATTAACTGTGGACTGTTGTCTTAAACTGTGCTTTTTGAACATTCCTTAATTTCATTCTCAGGCTCATAGAAAGTTCAAGTTCCGCTACTTCTTAGCAAGCTTTAGGTTCCTGTGTTATTTTGAGAATGTACTAGAACTCATATCACATCACAGTGGTAAAAATCAAAATTAATTCTGTTGGGAAAACAAAACAAACTTCATTAGTCAGTGGAAAGAGTTTAGCTTGAGAAAATAGTTGAAAAAGCTAAGTGGAGAGATTTCAATATAAAATTCATTTATCACAGAAAATATCTTCAGTCAGTAGCACAGTTGTTTATACTTTGTTGTATCCTGTTTTGCCTTTATATTTCTATATAAGTAGGTGCTTCCTATGCTAGTTGCTTTCTATGTGGATGGTTCTGTCACTTCTTTTGTTAAAAATTTTAGTTCAGCACATCATAACATACATAATTACTGTTGTTCTGTAGGCTGTTGATTGGTGGAGTGTTGGTGTTCTTATGTATGAATTATTAACTGGAGCATCACCATTTACAGTCGATGGAGAGAAGAATTCCCAAGCAGAGATTTCTAGGTAAGATTCAAAGCAGTGAAGTATATGTGCTTGCTAACAGATGATCCTTATGCCAAAATATATGTTTTGTGAGAATTTGTTAATTTAAAATTTAGGAAGAAAGTGCTGCCATGGTAACGTTTTTAAATGCTCCAGTTCTGTTCAAGAGAATGACATTGGAAAGTAGATAGGTTTTATTAGCTAATAGAACTGATTTTACAAAAGACCTGTTTTGTTTAAACTACAGTGGAGCCACAGCCTTTTTGATACTTGCCCTGATGCATATTTACTGTTGGAAAGGAACTCAAATGGAATATAAAAGTATATGTAAACAGAATTATCACATTCCAAATCTTAATACATTAGAAATATCTTTAGCTAGAGATACTTTATCAGCTCTTGCTAGGTTGTTCTGGCAGACTGCAGATTTAAAGTGTCAAATGTACCCTACTCCCACCTTTTTGTTACAAGTAAGCTTTATTTTATTAGTGTATAGCATCAAACAAAGATCTTTTCTAGCCCCACTTGCATATCTGAGAAGAAATGAATATGATGCTTACAGAAATGAAATAAACTATACTATTCTTGTCTTTTACATATAAACTTTTTGTTATATTCAGTAATCTCCACACTTTAAAGGTTTGTTTTCAGCACCTGTGTAAAAGCACTGGAGCATTTTTAAAAGACAAAGCAATAAGCTTCCCCAAAACGCATTACTGAAATCTCCCCCAAAACAAAAATTTCCTTTTACGGCATTTCTTTTGGAGCAGGAAGCTGAGATCTTAATTTGCTCAAATTACTAACTGCTGTCAAAATGAGCTTGTAATTCCAGAATCCAAACTAAGAATAGTCTTGCTTCTGTTGGAAGGTATTGTCCTGGTTCTGACCCTCACCTTAAATCGCTTGATATTTAAGGTTGTAATGGATGATAGAACATACCTCAATTATTTAGATAATTAATTTTATTACATTATAAATTCAGGCAATTTCTTGGGAGATTAAAGCCTGTTTATTGGTTTTTTACTTCTCTACCATGGCAGGAAACTTGGACAGTCAGTAAGAAAAATACAGGAGAGAGGGGAGTCCATTAACGAAAGAAAATTCAGGACTTCACCTGTTTGGTTGTTACATTGCAGTTAAAACTTGAGTTATCTCTTTTGGCCCTATTTAAGGTTAGAAGTTTGGTTGACTGGTTACTTATGCCATGGATGAATTTGGTAATTTTGATTCCCAAGATTTACTAGATGGGACTCTGAAGGTGTAACAATTCCTTTTTAAGGGAGAACCTTGAATTGAATTTTACAGATCTAGTTTTCCAAAGACTGGGAAACTATCTATTCTACAAGACTTTACTTTCTTTTGGTAGGCCCTTCTGTGCTTTTTAAGATAATAATATTGCTGATAATTTGAGTAACCACAAGGTTGTTAATATCTGTCCTCTGACAGCTAATAACTTGCTTTAGTTGTGGCAGGTTTACTGTGTTGCTGTTCAGTCTGTTTTTGTTCTAGTGGGTGTGTATGCTGCATATTTATAGACAGCAGTCCTATAATACTTCGATAAATTTAGAAGTTAAATTCTTACCGTTTCCTATATTGAAGATGTTCCCCAGTCTTCCTGTTTCCTGGAGAAGCCTTTTCTTAATTTAGCTTCTGTTGTTCTTTCTTATATATGGACAATTTACTCTTGTTGATGTTTCAAGAAGATCTTGGTATCATCTGAACAAAAAAGTACTTCTTCCTTTTTCTTGGGTTCTACTTGTTGATACCAGTGCTGGTCTGATACATCTAATTCCTTTTCCTCTTCAGGAACTTTCAACTGATGATATTCCATATATAGCTGAAATCTTATTCCGAGCTATATGACTGCATTTCAGACTAGATTTCATCTGTCTTGTGTTACTCGTATACTCGTAAGAGCCAGTGGTTTCTAAATCCTTTCCACTCATAACAGTTTCTTTGTTGGATGACATCAGTGTTATGTGTCTACAGTTTATGTCATGAATGTTATGTTCCTTTTAAGAGCATACAAAAACATTGCTGCTGCATTGAATTGTGTGGAACCATCTGGGGAATGGTGACTGCTGCCTGCCGTTGAGAGCAACAGGAGTGTGTTTGGAGCTTTCCCTTAGGGTAGTGTAGAGAAGCAAACAGAAACCAAATAGTGGCAGTTGCTGATAATGAAATTGCTAGCACTGGCACAGAGATATGTGTTGGTACAAACTTCTTTCTTGATAGTTTGTTCTAACCAGAAATTACATTGGTTAACCTAAATATACCTAACCATGCCAACTGCAGCAGACTTAGAGAATTCAGTTTTTTACTTACTTGCAAGCTGTTGAAAGCATGGATTTATTTTTCTGAGTTTAGGGAAAATAAGTCCTCTTCTAAATGGATCCAGGTCCTTCTTTTATTTTACCTAGGTAGGAAGTAATCTTAGATATTTTTAGATAAATTTACTCCCTTGTGTGCCACAATGGCTGTCTGGTGTTAAATTTGAGCACAAAACTTTGTTCTAAAATCTCTCTCCAACGGAGAGTGTAGAAACAGGTTGTTGTTCCTATTTTTTTGTCTTTCTGATGAGAAATCGTATTGTTCTTTTATCATAATCTTTTTCCACTTTTGCACTGTGGACTTCTTTTGTGAAAAATGCAAGTTAAGTATGTGCAAACTTTGCCTTCTATCTGTCTCTGAAGGCTTCTCATTCACATGGTTTGTGTTATGGGTTATTAAGCTCGATTAAATTTTTTAAAAAATCATGTAATTACTCTGATATCTCTCTGTTTCTAGTGTGCACTCCCCCTTTCTTTTCACTTATTCCAAATCTTCCTTTCATTTTTGAGAATTCTGAACTTACATTGCTGCAGAGCCAGGGATAAGAATCATCCTGCAAAAGCATAGGCAAGGGCTGGGATTGACTACACACCCAGTATTTTCACTTTGACTGTGAGTAGTTTGTAGCACTGAATTGAAAGATGGAGAAATCCATTTTCGGGGGCTGATTTTTGAGGGTCCTGTCATGTATAGGATTGAAAATGAGGAGGAAGGTTTTGGAGTACTCGTTTGCAGCTGTGCAGCAGTTTAGAAAAATCTTACTAACTTTAGGGTACTGAATAGATAGAAACTTTTGTTTTAAGCATATATACATCTATAAAATAATCTGTAGAAGCATATGATGCCATATTAGCATACTAACACCAGTAGCAGCCCATGCCTTTATTTGACATAATTGGTTAGACTTTATTTAAACTTCATGGAGGACAGCTGGAATTTGTCAGTCTGTTAGGTGCCGTGGAGATGCTTCATCTATGATCCTGCAAGAAACCTTTTCTTTATAGAGCTATTGGGAAGATGATCACTGCTGTATACTGGGATGCCCTTCTTTATTGATTTCCTTCTTTAATCAGTGACTCACTCTAGTGATCTTTTAAAGGATGGAACAGTCATTAACTCCAACTTCTAATTTGCTTGATTTCTTCTAGGTATTTTCTCCCAGAGCTTTTAGCTGCCTATCTATAACCTACAGCATTTTTATGTTTAGATGCACATCAAAATGCATCAGTGAGTCTGCCTATAGGTCCATTCAACCATTCAGTAAAGTGGATGGTTTGAAGAAAGTTTTACGTATTATAGCAAAGCTTCTGATTTGCCTAGAACCAGGAATATGCATCCATATCTGACTGCTCCAAGTTGGAACAAAAGAACAAGAGAGTTGGGCATGAATTCTCCTGAGGTGACAGGGTTGTTCTCAAATAAGAGGGTAAAAGCTCTTTGGAAGTCTTGTCTTTTTACCCTTTAACAGGGTTACAGCTTGGAGTTGTTTTCTCTTATTCCCTGCACATCCAGATGGATAGGTATCTTTTTGATGATGCTTATAAGAGACAAGTTCATGAGAAAACACTCTGGAATGAGTTGCCTCCCCTGAAATCAGGGTTCCAACAATCCCTTTCTGCCAACAGGAAATGAATACTGGTGGATGAAAGTGAAAAAGCCTTTTCCAACGTTTTATTGACAAACAGAATGCCCACAAGGCATGGGAAAAAGGTGAATAAATGCTAGAGATTAAACTGTCAGACCTTACCTGCTCTCCCCCCCACATCAGAACAAAGACCCAGAATGCCAGGGGGAAAAAAAAAACCAACAAAACACCAGCTTGCCACATGGTAGGCAGAAGATAGTGGCTCCTCTCTCATGGGAAAAAAAACAAAAAACCAAACAGGAGATTCAAACAGCAGTTTGGGCAAACAGGTAGGAACCTTTCTCTCTCTGGTATCAGTCCCTTCTTCACAGCAGATGAAACAGGTGGAGCTGGTGTGCTTCCTCACTCTGGCTGTTCTTTTCTGAGGGATGGGGCTAAAATGGCCTCTGCTCCCACTGGTCCCAACCAATTCCTGTATCACAGGTCCCTTTTTCTCTTGTCTCAGAATTAAACAAACTGTCCAGTTTACCTTGGAACATTTGCCAAAGGATTGCTGCTGCAGCTTCTCCAAGGCCAGGGAAAGAGAAAAAAACTTCTTGCCTGGGCTAACAAAAGAACCAAGCTAGCCAAGCAAAAAATCCAGACCCGTCAGCATTCTGGAGAACACCTGGGGAGTGAGGCTTTGAAAAAAATCTGCCAAACAGCCCAAGGCTCAGTCCCCGTTCCCCCCCCCTCCCCATTAAAGACAAAACACCCATCTTGGGGCATAAAGCAGCAGGTCAGGGGCTAGACTATCATTATAAATCCAAGACACACAATTCTCAAGGCATTGTAGAATTAGATTAGGCATCTCCTTTTCTTCCTTATCATCCATTAGTGTGTCCTTTGCATTATCATGTGTATTCTTGGTGTGTAGTATTTATGGGGAAAACCATACTAGTGGGGTTGCTCCTAGTTCTGCATAGTCTGCCATAGAGAAGGGCAAGATGGAAATGATTAATTTAAAGTGTTAAACCTTTTGACATCTGCAAGGGGTGGTTTCTCTGAGTGTTCAGTACAGCCAGAGTTCTCTCATCAGCAGGGTAATCTCAGTTTGCCCCATCTCAGAGGGCTTATACCAGGCCAGGAAAAGCCATGAATACAGCAGAGTTTTCCTTCAGCTTTCCCAATTGCCACTTGGGATACTTAATTATTCCTGCCTGTCTGTCACTGTTACTGGATCCTCCATAAACAATGTGGACGACCCCATAAACATGAAATGTACAAAAGGATGCCTGTGATTGGGAAAAGGAAAGGGTTGTTAATGCTAAAGGCCATAGCTTCTTTACAGAAGCGTACGCATCCCGAAAAGGATTTTGATAAATGCAGCTTCCTTCCTCTGGACACTGTATGCCCGTTGGTAAATAAAGAAATTTTTCTATCAAGGTGTTCTGTCTTCTGTCTCTAGAACAGGAAGGTTTTCTTACTTCCTTATCTGCTTCCCTTTTCTGAAACTGGGTGATTTCAGAAGAGACTGAGTCTTTACTTCAACACCACTCCTGCAGTGTAAGAATTCTCTTGTTTAGTGATGTTTAAATTTGGTATTAACATCCATAATTAAAAAATCATTTGATAATGTTGTGCTTTCTTCTCCTTTTCTGTGAAGTGAAACGTGTCCAGAAGTTGAAGAGAAGTCTTTTGGTTGCTGTTACTTCTGCTAGCAGAAAGGCTGTGATTTAGACCCTAACTGGATATCCATCATTTAAAAAAACAGTCCTGGACCTCTACACCATCTTTAAACTCAGACAGTATTTTCCTAACTCCTTTCAGCATTACTTAAACCAAGAGGTTAGCTTATTTTGTCTTTTTGTTTGCTTGAAATTGGATACTACGTCCACAGAAGCTACCCCTGGGATATGCACATTTTGAACTTGATTTTGTCCTTCCACATTGCCAGAACAGGATTATTTAGGAAGCAATCTATTTGCATCTATTTTTGGACAAATCCAAGAAGCTAGAGATTTCAGGATAAAAATTTTCTCATGGGATAACTAACTCTAAGGATATGTCATGCAGTAAGTCTAAATGAAATTTAGGAATGTCCTACAGCGACCAGCTTAAGCTCTGGCAGAAACATATAATAGTTGAGATTTTAATATTGGCACAAATTCATGTCATTTCAGTCTCAATCTCTCATGGCTTCAAAATCTTTCAGTTTGTGTTTAGTGGAGGCACCGTAGGCACTACTGTGAGGTCACCACAGTGAGAGTATGCATCAGGCTATATAGACACCAAGCTGAACATGAGTCAGCAATGTGGCCTTGTGGCAAAGGCAGCAAATGGTATCCTGGACTGCATTACACAAAGTGTCTTCAGGTTGAGGGATATGATCCTTCCTCTCTACTCAGCACTGGTGAGGCCACATCTGGAGTACTGGTTCCACTTCTGGTCTCTCCAGTGCATGAGAGTGATATATTGGACATATTGGAGAGTGTCCAGGAAAGGGCTGTTGACAATATGAGGAAAGGCTGAGAAGGCTGGCCCTCTCCCACCTGGAGAAGGGAAGGCTCAGGGACACCTCCTTAGTGTGCATAAATGCCTGAAGAGAGTGTACAAAGAAGAGGGAACCATGTTCTTTCAGTGATGTTTGGTGACAGGACCAGAGATAGGGCCTACAAATTGAAACAGGAGGTTCCCTCTGAGCACTAGGAAATGCCTTTTTACTGTGAGTATGACTGAGTACAGGCTGCCCAAAGGAGGTGGTGAAGTCTCTCTCATTGGAGATGTTTAAAGGGTTTCTTCTGGACATGGTGGTAAACAACTGGCTCTGGGTAACTGAGCAAGGGGAGTTGGACCATATGACCTTCAGAAATCTACATCAACCTCAACTCTTCTGTGGTTCTGTATGTTACAAGGGGTTTTGTCTCTATTTAAAACCTGTTCACATGTCTTTGGATGTGTTATTTTCCTTTAGAGTCCTTAGCTTCAGTGTTTTGATTTGGAGTTACTGAAGGAAAACTTGCCTACCTGTTTGTATAGAACTGTGGGAACTACAGATACAAAAGATACATATTGAAATGTGATTCTACTTAGGCTTCCAAGGTTTTGACTTCATTGGCCAAACCAAACATGATGGTTTCTAGTTCTTGTATTGAAAAAGTGGTGAGGTCGATGTTCACTTTCTCTTTACTGTTTTGAGGGAAACAGTGCCCAGCTCCCTTGAGTCATCTTGTCACTAAGCTGGATAGTCCTAGCCTTTTAATAAAACTTCCTGTAAAACACATTCTGTGATTCTGATTAGTCTTATTACTGTTCTCTAAAACTTTTCCAGTTATGGTGCTTTCTTTTGAGACAAGGGCATGAGCACTGCACACAACATGGAGGGTGAAGGTAAACCTCCAATGGCCCAAATACAGGACTTTTTTTTTCCTTTATATTCTACTACTTCTTAGTATTTGAGTTATTTTTAGTTTGACTGCTATTAGGCATCAAGTTGGTTTCTTTCTGGAGCTGTCTGTTGCAGCTATGAGATTTCTTCTAAATAGAAAACACTATGTGAAATGAGGGTTGCTCTTGTTTTGTGGATTGAGTTATGTAATTCATCTCTTCAGATGTTGTATTTCATGTCTGCAATTCCTTAAACCTTTCTTTATTTAAAAAAAGGTTGGTTTCATATTTGTCATCCTCTTGCTTTTGGGTACAGTAGAAGTTTAAGTGAAATGTTAACGCTTCCATTAGTACAGTGACTCCTTAACTCTCAACATTTTGAGTAATTCCCTTATTGTTATTTTGTTTGTTTTAAAGGAGAATATTAAAAAGTGAGCCACCTTATCCACAAGAAATGAGTGCACTGTCTAAGGATATAATCCAACGGCTTTTAATGAAAGACCCCAAGAAGAGGCTAGGTTGTGGTCCCACTGATGCTGATGAAATCAAACAGCATCCCTTTTTCCAGGTAAAGCAAACAGCAAAACTCACCAGATACCACTTATTTAGTGGGCTCACATTAGTTCCTGTGAAATCAAAGTCCAAGGAAATTCTGTTCTTCTGTTAACAGAACAGCTTAGAGACATATTAGTTGCATGAATAATTGCATTGAAGTTAGTAAGAATATCCATGTTTTGTATGTATGGATTTTGTGTGTATTAGAAGGGCATGCTAGGTTTTTAATATATTCTGTCTGTATCTATCAGTTACTTGAGGAAGCAAAAAGACACACACTGCTTAAGTTAGAAGGTTTAATGCAAAACACTGAAATTGTGTTGTGTTGTCTTGTTGGGTTTTTGTTTGAAAGGATGTTTTAAAGATCACCACTAACATTATTAGTAAAATTTGAATATTGATAAAATTCACCAAACTCTTCTGTTTTCCTTGGCCTGATTAAATTTTTAGTCTTGTTTAGAAAGTTCTAATTCTGTTCAGTTTCAGTGTATTAACATTTGCTTTCAAGCCATGATGAAGATTGGATTTGCATACAATATCTCTAATGTTCTATCCACTGTGGTTAAAATTGTGCCCTTTCTTTGAAAAAACTAGTTATGTATTTATGGTGCTTCTAAAGTATCGTTAAACTTCCTTAATTCACTGGGGTTTTTTGGGAGATACATTTTGTCATCATATAACACTTTCTGTTCTTTACTTAATTTCAGTTCCACTCCTTAACAGTAACAGGACAGTTTTCTCATAACTTCTATTTCTATACTTCCTCTTTCTAGTCGTGCCTTTAAATAAGAATTTGGAGCTTTATGCTCTCAGGGCTCTGAAAGTTGACATCAGTAATTAAGCATAGAAATTGGCAATGAAAAGTTGAAGACACTACATGCATGTGCTGTGGCTTACAAAAATATAAATAGTGCTTATTCTGAAATAGAGGAGGAAATTCAAGGACCATCATGCTAATTGTTTGGCACATCACCACTGTTAAATTTAGTTATGTTGATTTTTTCTTGTTTGGATTCTGTCTACATACAAATAAGTATGATACTACTTGGTTTTAAATAAGCAAATTAGTAGAGCATAATTTGAATGCTTTTTGTCTGCTTGTGGAAAGTGGCAAGGGGAGTTAGGACTGTGTGTCTGGACCAGTCTCTCAGTATCTCTTTCTGTAAAATTTTCATTTAATTTGAACTTATTTTCCTGTTTTTTGTTTAGAATATGAACTGGGAGGACTTAGCTGCCAAAAGAATACCAGCTCCATTTAAACCAGTAATCAGAGATGAATTGGATGTCAGTAATTTTGCAGAAGAGTTTACAGAAATGGATCCAACATACTCTCCTGCAGCAACTCCTCAGACTTCAGAAAGAGTATTTCAGGTATTTTAAGAATTCAAATTAATTTTTAAAGGAAATTATTGAACAATTCCTCATGTATAGATAGCTTTTTTTTCCACCTCCTGCCTATTAAGTTTTTGGAATTGATTGTGTAATTTCTAGTCCCAGTTTCCAGGGCTTTTTGTTCAACAATTGCAAAATGAGAAAGGTGGAAACAGTCCTAGTGCAAATATAAAATTCCTTGTTTCTCCATTCCCAGCTGAATGCCCTACTTGCTGGACTAAAGTCAGTCTGTTCTTTATTGATTCTTCGTACCTTATGAGTCTTGTCCTCTTGACTCCATCAGCCGGGGCTGCCAGCTTCAACAAGACCACTATAGTTCACCTATTTCCACATTATGTGCTAGTAGAAGTAATCCTTTGGAAAGTGGGAGCTACCTGCAGAGCTGAAAGTAGGTCCTCACGTTTTGTAGGAATGTTCCCTCCATGCTATTAAAGAACAATCCCTTCTTAGACTACGCAGTCTGGATGAAGAATGGGCAGAAACAGCTCATGTGCAGCCAGCTTGGTACTAAAGCTGTAGAGGTGAACAGCAGTTTGGATTGCTTTTTCTTCTCCCTCTTTGTGCTTTGTTGTTTTTCGTTGTCTATTTTTGAGCGCCTTAATCCTTAGGGTACAGGAATGTAGTGTCACATTGTGGAACTTGTTAGATTCTCAGTGACTGTAGCAAGCAGGTTATGCATGTCTTAATAACATCTGATTCACCCTGCAGTGGTAGTCACAGCTGTTGTTATTATGATACTCAGACTGGGCACATCGTTGCCCAGACACATTGATATAAAGTTTATCTATTTAAAATTGATGCTTACATCACAACATACAAACTACTTCATGCCTTAACTTTTTAGTATGTCCTGGGAAGCTGGCTACTTTGAAGTACAAGCCTTTATCACTATTGTAAAGCAATTGTAGCTGAGCCATATTAGCATTAATTAGAATTCTTGTAGTATTATTGTTTTGTCTTTAACTGTGGAGGATCATGTAACTAATTCCAGGAAGATTCCTCTTCATGCTAAACAGAATAAGTTACGATTTCTCTATTACGATACAAAAAAATCAGATTTCTTGAAAAATTCTTCTGAAACTTCTGATGTTTCATATGTGTTATGGTAGATTATGTGCAACAGTATCAAGCTATACCCTTTTCTGATTTTTAATTTCATAGGGATATTCTTTCGTTGCACCTTCTATTTTGTTTAAACGCAATGCAGCTACAGTAGATCCTTTTCAGTTTTATGTGGGGGATGAGCGACCTGGAACTACAACTATTGCCAGAAGTGCTATGATGAAGGTAATAATAATATTATCAAGACTTAAATTAATTTGGTTAAATTAAAATGGTGTATTCCCAAGCAGCAATAATAAAAATAATAATAAGCTAGGCTATGGATTACAAAATAGTCATTATTCATTTATCATTTCTTTGTAATGGCTTCTCAGATGATTCAAGCATCTGATGATCCATCATGTCTTGCATGTGATACTGTGAAGAAGTGGTTTAAGTTTAATCTGAAAAATGAGATGATTATCTAGTTTTTCAGAAGACTGAAGTACAGTAGTAGTAATGACTCCTGATAGTTCTTATTCAGACAACCACTGCAGATATTTCTGAAACTAATTTAATTATATAATAATTCCATCTATGTTATATTTACCCAAAAGAGCATGTAGTGGTGTGAAGCCTTATAAGAACACATGCTATTGTGATGTCCTCAAATGAGCCCATAGTTTTGTGGATGAATGTATGTATGATCATCTCTAATCCTGTTTGTCTGAATATTTTGTATCTTCAACTGTTGTAGTAGCAATGATTGATTTAGTGATTATGTTTGTTTAATGTAATGTAAACTTTACTCTTTGATTGTTAAAATAATATTTATGCGTTTTATTCAATAAAATTTAAGATTATATTTTAATAAAAAGAGAGCTTTTTTACAGTTTTAAATGTAGATGAAAAATTCTCATGAAATTTTACTCTTTGTCTTTGACTGTGTATACTAAAATTATTCTGCAAAACTAAATACAGACAGTTTCCTAACAGGACTCTCCATTTTATCATCATTATGAACTGGATCTGAAAGAGAAACCATTGGGAGAAGGAAGTTTTTCCATTTGTCGAAAGTGCTTACACAAGAAAACTAGCCAAGAGTATGCAGTAAAAATAATTAGCAAAAGGTATAAATATTCTATAAGACAATAAAAATATTTTCTTTGCTTACTGTCACCCATGGAGTAGAAAATGTTCACTACAATTTTGGAAGTGGAAAAAAAACTTGACAATTATTTCCTGCTTGATGAATCTATAGAAACTTATTTTAACCTTATGACCGTTAAAAGATTCTGAGAGTCTTTTGAAATAAAATGTTATTCTAGTTGGGACACAAGAAGAAACCTAGAGAGTACTTTTCTTATTCCTAGTTGTATTCTACCCTTACTTCCCTTAATTTTGCTTCTAACAATGTAAGGTTCTTCTGTCTTGAGACTTAAGTGAACTGAACATAGACTTATGCTAGCTCCCTCTCCTAAGCAGTCCAGTTGATTGCCTAGGATACTGCTTTTAAGAATGGTCTGCAGTGTGGGTTGCCTCAGATCTAAGCGTGTATGTGTGTGTGTATCAAATGTAGACTATGGAATTGTAAGTTGCATCTTGTTTCCTGGGTGTTCTGAAGAGAACACCACAATGGAAGCAGCTGACTTGCTTTGTTCACGGGAACCATCTGGTTCTCTTCCAGAATGGGTATTTCTGGGAGCTTCTGCCCAGAGAAAAATAAAGAAAAGGGATTCTTTGAGTAACAGATGGATTTTTGCCTTAATTTTGCAGAGTTCATTAGTAAGTACAGTGCATTGTAGAATGTTGGCAGGAGAGTAAAAATGTTCTGCTGTCAGAATGATAGTTCACAGTGATCTCTTATCCAAGATATTTGGCTGTATGTCTGTTTTTCCAGACTCTAGAAGAAGGTGTCCACCACAGTGATGGCCTAAGTGTCTGTCATTTCATCCTGTGTTTTTGAATAGGACAAGTACAAGAACAAGAAGCTGAGGTGTAGGTGTCTGAGTTAGTTTTCTGAGGTCTGCTAAATTAATGGAAGCTGCCTAAAACAATCTTACACTAGAAGTGGGATTCAGTAACTTAAACATAGACATCTACGTAGTGCCATTTTAGCATCTGTTGGTGTCTTCTCTGTCCTCTGGTTCCCATCAGTCTTGTGACTACTACCTTTTTGTAGATGTCTTCATGGCTGATGTCATCTTCCAGGCTCTTCCTTCCTATGCTTAGGCCACTGAATCCTACTCTAGGTATGTATGTTACAGTGAACTAGTTCACCCTGTAAGATGGATTCATGGGAATTTCACTCATTATAATGAGACCTTAATTGGTGTGCGGTAGACGCCTACATTGGATATTTTAATGTGGAGATCTCTGCCATGTGTCTACACTCGCATATTTTTTCTGTGGTACCAGCAGAGCTGTAGGTTAGTGCTCCCATCCCATTTTAACATAATGTGTGTTTTGTTTCTGGATAACTGAGCAGACTAGTATTGACTTTTCCCCTAGGACTTAACTTTTAGAAATTATGTCCCTGAATTATTTCACTCGTGGGTTCTTTTGCTCTTCCTCTTTCATCTTGGTGGCTCAGGCTAAATGAAGGTAAGAAGTGATCCGTATACAGAGATTTTAAATTTATTTTTTTTAGGATTGCAGGGTGTGAGCAGACTCAGCATCTTTGTACAGTATTTAGATTTAACAGTAAACCCACACTCCGAACAGTTGGCCAAAACACAGCTTGAATTAGAATCTGTAAGTAATATTATTTTGAGGATCACACCACTAAATCTTGCTAAAGATTTAATGATTCCACTAAAAAGGAAAAGTATAAGAAGTTTTTAACAACTTATTTGCTTCCAAGTCAGTCTTTCACTCCTGCCAGGCAAACATACCTAAAAAGGGAATCTTACACCTAGGGAGACCTTTTCATGATACTTGAGGTGAAATCTTAGATGAACAGTTCCTCTGAGTTGTTGCTTTTTTAATAGTGCTGGACCTGCCCCCAGCCAACTATTTCAAGTTTATCTGTACCTGCCTGAGTTACTGTTTTACAACATCCCATTTGTATCTCACAAGTCATTTAAAGTCTGAGATGGTAACTATGTATGGAGGTGAAGTATTCAGAAAAGCCCACGTACAATTCAAAAGTTTGTGCTCATGATACTGAACCTTTTTCATCAGTTTCCAAGATCCACTTCCTTCCCATAGTAGTTTAGGGGGAAAGACTCTGGGTCAGGCTTTTTAATTCCTTAAGGACCAGAAGTCACTTTCAGTTAGAATACTTCAACAGCAGAGATGCAGGTGGAACAGTTTAATTTACTATCAAGCCTACAGAAAGACAGTCTCATTGTGGTTCTCATCCTGATTAGGAGAAAAAACGCAACCAAAAAATAAGAACGTGCGGGGAGAGATTCTGTCTGTATCTGTTACCTGTAAAGCCATTCTCTAAATCAGTACAGGATTAGCCTTTCTCAGAGAGAGTTTTGGCAGAAATTTTCAAACATTATTTGCCAAAAATAAATCAGTATGTCTAACTAGTGGAAAAAAATGTTCTGCTTTGTCACCATTCACATAGTTTTTATAGTGATCACCATTTTCACTTTTTATGGCTATAGATTTCAGTACTTGAAAGAGAACTTACACTATGATTTTTCTCTGGAGATAGTTTCTTATCTCTTCCATTTCAGATTTTTACAATGGTCTGTTTAGGGGTTCATTGTATAATGGATTTCATATATAGACGATGTTACTCTTTTTCTAGTAGAGCTTGTAGTTTCTGTATGATTTTGGAAGTACTTGTTCCCATTAAGAATGGAAAAGGATTGGGCCAAGATAAAGGTGAACTAACAAATATTGGTAGTAACAGAGGTGAGGTCAAATTGCTCTGGACTAGGGGCATGGTTTGTTTTAGATTGAAACTATTCTTTATCACATCTGCTTTTGCTGTAGGAAGTTGCAGTTGCATTAAAAACATTGTTTGAATTGGGTGTGGGTTTTTTAATGGACTAAATTGCAGGGTTATGGGGAGAATTTTTCTCCACTTACTTTTAATATGTATCTAATTGTGTTCAAGTGGTTGTAATAGTAAAAAAATATGGATTGCAAGCAGTTAAAAAATAACACTTAGAATGTGCAATTTGCTCAGTAAAATTGGTACAAAATGACTGCTCAATTTTTCCAGAATGGAAGCCAACACCCAGAGAGAAATAACAGCTCTGAGACTCTGCGAAGGACACCCAAATGTGGTGAAGTTACATGAAGTTTTTCATGACCAGGTATTTTGAACAAACTGTAATCAGCACCTACCAAACATATTGCCATGTGTTTTCCCAACAACTTTTTGGACTTAAGCATACTGTAACTGTGGAGGCAACTTTTTTCCTAGGGCTTTTGTCTAGTCAGTATAGAAAATGAAGCAGAAATTCTGCATTCAAACAGTCTTGCAGTTATTCTAGGAAATCAAAACAGTATGTGAAAAAACTAGAGGCTCGTATTCTGTTCACTGTTCTGTTTTGCCTTTGTTTACTATCATACAATGTCTTTGTCACCCAATTTCTGTATCTATGATACTGAAATGTGTAATCACCTTTCCTCCAGGGTCATTATAAACCTTGAAACAGTATTTGTGAATTAATTCAGAATGTTGCATATGAAGATTATATACTATCTTTTATATAGTATCTTTTCCTACACATTAGTAATTTAATGGAGATAGTTTGCCAAATTACCAAATGTGAAAGTAGAGCCTCTATCTGAAAATCTGTTAAGATCAGTTTATTTAGATTTTTACTTTAATGTAATACAAACTCCACAGCATGTAATAAACAATAATTTGATCTGAATTGGAAGTTGGCCCTGGTTTTAGCTAGGGTTTTGGACCAGATTTGTTCCTTTCAACCTGGACTAACTACTCTATGGTTCTAGTCTATGCTTTTGTAATGGACCAAGGGGTCTCTTGAGTCTCCACATATCCCAGTCTGTCCCTGTCATGCTGTTTGTACTGGGACCAGCAGAGAGCTCATATAGAGCACTTTAAAATTAGCTGAGAGGATACAGTGTCTGTACCATAGTTTTTAATGACAAGAAAACCCTTTCTTACATATAGGGACAGTATGAGTACATATGTGTAGAACAGGACATATCTTCCAGTATCCTTTGAGTAAAATGAATGTACCAAATCTAAAAATACAGGTCTCCAGACTGCTCTGCCCCTGAATAGGCTGCTCTCAACCCATCAACCCATTGTATTTTTAAGCTACTTCTGGTAGCTCCCAGGTGTTACCTTTCAGTTACTTGTGCCCAATATTCTGAAGACCAAAACTGATGAACATCTTCTGGTTTTGACCTTTCTGTGGTTTGTCTTAATAAAAAGAAATTCCAGTTTTTAACTTGCTCTGATACCAGTCTATTCAAATTCCACATTAGCATTCCAACTATACGATACTTGGTGAGCCAGAAGTTTCCTAGTGAAAAAAAGTCTCTTTGTCATTTCTAACTTCCCTGTCAGATGTTCCCACGGCATAAAGAAAATTTGAAGGAGAGGATATCATTCAAGCACTACTAGACACCTTGGTTGTTCTAAGAAGTTTTAAGTGCTGTTTTCTGTCCACATAGCTCTGCTTCTGTTCTTTGATATCTAAAGTGTGAACCTTCTGACTATTGCTCTGAATTCCATTTTTGGCTGCTTTCCAGAACTTTTTTGCTGTGCTTGCAAATACTATTTTTGTTACTGTTATTCAGGGGGGGGAAGGGCTAGAAGCCTTGAGAATGCTGATTTCACTTCCTTGTTCTGAGAAGTCTGCTGTTTGTTTAATGGCAAGACATTTGACTGTGGCAATGTTGTCTTACAATCAAGAAAGCCCCTGTTTATTGATTGCCTTGAAAAAAGCAACCTTCTAAAAACCCATTGCATTTTTTAATTTAAAAAAATGCTCTTTGATTTTTGGGAAAGTGTCTGTTGTAATTCTAATGATGGAGTAGTTTTGGCTACTACGCTGTAGGGGATAAAATCATAAGTTCCAGATAATTTTTGATTTCAGAGGTAAAGTTTCAGGGTGCTTTTAAAGCATTTTGTAAGATTTTAAGTGGCTAATTCCTTATGCATATTAATAGATACATATCCTTATATCAGAACAGGCTTAAGTTTTTCCAGCTTTACTTGTTAGCCTAAGTAAAGCCTTTTTTTCTCCCTACAAATTTATCCATTTAGCTGGTGGCATTGCGTTTTTGCTATTAGAAATGGGTGAATACATTATTCTTCAGTCTCAACAAGACTGGTGGGAAAAACGCCATCTGAGATTTGGTGCTTTTTTTGGCCTTCCAAATTACTACAAGCAGCAGTGCTATTTCTTCAAACATTGAGAGCCTGTCAGAATAGCACCTAACTCCTGAGTGGAATGTTCGTTTGTAGTGTTAAATTTCTAACATGCTATATTTTTTTTGTTTCAGCTTCACACCTTCCTAGTAATGGAATTGCTGAAGGGAGGAGAATTGCTTGAACGTATTCAGAAAAAGAAACATTTCAGTGAGACTGAAGCCAGTCACATTATGCGGAGACTTGTTTCTGCAGTGAGCCATATGCATGATGTAGGAGTAGTCCATAGAGATCTGAAACCTGAGGTATAGTGACTTGTATATATATGTTTAGACAGTAAGTTATTAAATGTCTGGAATATGATGTATGTCTGTTTTTCCAGCCTTTGTTACAGTTTTCTACTCCTGTGTTTTTAATTAGATGTTACCACTTTTACTTAGCAAATTCTGTAGATATTTTTCTGTTCATAGGTAAAAGTAACTGTTAGGAAACATTTTGAGTTCTGTAAGAGATCTCTACTCTTAACTTGTTCAAAACATCCTTTGCCTATTTGGGGGCGTTTTTCACATGTGTGTATTTATTGTGTGAAACAGTTCATAAGCAGAGCTAGGTTGCTTGGGTATTTTGTCTGTACATTTCCACCTTTTGTTTGATCTTAATTTCCTCAGTAGGGCTTCTTTTCCACTTAAGTACAAAATAAGCACTAACAGCAATGTGTGATTTGAGTTCAGTGAGTTCAGTAGTTTCCCAAAAGAAACAATTTATTAATTTCTCTTTTTCAGTAACTGCTTTTCTCATATCTTTGTTGTGCAGCAACACTGTGTCTTCTAGACCATTCAGTTTACTATTATAAGATTGACCACTGGCTTTGTTCGCTTCCTGGAGCCAGTGTTTTCTTGAGTGCTTTTGCCAGCAATGGGTTAGGATGCATGTTTTCTTGAGCTTGAAAATAATGTAGATTAATGGTGATTCATCCAGTAAGGATGTTTATTGTAAGGTGATTACAGCCATCATACCCCAGGAAATAGCTGTTCCTTTTGTAGCTGGAATTGAAAAATAATTCAGCATTCCTACTGATGTTTTATCTTTTTGTAACATACTTTCTGTGATATGAAAGACTTGGTATTTTATAGTAATTCCAATTGAACTGGTAAAGAAGTCTTCTAGGTGTTGCTGGTTTTTTTTTGAAAACCAATCTGAAATATATGAGTTTGAAAGAATCTCTGTCCTGGGCTCCTGTTGTAAGTAAACAGTTAAAGAAACTATTTTGAAGTTCTAATGTGTGAATTGAAAAAGTCATCAGTGAAACTTCTTGTAAGAGTAACATCGTCAGGGTAAGAAAACAGCTTTTGAAACAAGTAATTATTAAAAGGATGAAACCAACCCTTTTTTCTCTCTTCTATACTTACCGTTTTAGTCTTACTGCCACTTTCACTATAAAGGCACAGTAAAGCAAAGCTTCAGCTGTATGGTAAATTAGGCAGTCTCCAATTTTACATTATGTTCAAGAACAGAAGTCTGGGAAGTAATGAAGGGTTAGCAAACAGCTTGCAGAATCCATTGCTTCCACAAAGTTGGACTTAACCTGCTTGTCTCCTTCCTGCTTGTTTTGAAAGTAACTATTTTAGGTTCTGACATGAACTTAATATGGGATATGCAGGTTTCCCAATATGGATATGGTTAGTGTACTTCTCTGTAAAAAGATATATAGAAAATTCTGTTACTTTTCTAAGAATTCCAGTCAGATTTTTTTGATGTTCAACTTCGAGATCTAATGTGCTACTGATAATTCTTTTTTTTAAAGTCTGGCTGGTTAAATATAACTAAGAATGAGACTTTTTAAATTTCATGGACTGGAATACTTCTGTTTAGCAGTAGTAATTAGATCACATATGTTGGTCTACAAAACAGAGGAAAAGTACTGGATAGAAAATAGAGAATTCATAGGAATAAAGAGTTTGTGTGGCATATGTGACCATTTTTGGAGCCTCTTACTAGAGGATTTGAGGACTGTTTCTGTGAAGTGATCCTTAATCTGTAAACTGGGTTCTGAAGGTATTACAACAAAGCATAAAAAGTGAGAATGTTGTTTATATATCCTAAAATATATGTGGAATATAGCTGTAAATATTTGGGGGATGGGAGGGTTCTGAAACACGCTTTATTTGCCTAATTAACAGGAATACCTGAACCCAGAGTAGGATACTTGGACTGCATCTTTCTTTCCATGCATAACCAATTTAATTTTTATCATAAGAAAGGTCTTTTTAAACCAATGTTACTCATTCTTTATTTACTCTTAGACTATATAACATCACCATAGAAAAAAGACTACTATATTAGTCACTTACCTTGTTGTATGAATATTTTTGCTGAAATTAGGCTTCCTTTAGATCCATTTACACAACAATTAAAAACTGACTTCTCTGAATGTGCACTGAGCTATATCAGCATTACAGAAAGCAAAAATACTACAAACACTGTTTGTAGCAACTGTTTTCTTTATCCATAATGAATGCTCTCTCTTCTTATTGATCTGCTGTCAGTCTAGCAATTGTTTTTTACCCTTGTTAATGAGTTTGAAATTAATTACTTTGTGTGAGTCATTCTCCTTTTGTATTACAAAGTTAGATAGGACTATAGGATTTCTAATATTGAGACTTTTCCTAGCATTCATAGATTGAACAGTAAAGGCAATAGCAAAATGATGCTCTTATCTCAGAAGCTGAAGGGAAGAGTAGAATTAGCTGATAATTCATCTTGGCCTCAGTTTTTCTATGACTTAGCTTCCCTTTTATATCTTTCTTGGCAAATGCAAATACTCAGTGGAGAAAAAAGAAGCAGATGACCTTATAGTTTCCAAACTGGTAACAACTTGTCTGTCTTCAAGTCCAAAGTGCCACATTCCAGCGTGTAAAGCTGGAATTCTCAGGGACCACTGTGCCAATGTCACTGCCTTGGTGTAAAGAGAATGTTTGTGGTTGGACTGTTACATGACCTTCAGTGCTTGAAGGCTTTTGGATACTTCAGGTCTCTCTGGAACACATACCCATACTGGCTTTGCCACTCATGCCAACAGCTCTCTGAGCTACTGGTGCACTTCATAACACCACTTCATACCAAGGTGCACCATTTTACCACCATCCTTCACTTTGAAATGACTTGTGCATTACTGTCCACATGGCAGTACGGTGTTAGCACTTGAGTATCAAAGACTATTCAATTACAAGGCAGGATGAGCAGTGGGAATCCCCCACACAAGAAAGCTGTTGTTCACAACATGCCAGAAGAAAGTGGAAGCTTAAGAAAATTGGATTTTTTTTGAGGGAGAAGGCAATTCTCCCATCTCCAGACATGTCTTATGCCTTTTTCTTGTCAATGTTGCCAGAATTCCTTTCTCCACTGTTCTCTGCTACGTATCCATTTTCATTAGTAATCTCAGAACTGCCCTGACTTGCAGGTATGCAGGGGGGAAATTTTCTACCCAGTGCTAATATTGATTTTTGTCTTTGCTTTTCAGAATTTACTATTTACAGATGAAACTGATAATTCAGAAATAAAAATAATTGATTTTGGCTTTGCTCGTTTAAAACCACCTGATAATCAACCTCTTAAGACTCCGTGTTTTACTCTTCATTATGCTGCCCCAGAGCTCTTGAATCACAATGGTTATGATGAGTCTTGTGATCTGTGGAGTTTGGGGGTCATTTTGGTGAGTGGTTGAGGTTTTTAACTGTAATTTTATTGCATGTATTACTTCTTGTTAAAATGCAAGGGACTTGAGATGATTTCAGACATAAATCGGGTACGTGCTGGGAGGTGAAAACACTGCTGCACAAATAATATGTTCCAAAGGCAGATCTTTTCCAGAAGCAGAAATTTTTTTTTAGCAAGTAGGAAATAAAATTTAACATTTTTGGGAATGGAAAATTTACTTGATAGAGTCAGCTTCTCAAGAAGATACGTGCTTGTTAGGGGATTTTACAGACATCCATATAATCTTTCTACAGTTTCAATTCAGAGAAGGAATCAACCTGTATTTTGATCTCAGAAAATCAGTTTCATTAGGTATAAATGGGTAGAAATATCTTTTGTTCATAGCTTCCTGGAATAGATGAATGGTTTTTCTAACAAGGACTCCCGAGAAAGACTTCTATGTTTTACATTTTCTATAGCATTAAAGTTATGCTAGGCCAAGTTCTATTGTGTAGCATTGGTGATGCAAACAACAGCCCTTCACATTTAACAACAGAGTTGTCTATAAATATGCTGTGTTACCTAATGCTGCTTTTGTTCTTGTGACAGTACACAATGCTATCAGGACAGGTACCATTTCAGTCTCAAGACAGAAGTTTAACATGTACTAGTGCATTGGAAATTATGAAGAAAATAAAAAAGGGAGAATTTTCCTTTGAAGGAGAGGCTTGGAAAAATGTTTCTGAAGAGGCTAAAGAACTAATTCGAGGTATGTATTTACAAGTATTTCATGTACATTATTTTTTAAAATTTGGGGAACTATACAGTATCTGGATGCTCCAAAGTTCTAACCTGACAGAGCAATATGCAAAGCTTGAGCTATGTAGTGACCTATACTACAAGCAATGAGCAGCAATGGACACATCAGAATACATTAGAAGTTGCTTCACCTAGCAAAGTGTGTAGTTGCTACACCTAGCAGAGTTTTCTAACGTGGTAAGATGCTGATAAGGTTAGTGGGGTTAGAAGGAACTGAAGAGCTTCAGAAAAAAGTGAATTCACTCTTATAACATACTTAAAAGCAGAGTTTTTCTATTATGTTATTTTTGCTTTTCTAAAAACCCAAAACAGCTTGTGAGATAAGTGTCTTAAAAGCTGAGCTTTTACAGAAAATTAATTTATTACCGTTTCTTTTCCATTGGCTATTTTTTAATTCCTGTCCCAAGACTACTTACTGTATTTCTGTGCTACTTCATTGACATTTTCCATACTTTGGTTCCCCTAAGCTTCTGAGCATCTAATTGTGTTTTTGTCCTGAGCTAGACACCTACCTTAATGCTACTTAGATGGTATTCTGAATTTTTGTAGAAGCAGACTTGTAAGGAGTTTTTCTGTGAAAAATGTAGGAATTTCCAGATTCAGACATGAGTGAATTGTGCAGGGAATCTGAGGCTTACTCTTTTGAACTTCATCCTAGACAGGTTTTAAGTAATTTCATAGTTCTGAGTTCATGTGAAGAGAGATGCAAATTATCACACCATTAAATATCAGTTTTTTTGCTTTTAAGATCCTTCTGGAGAGAATGATAGTATAACATTGTGTGAGCCTTATCTAGGATAAATATTGGCGTACCTAGGATAAATATTGACATTAGTTACTTATCAAAGCAATGCAGAAGAGTTTATTAAGAAATAGCTGCATTTTCTATTGACCAAAGATAAATAGCTGACAATTTTAAAGAATGTAATGTGTTTCTATTAGGACTTCTTACAGTGGATCCAAACAAAAGAATTAAAATGTCCAGCCTGAGATACAACGAGTGGCTTCAGGATGGCAGCCAGCTCTCATCTAACCCTCTTATGACGCCTGATAACTTAGGCTCTTCAGGAGCTGCAGTGCACACATATGTCAAAGCCACTTTTCATGTAA
This sequence comes from Certhia americana, assembly GCA_018697195.1. Classification (NCBI taxonomy): domain Eukaryota; kingdom Metazoa; phylum Chordata; class Aves; order Passeriformes; family Certhiidae; genus Certhia; species Certhia americana. The sequence goes on along the minus strand of CM031861.1, from coordinate 46,606,568 downwards.
GTTCTGAGCAATTATGTCATGTGCTATGTTTTGTAATGTGTCATCTAGATTTGTATATGTTTTCTCTTAACAGCAATACGTATCTATCCTTATAATTCAATATATGCTTATAGCTAGATCTGACTCCATCAGAGTCATCAGAGATGTTATGAGGAAATGTTATTGAGGAACAAAAAATCCAGCTATAAGAGTATACTGAATTACAGGATATGTAATACAGTATGTTTTTATGTATATACATGAAAATATGAATGATGAAGCAAGAATAAATTTCTTGAAGATATTTATATTCATGGGAATCTTGGCATTGAGTGTCTTTCTTGAAATAGTATTAAAAGTATTCTGTTTTGTAGAGAAATCTATTTAAAAGTCATCAAACTTCTATAAAAAGAAGAAGGAAACTTTAAGTAACTGACTTTTTGTTCTTATGGTTACTGAATTGAGGCAGAATTTCTGGAATATATGTAGTTCATGTTTTTTATATCATGGATGCTTTTTTGGTGGACTTTCTTGACTACTCTTGTATATTTATTAAAATAATTTGAACTGCAACTGTATTTTAAACATAGTGTCGATTCTCATGGTACCCTCTACAGAGAATAAACCAAAATTGCGCAGATTTATGCTGAAATGCTTGTGGGTGCTTTTTAGGAAGGAGAGGAAAACAAAGTAATTGTATCTTTGAGAGGTTCTGATAATGCAACATAATTTGGGCTGAAAGAAAAACTGCAATTTAGCAGTGTCCTCTCTGTAGTGTTAAATAGGTTAAGGCTTAATAAAAAGTACTAAAGTACTTTTGCTAAAGTAAAAAGAACAAGGAGAGGAAGATGTTAATCAGTAATGTTATGTTTTGGCTCTTACATACCTGTAAAGGCTGGTAGAGTCATTGTTACAGCTACAATAGGAATTAGTCAAGAAATTACATTGTATCTTGTGATGTACTGTAGACCATTCATAAGAAGTGATAAGGCATAAAATGTGTTACATCTCTTGAAATACTTAGAGTTACCTTTTATTTTTAAACAGGCCTTTAACAAGTACAAAAGGGAAGGATTTTGTCTCCAGAATGTGGACAAGGCACCTCTTGCAAAAAGAAGGAAAATGAAAAAAACAAGTACAAGCACAGAGACACGTAGCAGCTCCAGTGAAAGTTCCCATTCTTCTTCCTCTCATTCTCATGGTAAAACTACACCTACAAAGACATTGCAGCCCACAAACCCTACAGACAGCAATAACCCGGAAACCATCTTCCAGTTCTCCGACTGAGAAGCAGAGAGTATCCTGTCCTGAGGAATTAAGTGGTTATAGACTTGGCAGAACCTGTATTGTCTTCTCCCACCCTTCCTCCCTGTGGCTTACAGGCTGCTACAGGAAGACGTCTGTTGCTTTAGAAATGTATTTGAGTCATCCCTTTTTAGCTTTGTATTTCCATACATTTCCTTCTAGCATTGTTTGGTATCACTGGATATAGTATAATACTGTTATACAACCAACATTGTATTCTCTGAGGGCTAAATTACTGGTGTGCAGTCAAGCTCAAGGTAAGTAGCTGTGCTGCTCATGGTACTGCTTGGAAGAAGACTGCTCCTCAATGTCACAATCTTCCTCCCAGTTTCTTCCCCATTGCTCAAAGAAAGGAAAGCTCTGTAACATATATAGAACTTCGGGATCTTCTGCTCTTATCCAGCTCTGTGAAGAATGTTAGAGAATTTGATTCTTCATGCATGCAAAGAATCATTGGTACAATGCACCAAAGCAGTATAGTACTTTAAAGCTTTTTAAATTTATGGTTACATTCTGTCCCATTTATTTGAACTTTAAGATCAAAATGACGCACTATGGAACTCTTACTTTGTTTAAAAAATAACTCCACATATCTTGTTCTAAACAACTGAAAATAGAAGTCTTAGACTTTTTTTAATTTATTTATTTTTTTTAAACACTTCTAGGATAAAAGATACCTAATAAGGTGAAATGTCTAGTACTGTGATACAATAATTTTTATTTTTTGAAGTTATTAACTTCTAAAAGATTTTACAGATTCTAAAATGTAATGCTATAAAAGAAAATTAAATTTCATATTTGATGCTTTGGAAAATGGTCACATGTTAAAATACCTATTTCAAGATTTAATTATAATCTATATTTTCTTTTTATAGTTACACAATAATTTTAAAATAATAAGATTTTTTTAAAGATGAGAAAACTCCAGTTTCAACATTTGTTATTACAGGGTCCATAAAAATGCATACCAAGGTATTTGAATTTTGCGTTGTGCAAATGTGGCAGTCTAATAGTGACTGTAAGATATTAGAATATATGTTTTATTTTTTGCACTTTACAACATCCAAAGGAGATGTTTTAGAATAAAGTGCACTCAGATCTCTCTTCCTACAAGGTGCTGAGCACTATTTTACTGGGCTGAATGACCTGAAATCCACCATATTTGGTGGTTGTGGTCATTGTGAAGGAGAATTCTGTACTTTGCAGGAGTGAATCCCTGTATATTACCCACTGTTTTCATTCCTTACTGTAAAATGCAAAGCTCTTTCTATCTTGCTTTTACATTGTATATAACAAATACTAGACCTGGGCACCTTGTGTAGTGTAGATGTTAAGAACTTATGCACTGGGAATACTAAAGGGAAATTATATTGAACACTGTGCTTCACAACTTGTTCACTGTGGTGTTCTACAGTGAAGTATTTCCTACTGTGATAGTATAGTATGTACATAACTGTTTGAAATCATAAATGTGACTTAGAGAAACATCAGCATAAACTTTTAAATCAGTATATTTTATAAATTTATGGAGAGCTCTTTTATAGCTTGTATTCTCAATGACTAGGGGTAACTTAAGTGCTAAAGATGACTCCTGTTTTGCAAATGCTTACATGTGTAAGTTTTCACTGAAGTCAGAGAGGCTCCTTGTCATATTGCCTGAATTTGTGTGATGGAAGACTAATTGACTAGAGGATTTTGTTAACAGCTGTCTCTATCCTAAAGTAACCTTAATTCAAACCCTATGCAAAAAAAAAAAAGGTTATAGAAATTGTTTATATCAGTGGTTTTATTTATAGAATTATATCAGATATCAGTATTGACAAATACAATACATCCATGTTTACAGGGATTGTGTGTATCAAAACAAGGCTTTGAAGCCCAACATGTTTGTTCTGTGTTTCTTTAATATTAATAATGGCATTCTGAGGTTTTGGAATTGCTCATGTGAAATAGTTTACTACTTTCTTGATGTGAATGTCAACAGTAATTGCAGCATTAATTTCAGGTTGATGTGAATATTGAGATTTGCACTGTTTATGTAGAAGTAGTGTATTTAAAAATCAGTCTATGTGCTAATAACACAACCAATTTTAAGTGGCCGATGTTAAAGTATTGAAAAATAATTGTCAATGTAATATATTCAGGTTTGCTTTCTGAATGCTCTCTTTGGAAGTAATCTCAGTAGTGAACATGGCTCATTTGTAAAAGAAGACTTTTCCTCTCCCGAATAAACTTGCTGTAAATAAAACAAACAATCCACCATTAATACTTATTATGCAGACAGTATAAGTGAATTGGGAGATTGGAGAGCAGGTTGCTTGTGAAGTTTGCACTTTACAAAAAAAGTAAGTACAAAAAAGCAGTTTCATTCTGATTTCATTTAAGTGTAAGAAACTTTTGGATACCAGGTGGATTTGGAATATTGTGACCCAGCTGAAAGAACTTAAATGATAGGAACACAGAACAGTTGCTTCCCTGTTGGGAAATTTAAACTGGTTTTTGACAAACTGATGAAACAACAACGTTTGCACAAGATACTAAATGCTAGAGATAATGGCTCCATTGTCAGTCTTTTTTTCTACACAGGTTTTGAGAGACTGTTGTGAGACTAAAGTTATTAGAATACATCACTTGTATCGAAGACAGCTTTTATAGCTGAATATTTCTGTGTATTCTTTGTGCTCTCACAGTAGTTGTTTAATAAAAATTTAAACCCAAGTTATTTCTTTGGGGCAGGGCTAAGTACATGTAGGTGTCACCTTGTATTTGCTTTGAACCAGTTACCCAGTGTAGCTGAAATGTTTATGACCTCTGACTGCCTGCTGCCGCCAGGTAACAGCTCATGAGGAAGTGTATATGACACTAAGCTGTCTGGATTTTTAGATTAACATCTTTACATAAACAAATGCTTTTTTACATATTTACATATTTTATGATCTTTACAGAAATACCATTGCTTTTAAAGGAGCAGTGATCTCCACATTCAGTTAAAATATTTTTTAATAAAAAACCCCCACACTGATTAACCTGACAACTTTTCTTCTTGGAAACAGTGCCCTTTTCAAATGGCAAATACAACATCATGGACATTGATTTCCTGATTTCCTTAATGCCAGTTATCAACAGATTACAGTGATATATTCTTTCTGACAAGGCAGCTCAAGATTAAGTTTGCTTCTTGTTCTGATGTCCCTGCAGGAGACTATTTACTCTTGGCAGAACAGTGTTTTAGTGTGTTGACCAGCCTGGAACTCAAGGTCCTATAAAGACCATGGGCCAGGTTTTATATACTGAGAGCACTGTTTCAAATTTGAAGTGTACAAGTTCATCTTCATTAGTACTATAAATATATAGTTTCAGTGAAGAGATATTACCCTGTAAATTATGTGTATACTTGGATTAAGTTTTCTTCACAGTGCTGCTATACCTCAATTGGCTTTAGTGTCTAGTAATGATATGTCTGCTGTCAAAAATACAGTGCTGTCAGCTACGTTGTAGGCAGATTTTTTTGAAAATTCAAATTTCTTATGAGTAAAGATTTCAGTTCAGTGCGGATTTTAATCTGATCTTCCACGTACTCAATATCTGGTAAAGCCATTTCTTTGTAATACTTTTAGAAACACAAATATTAGTATTAGCATGTAATTCTTCTAAAGGATTTAGAGAAGTACAAAGAAGATAACATGACTTACTGAAATTTCTGTACTTTTAGGAAAAGAATCAGTGTATTTGGCATATGTATTGTTTACTGTTATGAAAAAAAACCCTGTTAAATACTTCGTTAAACAGTTGGGGACAAGGGCTGACATGTATCGCATCACAGAATGGACTGTGGCATCAAACTGGCACTACTGATGGACATATTTTCTCAGCCCTCTCCATGGCTACTTTTCAGAACAAGAAAACGATTCCTACACAGCTGCATCCCTTCTCAGTCATAGAACAGGGTAATTCTCAGCAGAAAATGTGTTCATTGGTTGTAATGAAATGTTGCACAAGCATCTTATGTTTTTAATCTGCATGTGTTCTCTGCATGCATGTAGATACATGCTGTATTGCATGTCTGTATCTCAATTTAAAGTAATAGGCCTTGATTAAGAGAACTTGTATTTTAAAAATGGGTTCTGGACTCACACAGATGGGGAGAACCAGATGAGGGGGGCTGCTACAGAAGAGGAAGAAGGTTATAGGAAGTCAGAGGTGAAAAACTTCTGGGAAGATATTTTCAGGGGTGGTTTCTCCCCTGGCTATCTCCATGTGCATGTATTATTCACTGACAATGAATTGCAAGCTTTCTTGCCATTTGTTGAACATAAACGTATTTTCTGCCTCTGCGGGTCCCAGAGCATGTGTGTGTGTAGCTTTATAATATTTACTTCATCATATTGAAATCATTTGTTATGGCTCAAGTATCATTCCAGGTGTTTTTACTAAGTTAAAGCTTCATTCTTTCCCCAAAAAAGTGACAGTGTTTTTCAAAATCCAGTTTTTACATGGCAAAACATGATGTTGCCTTCCTTCAGTTGAGATAGTTGACTGAATATTCTGGATCGAGAGAATAAAATATAACATGGGTGTTTCAGCTGTAAAGACATAAAAGTGCTTTGATCTTTGTCTGCCAGTGAGAAACACTTCTCAGTTTGGTCCTTTGACCCACAAGGCACTGGATTCTCTAAACGTCGAAGAAATGCAGAGCTATTCACTAGCTCTCACCTGCCATCACAGACTTTTATATATTGCATATTAATAGATTCTGAATGTTCAGAACACCTGTGTAGAAAAGGAAGACTGATTCCTGTAGTCTGAGCTAGAAAATAAAGTGGGCCTTTCAATTACACAGACCAGCTGAAACAATCTCTTGTTCATTGTACCCAGAAACTACATAATGGAGAAATGCAAGAGACTTGCAATAAACTAAATTTCAAGAAAACATATATTTGGACAACATTCATGTTCTGTGTGATAGAAACGGAAGCTAACTTCCTTTGAAATGCCATTAATAAAGGAAAGAAAAACAGAACTCTTCTTTAATTGCTTCAGGAACTGCCAAAAAACCTAACAGATGAAAATGCAACCTGATTGCTAACTTCTTACAGCTTTCTTAATATAGAGATATTTGTCAACAAATCCAGCATCAAATCTTAAAATTGCTCTCATTTATGTTCATCTGATTTTCCCTAGTTGTTTTTTTTTAATTTAAAATTTTTTTTTAAAATATATTTTGTTAAATGTGTAGTTATTTTAGTATGATTATGACCAAAGGTCTGTTTTCATAAGTAGGAGAAAAATTGAAGTATTTAGGATTAGGCCTTGTGAATAACCAAAAGAAATCTGTTTGGAAGGGTAACCATTTAAAAATATGCATATATATTAATGTTATTTGGTGAAAAAAACACGTCTAACCGTGTACATTTTATCTAAATTATGGGTGTGATTTTGTGTGACATTCAGCTATGCTGAAAAAGCTTTCAAATTGTCTTTGGAATTTAGAAAAGTGAGAAGAAAGGGGGAAATTTAAAGATGATGCTGCAAAGAAGGGACAGTGCTTGAAATTTGTCCCTAAGAGGTGACTGGTTAAAGATGTATCATTGTATGGTCTGCAGAAGCTCCCTCATTAGTAACAGTACGTATGCTTTTTTTTCTTTTAAAATGCTATACAGTGGAGAAAGTAAATTCACAAAAGCAGCAAAACCCTCAAAGCTTTTCACAGGTGTCTCCTTAATGAGTTATCATCCTTTGAACAGGTAACTACACTCTACATAACAGTTACCCTTGTTGAAACTATGCTCTCTCTCTGGTGATGTGTTCACTGTAGAGGGATGCTACAAATTGGAGCTCAAGGAGCTGTGTCCCTGCTGCTTTCACATTCAAGTGTTCATACAATTCTGCTTAGTATGTGTCACCATTGGTCCAAATGGTATGCAGCTGTGGCAGGTCAGTTCAATTTTAGTGCTGTGAAATTAAAAGGAAGACTTGAGATCTACTTCAGGACCAAAGACAACAGGATTTGAATCTTAACATACATATGGATTACAAAAATGAATAGAAGGTTGGCATTGGCTTTTAACCTTGCCAGTCTTAGAATGTTCCTGCAGCAAATATCGATGCTTACAGATATCTTTGCAGTACTGATCTCTGTCACCTGCAGAGAAAGAAACCTGCAGAATTGTTTCTTGACAGATAAAAACTTTTGCTGGAGTCCTAGTAGAAGAAATCATCCTTAATTTCTACCTTTACCTTAGAAGCTGTAAAGGCAAAAAATGAATTCTTGACAGATTCTGACAGCTGGTTATAAAGGAGCAGGCTGTGTTAATTTGCAGCAAGAGGAACAGGGCGTTCTATTTCATGTGTCAGTGTGGGCAGGGAGTGGGGAGAGGGAAAGAAATGGGAAGAAGGGAATGCTGAGTGCTTTGCTTCACTGTAATTTACAGGACATTCTGGTTGCATACCATTGGTTTTGAAGGAGCAATGATCACATTCAGTAAAAATATTTTTGAATGAAAAAACCCCACACAGATTAACCTGACAACTCTTTTTGGAAACAGTGCCATTTTCAAATGGCAAATACAGCATCATGGACATTGATTTCTTTATTTCCTTAATGCCAGTTATCTACAGATTACAGTGAAATTTTCTTTCTGACAAATACACCTCTAAAATTCTTTGTCATGCTAACAAAGTGCAAAACCTTGTGATAAAAGTTTATCAAAAAGCAAGAGAAGTAATTGAATTGGTTTATTTTGCCCAATATTCAGAAAATGAATGAGGATTGTTGGAGTGAGTCCAGTGGAAGATTCTGAATTTGATGGAAAAGTACTAGAAGAAAGGATAATTTTGTGAATACAGTGGAAAAAATACAGGAGAGCTGTCTTCTAGAAGACTGTTAGGAAGTTGTGGAAGGTTAGTGGAACCAGATGCCAGGTGAGTGCTCCTGTCTCTAGAGCTATTAAAGCCTAATCATGCTTTTATTTGAAGGATGATAAACCCAGCCTGTGAGACACTCCTGTCAGAGGCATGGGTTTTAGGAAAATCTGTTGCTGGGCTTCTGTCTTGGAGGTATTTCTCCTTATTTGCAAGTCTTTTTAACCACCAGGGTATGATCAACATTTGCTAAATCAGACTCTTCTGCTATGTTGGAATGATAACTGTAATTAAGGTTTTGATCTTCAGCAGCCTGTTTACTTCTTCAGGCTATGGTGTTCAAAATAGGAAGAGATTTTTTTTTTTTTCTTTTTTGTTGTCCTATGTTGTGTGGTTAACCACTGTGGTGGCTTCAAAGTTAATGCAAAGCAATCTGGAGAAGTACATCATGTCATTGTTAACAAGTCAGCCTCGGATTCCCATGGGAGAAGCTCTTGCCAGAGCTGTGCACAGTGCAGAGCAATAGTATGAGTATTCCCTGTGGTCTGCATGTCCATTGTTCTTCCCACTCTTGAAGTTATGCTGGGAACTCTTGCATAAAAATGTAAGAAAAACCCAAACCAACTTCTGAATGCTAGGCAGATGATACTTGGGTGAAGGTAGTTTTATTGGTAATAACCAGGGAGTTTATTGGCTGTTGCATTATGTATGATGTCTCTGGCAGTAGGGAAAAGTATCTGAACAAGTCTCTGAGACAGACAGGAAGTATTTGAGCCATTACTGATCTCCAGAACTGTCAGGGGCTTGGTTTTGAAGGAAAATATATGAATATGCCTATATATGGTAAAATCCTTTAGTATAATGCTATCATACCTAAAGAATCCTACATTTTTCTAGTATACGTTGGGATTAAATAGGTTATGCAGGTTTTGTTTGGGTTTTTCAGGGTGTGTGTGTATGGAGTTTGCTTTTTATTACTATTATTTATTTTTACTCCCCATATGGTATACTTAGTTCTGTTACTTTCCTGGCCATTTTACTTACGTTAACCCACTTACTTCTTTGCTTTCTGTAGTAATTCTGTTTGTCCTGAAAGGTAATACATGGATATTTCTGCCCCAAAAGAACTGAAGAGTCAAACAATCAATATATGGAGGAAGTAAAAGTGTGAAGAAAGGCTGTGCAGTAATAATTTTCCTTTATCAGTGTGGAAATACCCAGCTTAAATTGCACTGGTCATTAAATCAGTACCTTACTCTTCAGATGATGTAACTGATGAACAAAATGAATAGTGTTAGAAGTACAAAAAGAATAGTTTTAAAAATAACTAAATAATTAAAAATTTTGGGCTAGGGAAATGAGTGCAAACGGAAAGCTACAAGCTGAAGTAGCACCTTCAGACTTGGATGTAAATATACAGTGAAGAAGGTCCCAGATCTGGCTGGCTGACTTATATTTTACACTTCGAAGTAGAGGTAGGTCGGCAGCAGGTAGGAGAAATCAGCTTTGTCCTGCAGATGTGGAATTTCAGATTTTTGGGAACCTGTACTTGGATCCAGCAAGAGCAATAAGAGGCTAAAAACTGGTAGTCAGTCCCCAGAAGCTCTGTTTGTGAATCATCTTTGTGAAGATAGATGAAGTCCACAGGAGGATAGTTCACATCCATTCCCAATGAGCTGTAGTCACAATAACATTATTGTTTTCTACTTGAGATTTTATCAAGCAGCCAAAAAAAGCATATATGCTATTCTTACCTTATCTCTGCTGACAGAATGATCTCCAGGGCAGTGAAGCAGACTGGAAATTATATTCTGTGGTTTCAGACGAATGCTAGATCTTTTGGAGACTTCTTTTACCTTGTTATTGTACTTTAAATGAACTGTGTTTCAGTCATTATCTTCTCTGGAAATACCAAGTTGAGCTTTTCATAGAAAGGAACTATGACATATCAGATGATATGAAGAAGAAAACAAAATGTCAGAGAATTTTAAATGCTGCAAGAAGAGTTTGTCTTTTGACCTACAAGAGCAAGTGGTAGGCAATAGAGTTTTGAAAGGTTGAGTTAAACCAGCTGTAGTGTGTAAAGCCAACTGAATATTTTAAGAACGTCAGAAATGTGATGCTGAGTCAAACCAGCGGGACCAGAATTGCATGCAGCACTCCAGATTACAGCATGGGCTACACTGTGGCAGAATTATGCTGGCTGCTTTGTCCTCAGTAGTCTTTTTGGCGATGCCTGGTGTATTGTAGGCTGCCAGTGCACAATGCAGCAAGGATTGCAGGGAATCATCTGTGATTTCCTGACATCTTGTATCAAATGTAAATCAGTTGTCTCTAGACAAATAACTTGTGTTTGGCCAATTCATGTTGCCTGAAAAACATCCAGTCTTGTGTTGGAGACATCAAGACTGGAAGAATACGCTGCCTCTTTGGCATTTAACCAAATGGTTAATTATTGTGATAACTTTAAAAAAAAGTCTAATTTCTTATATAACTATTTGGAGCAGGTCTCAACTTTTTTTGTTTTGTTTTGTTTTTTTGTTTTCTGTGTTACTCTGTTTTTAAATGCTGTTTTCTTTAAATGATATTTAATTTCCAAAACACAAAGCAAATTTTTTTTCGATTCTGCTAGTTGTTACGGCAGCTCACACTAATGTTACTGGGTGCAATTCATAGTATTTCTGACTAGTATGAGTATGGATCTCTTGGAATTTTCCCCAGTTGATCCTAAAATCTCCTTTATACCCTCTCTGCTAAGGACCTTGCTTTTGGAGCATAATAACATAGCCTTGTATGCAAATTTTCTCTTAGGGTCGCATCAGGCTGGGCTCTGTGTTCTCCTGCTGTCTTCCACCTTTTTTTTTTTTGCACATAGGCACGAGCCCAGTGTCCTCAGGATGCCCCTGGTGTTCCATGACCTGTTCAAAGGCACGTGATGAGCCCCAGGGGAGCCACTCTTTGTTTAAGACTATTTTGTACTAATTCTGGATCTGCTGATTCTTTAAAGACTTCTCTCCAGTTATTAACATAATTGAAACATCTAATTTAAATGCATGATTTTCATTCTTTCTAAACACAGAACAAAAAGAGTTGCTGAGCACTCCTTTGTCACCAACGTTTTTCTTTCCTCTGGATAGTACTGCACTGATGATGCTGCTAAAATTATTCATTGTCCTCGGCAACTTTCCTAGCCATTTGTCATAGTACTCACAACATTCAGTATTTTCTTTAAGCTTTAAGCTACCTACAGCTTTAGACATTTCCGAATTTACACGTAGCTTTTGACTCCCTCTGGTGGTCTGGCAATGGTGCTGGCAGATAGATTAACTATCGCTGGCTGCAACAAGCAACACGTTTGAATGCTATGACACGGTATTTTATTTTCACCCTTAAGAAATAATAAAAAAATTGTACATGGCTGTTTCTCTGTTTTGAGGAGTAGAGGCCTAAAAAAAGTGCAGAACCATTGTATCTTTCTGAAAACATTTAACTACTAGTATTTTAAAATCCAGAATACTATACTGGACACTGTTTTCGTAAGTAAGTCAAAAGAATAGGAAAACGTCTTTGCCTCTGAGGTTCAATTTTTCTAGGAATATTTTCTTTTTTGAGTTTAAGCTACAGATTAGGCAACAATCTTGATCACATCTAGAATTTAGCTGAACTGTGTCTATAGGTTTTGTTATTGTACAAAGACAGTGCGGGGTCCCTCTTCACCTGCTTCCCTATGAGCAGTGTTGTACACCAGTTTGAAATTAAGCAGGAAAGAGGCTCACCATGAGAGTAGCACAATGAAGGACCCATGATTAGACCCTACCCTGGCTTTTCCCTGAACTTAAAAGTAGCCAAAGCACTTATCTAAAATCCTTAGATCTTTGAACAAGGCTGAAATGGTTTACACTGGCACAATAAAAATGAGAAACAGCAAACTATGGCATTTTTCTTCCCACTTTGCTTTCTATTTCTTACTACATGTTAATATAGGATAGCAAATTTACTGGCACCATACAATTGTAAAAATGCAGTTGTGGAGCAAGTTGCAATTCAGATATAAATACATTTATTCAATCTCCAAAAAACTGTGGAGTGTGGGGGGTTTTTTTAAGTTCTGGGAGGTGACTTTCTTTTGTGTGTGTGTAAATATGTGCATTTGTGGTGCAGAGGATGTCTCCAGACACAGTGTGGCAGGTTTAAAACGTAGTATGAAACACTGAGCTGGAAGAATATGATTTTAGTAGATACTGGCAGTGAGTGATACTCTGTTGCCCTTCCACTGGCAGTGCTGGCTTCCATTTCACATGAGTGGGCTTGGAAAGGACATCTTTTGGAGTCTGATTTTTTTATCTGCAGCACATTGAGTAATTAAACTTTAGATTCGGACAATCAATGTCAATGAGTGCTAGCCCTTGTCATTTATTAAAGACTGTGAATTAACATCAAGGGATTTCATGAAATAGTAAAAAAACCTGTCTGCCTGATTGGACTTTCAGTATCAATTGCCCATTATCAAGTGCAGTATGAACTGATTTACTTTGAAGGCAACAAATGACAAAATCGAAATTCCATTCTGAAGAAAGCTTTTCAGGTTCCTAAGTTTTGTTGAATGGTTTTGTGTATGATTCTAACTTTCTAACAGCCATAAGGGCTTGGTGGTTTATAAAATAATGGGTATTTGCAAATGTGACTGTTTTATTTCTAAGAAAATAAACTCATCTAAGTACAAAACCTTGAAATGTTGAAATAATTTAATAGTTTATTTCACTTTTTACATGACTCCTCCTTTCTATGAGGCAGGGGTGGCAGGTTTTATAATGGTCTTGTTGTCAGACTGTTGATTTAGTGGATACTGTTCAGTCTCACTTCCCTTCAAACAGCATGTTTATACTCTCAAAAAGGAGAAAAATGTTACTGTGAAATTATTTCCTCAAAGAATTTTCATATGGTTTGCTCTCAGTTTCATAGAGATTACTGGCATTCAGAAGAAATGGAGAACTGTGTAGTTGCCTCCTTTAGCTAACACTGTTGTACTAACTGAAAAAAAAACCCAACAACCAACTTGGGTTTCAGTAAAAGTTTTGCTTCTGTTAATGATTATGAGCTGTGCTCTTCACTCTAGAGAAATTAATTATCCCACTAATGAGTTTTGGCTTGAGAATTTTTGCACTTCACGTTCGAGAAAATAGCAGATGGTAGTAGGAGTTGATTATGATTGCCTTAAAATACAAATAGTATTTGTATTGCATCTCTGATCACTTGCAGTAGGAATATATTTAACATTCTAATAGGCATTACAATGTTGATTTTAATTGAAGGATAAAAGATTGGTAAAATTACCATTTGAGGAAAAGCTTTTTAATGTTTACTTTTTGTTTTATTTTACTATGGATATAAAAATCAGACATAGATGCTGTCTTCTGTAGCATCACATTTCCCTCAAAATTGTTTTCTTTCTCTGATGTATGCTATAGGTAGAAAATAATTTTAATAATCAGCAATATGACTAGCAGTTTCAGACAAACCTTTTGGAAAAAACCCAACATATCACTGGTCAGTGTGCCAAACTAAAACCAGAGTAGTAGGTAAACTTGCATATTAAACACTTTTTCTGACCATTAAGCATTACTGACTGTTGACACAAGTTGGATGTTAATCTTGGATTCTTCCCTGCCACATCAGTGGTGAATAGTATTTGTCTAAGAAGCCAAAAATTTGGTCTAGAATAAAAAACTCATTGACCCTGTAAGATTGCTTACAGGAGGTTTTTTCCCTCTCCTCTGGGTTTTAAGCATTCTATTTTCATATGTCGCCTTTATAAATGCAAGTACTTTATGAATAGTTTTTTGTGATTCCTTGTTATAGAATGTTTAATATCTTAGCAGAGATTAAAGTGCTACTTTATTTAAGTTAGTTTATATTCTCTCTAACTTTAACTTTTCCTGCATTTTGAACTTCCTCCTTTCCACAAACCAGGTATCTCTCTTATGTTTGCTAGCCAGCTGCTTCACCTTACCAGCAGACTATTTCCAGCCAAGAACACGTATACTTTGGTCTGCCCCAACAGTGTAATAAATAGGCCATTTCCAGAAAACAACCCTTTGTTTAAGGTTGAAAAAATAAGGGACAGTTGACAAAATATGCAGGATCATGCTTCTTTTCTCTATTACTTTAATGCTGTCTATTCCAAATCCATTGTTGTATTCCATCATGGGTTCTCTACAAGGGAATCTTCTCAGAGCTGTTTTGGGTGTATGAAAGTTTCATTAATGTTAAAGCAGTTTCCTAAGCATTTCAAAATGTGCTAATTCCTTTTGCATAGATGTCTCACTTCATAAATAGAGGTTGTTAAAATAATAAGCCTGATGAACTGTAATGTAAATATTTTAATAGTATTGCTGGTAGCTTTTAGTGAAATGATGTGATCATTGCTAGCAAAATGTGTTAAAATTGCTGTGAATTGATATGAATAATCTTCATAGGCAAATTAGCTCTTTTAGAAAATTTAAATTTTAATTTTCATAGTCTTATCTGTAAAAGCACTAGTAGTTATAATATCAAATATTTTGAATTATCATTCTTTTCCTCCCTAATTTTTAACTTGTCTTTTCTCTCCAGTAAAAAAACATGTTAAAATCAGTTTGGTGTCCTCTGGATCTTCTGAAAAAATATGTAGGCAAAAAAATGCCTATATGCCTACATTTATTACTTATTTCTCCTTTTCCTTTTGTTACATTTTAAAATCCTCTTTCCAGTCCTGTACTACTCCATTGTATTTTTTAAACACTGTTATGTTCTGCTACCATTTCATTTCACTTTTAAAATCTGAAGAATATTTTGTTTGAAATTGGACTGTAACCTGAAGTTACTATAAAAGCAACTTGACTAAAAGACAACTTAAAATATCTGAATTTTGTCTTGTTATGCTTTTAATAACACTGGGAATGAAAAGAAAATTACTTGAAACACTGAACAGGACATTTCATGCCTGTAATAGAGTTGCAATAGCTGTGATGGTCTAAGGATGATGGCAGCAAAAAAAGATTTGTTGGAAGTAGTATTTATTACATTGAGGATATAGCTGGGAATACACTAACAAGCTTTTGGTTGTATAAGCCTGGGTCTGTTCCTGGTCAATGAGTGATTCAATGGAAACTGCAGATCTTTAAAAGGCTGCATGCTGTTTCTCATGTTTCAGCTGATGATCAGAACCAAGCAAAACTTCAGAAAGCATCTGTCTCTAGTATATGTGAACACACACAAACCAGACAATTGTTTAGAAATTCTGTTATGTGAACAACTCTCCCAATGCCCACAGGCAATGACATGTTTACATTTAACAGATCTATTTATAGGACAGACAGTAGTTTTACATTTGCCCTAATTTGACTTCTGACTTTGTGAACTTGTAATTTCTGAAGACTAAAGTGTGCTAGATCCAGAGGAGTGCAATGCATGTAAAACCAAAAATTGCATCCAGCCTGTTTTTTGAATCTTCATCATCATGCATGACAGTCATCTTCACAAACTTAGCCAGATTCCTGTGGCTTTACTGACTTCTCATTTCTGTGGATGAAAAGAATTGTAGAAGTCTGCACTATGACCCAAGGATGTGGAGCGAGACATTTGAATAATGTGAATTCATGTTGTATGTAGCTACACCATATCTCTGCAAAACCTGTTCTTTCTGTGAAAAGTGAAAAGTAAGTAGCAATTTGTGAGATTTTTTTCCCCAACTGGGTCTTTTTGCTATTTTTTCAGTGACAGTCATGGCTGCAGCTTCCCAAGTTTTGTGGAATTGGTATGTCATGTTTTTCTGATGTAGCATTTGATAAAGATACGCAGTACTACTGGAATTGTTTCAGCTAGTGTTTTTATTCTAGCTAAATGTTGGAAATGCATTTATTTTCTCAAAACATAGGGCGTAATCTCTGTACCTTTCTTTCCGTGTTTTTTTTTTGACCAAGGCACAGGTGAGTCCTGAGCAGGTGGCCATGCTGGGGTCTGCTTGGTCTGGAACACGGTGTGTAAGCTCTGCGGGGAAAGCGCCATTAAACAGACCAAAACCCCACGAACGAGCGTGGGTGAATGGTTTCAAGGTGGGCGAAGAGGTGACCAGAGACGGGCAGAACTAATTCTGCGTTACCTTTTGCGGAAGGGGAAAGTGTAGCAGAGGGGGGGGCGGTGTGTGCTCATCGCTGGCCGGCGGAGGAACAGAGCCAGCTGAAGGAACGTGCCATGCTCCGCCCGCGAGTGAGCGGGCTCTGACGGGGCAGCTCCTGCCGCTGCCCGCGCTGGCAGCCCGCTACCAGCGGTACCTTCAGCGGCGCGGCGGTCGCATTAAAAGCCTCGTTCTCTCCCTCCCCCCCTGTTCCTCCTGCTCTCCCCACGCCTCCGCGCTGCCCGGGGGCAGCTCGGGGTCCGGCGGCAGCGGCCGTATCGGCCCCTCACTCGGTCCGCACCGCCCCCCAGGCGCCGCCGCTGGCCCGCCCCCGCCCCGCGCTGCCACAGGGTCGCTGCCTCCCGGGCTCTCCCAGGGGTCCGCCAGCGCGCTCGGCCGCGGCGCTCCATGTCCCCCCGCCGCTCCGGGGCCGCGGCCCCCGTCCCCGCGCTCCCCTGCCCGCCGCCCCGGCCCCTCTCCCCCTCCGGGTCCCGCCCTCGGCCCGACCGATGGCCCCAGGAGGCGGGCTCGCGGCTGGAGACGAGATCGAAGCGTTGGCCGTCGGATTGCCTTGGGAGCGGATTCCGAGGCCTCGGTCAAGCGCTCTCGGCCAATGGCTCATCCGAACGGTTGCGGCGCGGGGCGGTCGGCGGCGGCGGGGCCCGGCGGTGCAGCCGGCGGGCCGGCTAGAGGGCCTGCGGATGCGGGAACGGCGGCGGTAGGGCCTGGCAGCGGGTCGGGGGCGCTCGCCGGTCGTAGCGCGCGCAGGGAGGCGGTGAGCCGCCCCGGCCCGGCCGGAGGCTCCGCGAACATCGCCCGCGGGGCTGCGGAGCCCTCCCGGACCCTCACGGAGCCCGCAGGGAGCCCTCGGGAGCCCTCACGAGCGCCGGGGGGCTGCGCTCCCTCTGGCCGGCGCGCGGCCCTGAGCGTTGGCGCCCCGGAGCGCCGAGCAGTGCGGTTTTTGTGCGAGCGCCGCATTGGCAGGCGCACATGCTGACGGTGTGCATAAAGCCGACATGTCCCTTACGGCCTTCGTGTCTGCCGATTATCTGTGCTGTAGCGTTCGTATGAAGGCTTTCCGTCCTTCTCTTAACCGCAAGCCTCAGCGATATAGTGACAGTCTTCATAATTTTGTTTTGTAAAAGCTATAAATAGTGTACTTGTTCTCCAAATTCTTTATGTCACAGATCGTGTGTTTAGCTGAATGAGTAAAAAGCAGCTTCATTTTGAAGCGTGGAAGTATGTAAGGAACAGGAAACATGACATTCCTTTGCCGTGGATTCTTTAATTCGTGGGATTAAATTCTGTGTGTGAAATATGGTGATGTGTGTGTGCCTCTCTGAGCTCAGTCCTCGCTTGAGGTGGACCTGGAGTTATTTTCAGAGAT
>CM031861.1:46390719-46585611 GCA_018697195.1 Certhia americana | reverse complement strand
TCCTCCCCCCGCGCTGGCATGCCCGCTCCAGGGTACTTCAGCGCGCGGGTGGGGCGGTCGCATTAAAAGGCCTTCGTTCTCTCCTACCGCCCTGTGGTCCTCCTGTCTCCTCCGCCTCCGCGGCTGCCGGGGCAGCGCTGTCCGGCGGAAGCGGCCAGACGGCCCATCATATCGGGGGTCCGCCCTCGCCATCCAGGCCGCACGCCGTGGGCCCCCCCCGCCCCGCGCTGCCGGCAGGGGGCGCGGCTCCCGGCGCTCCCGGGGCCGCCAGCGCGGCGCGGCGCGGCGCTCCAGTTCGCCGCTCCCGGGGCCGCGCCGCCCGTCCCGCCGCCCCTGCCCGCCGCCCCGGCCCCTTGCCCCCGCCGGGGGCCACACGGACGACCCATGGCCACAGGAAGCGGCGATCGCGGCTGGAGAAGGAGATTCGAGCGGTGCGCTCGGGGAGTGCCAGTGGGAGCGGATTTCCGAGATCGTCAAAGCAGCTCTCGGCCAGCTCATCGCGAACGGTGCGGAGCGGGGCGGGCGGCGCGGCAGGGTGGGCACGGCAGGTGAAGCGGCGGGCCGGCGAGAGGGGCCTGCGGAGTGCGGGACGGCGGCGGGAGGCGGCAGCGGGTGGGCGCGGCCCGGCAGGCGCGAGCGGCGCGCCAGGGAGGCGGGAGCCGCCACCACGCGACAGCCCGGCCGGATGGCGACGCGCAATGCCCGCGGGGCGGCGGAGCCCTCACGGAGCCCTCAGGCGGAGCCCTCACCGAGCCCTCAGGGAGCCGCCGGGGGGCTGCGCTCCCTCTGGCCGGCAGCGCGGCCCTGAGCGTTGGCGCCCCGGAGCGCCGAGCAGCCCGGTGTTTGTGACGAGCGCCGCAGTTTGCAGGCGCACATGCTGACGGTGTGCATAAAGCCCGAAATGTCCTTCTGCCTTCGGTGTCTGCCGGAGTATCTGTGCTTAGCGTGTCGTATGAAGGCTGCCGTCCTTTCTCTTAACAGCAAGCCTCAGCGATATAGTGCAGCTTCATTAATTTTGTTGTAAAAGCTATAAATATTTTACTTGTTCTCTCAATTCTTATGTCACAGACTTCTGTGTGTTTAGCTGAAGGAGGTAAAAAGCAGTGCTTCATTTTGAAGCGTGGAAGTATGTAATGAACGAGGGAGAAACAGGAAAGTTCCTTTGCCGTGGATGCTTTAATTCTGTGTGAATTAAATTCTGTGTGAAATATGGGGATAGTGTGTGTGCCTCTCTGAGCTCATCTGCTTGAGGTGGACCTGGAGGTATTTTCAGAGAGCAATCAAGTCTGTGAAGACAGAATTTGGGGTGAATTCAGAGGTGATAAGTTAACAGAGCGGATGAGGAATAACGCTGACATCACTGGAAGTTTGTTGTGAAAGCAATGATAGCAATGAAATTTGTATGTTTAAATGGGGAAGGAAACTGCATGATTCAGCTCTATAGAAATACAAATAAAAGAGGAAAAGCCTGACTCAAAGAAAAGAATTTAAGAGTAAATGGGTATTAGATAACATTTATATGTGTTGGCCTTAAGAGCAACTGAGTGGTGTTCCTGACACTGATGTTTTGCTAACTAAAAATAAACATGAGTGAAAAGATGGAAGGTATGTTTAGTTTCAGGACTTGCATCATTAAGTGATAGACTATGAGCTAATCAGAGATCACTTCAAGCAAAGGCAAATATGTTTTTGCTGTCTAGCTGGGAAGCATGATCTTCATAGTTTCAAGATGTACTTATGTATTTCAGAGAGGTAGAGAGAGATAGCCAGGAGATGTTATTGGCAGTTTGACTTAAATTTCTCTAACTTTGTATGTTTTAACTAGCTGAAACATATCAAGAGAAGATTATGCAATCTGCATAACTTTGCACCTCAGTGGTTTTCCTGTGAAGGCATCTTCTACATTCTGTACCAGTCAAAATACAAATTATCGAAGCATTTCTTGATCTTTAAAACATAGGAAAGTATCAAGCGCAGATTTTATCTCTTTTTGACAGCACATGAAGTACTAAGTCAATGTGCATGACTTCTAAGTCTGGCTAACTGAGAACATAAGCAGGAAATCTAAATGACCATAAGAATCTCTTCTTCTGTATTGGAGAAACACAGGAGGAGAGTAATTTATTTAATGAAATGCCTTCTCACTTGAGAGTGTCGAGAACTGGAACTTTGTGTTCCAGATCCAGGTGTACCTAGCAGGTTGCAGGCCAAGATTTTCAGCTAGTGAGGCTACCAAGGAGAGGCAGTGCCTCTGTTCCACCCGTGAAGGGAAATGTGAACTGAAAGGCACTCTGATGCATATGCCTGTCATTACTTAATCTGAAGCAATTAACTTAAAATTTCAGTATCCTGAACTTTACTGCATCCTTCTGTACTGATGTTCAGTTTTGACTTGGGAATGGATAGTAAAAATAGTTTTTTTTGGCTGAATGTGAAACCATATGTCATAGGAATGATTTAAAAGCATGGGGAAGAGGGAGAGGGAAGAGAATCTTCATTCTGACCATGTGTGTGGGGAATTGGCTTCAACTCTTGAATGCTGGAGCATTTTAACAGAGGATATCAACATTGGTAGGAATAGTGTTTATTGCTCTTTCAACACAGGTGGGAATGAATCCTTAGGGAAAGCTCTCTTGTAACCTCTTCAATCTTGCACTATTGCAAAATAGACTTATTTTACTAGGTCTCAGTTACAGCTCCTTTTGGGAATTGGGGATTAGACAACTTGATAAAAAGTTTAATGGTCCAAGTTATTGTTTGGGCTGTTTTGCATTAGCAAATTTCCATCTCTTGAAGCTTGTAGCCTAAATAAGATGAAGGAAGGAACAGCAATGACAGCTCCCAGTACAAATGTCTGTGTGGATACACAAGGCAATAGTATGTACTTCTGATGAAATGCAGCACTTGAGAAGTGCAGTATTTTGAGTGGACTTGATTATTGTATTGTTTATTCTGTTCAGTTCTGCTGATGGATCTACTCCTTAACAGAAATCTGTGTGTAAAACCTGGCAGTGGATCAAATATAAATGACAGTTTAGGTAGGATTTTGGATGCATGAAAATGACCCTAGAACAAATTTCTGTGTCTGATTGATTGCATTTGAAAGGTTTTCTGAGCTTGCTGAACTTTAAGAAAAAGAGAGAAGAGAAATATTGGTAAATTGATTACCACTTCTGCTATTCTGTATGTAATAGTCACAATTTGGATCAGAGAAAATGTGTATTCTGTGTCAAGCCTGTGACTTGCATTGCTTTTCACAATGGATGAATAGATGGATAAAAAAGGGTCCTTAACCTGACTCAGATTTTGTTAGCCACTTAGCATGTTTGTATTATATTTCTCTACTTCAGAACCAGGACTCAGCTGCAGTGAGATTCATGCCATGTAACACAAATCTTGGTTTGAGCTCTTCCTACATCAGCATTCTGCTAAAAGTTTGGGTTAAAGCTGTTCTGTGCAGGGTGCTGAGTTAGCCTTGGCTAACACCACATGCCCAACCAGCTGCTCAGTCTCTCCCCTTCCTTAGTGGGGCAGGGGCGAATGGTAGGATAAGATTGTAGCTTCAAGTAAAGACAAGGAGATCACTTAGAAGTTACTGTTCTGGGCAAAATGGACTTGATTTGAGTGACTGAATTTAATTTGTTGCCAGTTAAAATATAGTCAGATACTGAGACAGAAATACAGACGTGAAGGTAGCACCTTTTCTCTCCTCTTTCCCGGGCTGAACTTCACTCCTGTGCCCCTCCCCGTGTGGTGTGGGGGGCAAAGCTGTCATGGTGCAAGATAGTTTCTTTCCTCTGCTCTGGTATAAGCTCCCCACTGACAGCAGTCCTGCTTTGGAATAGGCTCTCCATGTGGTACAGTTCCTTCAGGGCACATCCACCTAGCTTGGGTCCTCCCTGGCACGTCCCTCGGGTCCCTTTTCTGGCACCGTGGAGCGCCTCTGCCCCTCTTCTTCTCTGACCTTGATGTTGGGGTTTTTTTGCTGTTTCTTAAATACGCTTTGCCAGAGGTGTTGTCTGTTGTGCTGAGGCTCTCAGCTGTGTCTGGCTGTGGTACTGTTGGAACTAGTTGGGCCTGGACAGAGCAACCTCTGGCCTTTTCCCACTGGAGCTCTTCCTGCAGCCCCTCTACTGCCAACACCTTGCCGGTTATAACCAGTATGGCAGGATTTTCAACAACTGTAGCAGCTGGCAGAGAAATCATCCTGTTACCCTGAAGGTCACAAAGATGTGGTCCTTGGATAGTCTGTAGCCGGTTCAGTGCTTTCCTCAAGTGTTCAGTGTTTACCTCCTGAGTAACACCTCTAGAATGGAACTGAGAAAAAACTCCAATTTTTTAGAAATAAAATCTTTGAGCAGTTTTCACTTATTAAGCTTTGTGAGTGTTCCCAACTGGTTTAACTAATTTTAAAAGATTCCTTCTAAGCAAGTGAACTGAAGAAATTTTTATTGCTGGTTGAATTTTTTCTAACATTGCAAATGAACAGCATGATGGTGAAGCATGGTCATGACAGTTAGTGGATGCTTTAAGTATATAATTGCTTGCTCACAGAATATTGAAAGAGGTTAAAATACTAAATGCTGAATATCTGAAACTAATGTAAATGTATTTTAAAGTCCTCTCAGAACTAAGAAACACAATTGGTAGCCAACAATCACATTGCAAGGCCATCATGTATTTTTGATGAAATAGTAGCATCTCATAGGAAGTGTCTACAATGAACTTCAGTATGAAAGTTGTATCTGCTCAGGGCATTTTTAGGACATCAGTATTCTCATGTTTTCTTTTCTTTCTTTGGAAACAAAGTGAGGAAACCTTAGGTTGGTTCAGTAGCCAGCTGAATGGATAAAATAAAGGATCCATGAATTTCCATGGGTGTTTCCGGCCATTCATTGTTGCTGTAATTGGAATGTGACCTTGCTCAAGTTCAGTGAGATGTATGGCTCTGTCTGGAAAAGCACTGAGGGGGCGAATTTTTATCGCTCAAATGAGGTAGAATGATGTAGTTCTGTAGAAACCTTAGCCACTGTGAAATATTGTATTACTGTGGGGAGAGAACGTGTGCCCAGGAAGTTCACGGATCTATATGCTACCAAGAGCATTGTGACATTGCCATGAAAATAGAACATTACCAACAGGTGTCAAGTTTGCTCCTGGAAATACACCAACATTGTAATAATTTTTTTTTTTACCTAGTGAATTTCTTACTACTTTTGCTATTCCATTTCTGTTTGATTTGTCTTGTCAGGGATCTCTTCTCTGACTGCCTTTCCTCTCAACACCTTGTTTCTATAGTTTCCTATTAGACCTATCCTCACATTTAGACTGGCAGAATAATGGAACAGAGAGGAGTTAGGAGCAGAGTAGCAGACCCAAAGGATTACGAATTATTTTACATATCTAATTTTGTTTGTCACCTTCTATGCCGCTCCCTTATCTTGATACAAATAGGACTTAAAAATAGAAACATCTTTTCAGTTTTCATCTGTTTTGCAACCTTGTGAAATACAAAACCTCAGATGTATGGTTAAAGCTTATCCTCTGAGCAAACAAGGGATTTCTAAACCTCTTAGGACTCATGCCCTACTTAGAAGGTGTTTATCAAATTTGTTTGGTTTTATACATACAGTTTGTAGTGTGATTTGTATATGCAAAGCTTTCCTAAGAGATTGACATCTCTACCAGAAAAGTTTGCAGACCATGTGACATGCCTTTTTGCATGTCACAAAAGTAGAAGTGGAGGACTCTCTTCATTTGTTATCTTCTTTGTTTTCGTCCTATTGCATTCACTGTCACATTTACAGAACAAGCTTACTGAGGACAAACATTTTTCTGAATGAAGAGCAAAGGTGGTGACAGTACTGATGTGTTATCTTATTTCTGACTGACAGCTTTGTTTCTTCAGATAGCCAGGGGTGTTACAACAGTGTAAGTGATGATGTGGATCATCTGCTTGTACTCACGCTGCGTGTTCATCTGGAGTAGAAAATGCTAGCATGTGATTTCACAAGTAACCAAGCTGGTCTAACACCTCGCTGCTATTATGTAGAGTAGTTCTTTCTTCCTGCCTTTAATCAAGCTGCTTCTTCTCTATGGAGCTTCTCCTGTTTATGTGTTCCTGACCTCTCCCTTGTGTTGATGAACACCAGAGGTGGGAGTTACTGTGCTTGGCCAGCAGAAAACTCTGTGCTTCTTGTTCTGGGGCCTGATGTGTCTGCTGGCTTGCCAAGCTCATTTGCCTCCACAGGGGTCTGAGTAGTGTAACAGCTGGTGGAAAATGAACAGTAACAGCAGCCAGTGGAGGGCAAAGGTGAGGGGAACTGTGAGGAAGCATGTAGTTGCTTTTAGTGGAATGAACTAAGTATTTTGGATATTTCGGGCTTATAACGACTTACATTTAGAAGGATATTTCTATATATTATGAATGTAATTATTTTATAAATTGGATGTTTCATGTAGTAATGTTTGGTTAATTGCACTTTTGCCTTGTTTAAAAGTTACAAGAAATGGTAGCCAGATTTATCTGTGAATAATTACTGGTATATGTCCATATTATAGCTGCTCTCAGTTCCTTTAAACTAAATTCAAGGATTAAAGGTTAAGATTACCTTTTTCTATAGGGAAATAAATTCATTAGCATAAACTCAGGATCCCTGATGCCACTTTTGTTTGGGTTTGATTTACATGATAGTAAAGAAGGGGGCAGAAGGTAAGGACCTTAACTGTACCAAATATGAGCCATTCTCCTTCCCTGCCAAATCTGGGCCATTCCTCATCCCCACAAATTTGTCTTTTTAAGAATAAAGTCTTAGAATTTAATGGTTCAGTTCTTCACAGTTTTCTCTGCACTGAATGCAGTTTAATTTGAGCCGCTAAGGAGCGACTGAAGACAATAACTTCATAAAATGCCAAGTGGCAGGATGCTGAGATAAATTGGACGAACTAAGGATGTCTGGCTATGAGTGTGAGGTGGGTAGCCAGACCTTTAATAATTGGAGAGCATTTAATCTCTGCTCCAGGCTGTGGAGGGAGATGCTGAATTTAGGCATTTCTCTGGTGTTAGCAAATCTGTGGCAGAATGAATAGAGGCAGATTTTAGTAGCTGCTCTGATTAGTGATGCTATCAGTTGCTCAGGAGTTACTTCAGGAGGTGTTGCATGAGTTTCCACAAGTTCCCACCCCACTGGTGATCTGTGTGTGAGTGGTATGATTCCACTCAGAATTTGTATGCATAAGCTGAAATCCTTTACTATAATCTCATATTACCTAGGGTTGTAAATTGTGCTTCTTTAACAAAAAGTGGGTGGGAAATCCCTTTTATTTCTAGAATTTGGAATGCAGTTCACCTGAGACCAGAAACTTGCTTTATCTCCATAAAACTTTTGCAAAGGCAACCAAGATATGAAAACACCAACAGCTTACAGGCCCTCCCATATTTTTCTGCAGTTAATTATATGAACAAGTTGTAGGTCATCTTTTTAAGTGTGCCTTATCTCAAACTCAGATTTGTGTGGGCTTAAGGTTGCAGCTACCCTTCTGTTTTTCTTTTTACTATTTAATTGCAGTCTCCTTACCTTAATGGGAAGAAAATGGTGTGCATTAATCTAGGCTTTAATGGGACTTTAATGCATTAGAGCTGGGTTTAAGGAAAGGCAGAGTAAGGACCTGTTGTTTTTAGAACAGCTGGTAGAATAAAACCAAAACAAAGCCACAAAAATACGAACCCCACCAAAACACCAACCAACCAACTTGCTTTCAACCAACCAACCAACCAACCAACCAACCAAAAGGTACTTTCTGTCTTAACACTGGTAGTTATGTATCTGAGGCAATTGTCTCTGAGACTGACACATGTAGGGTACTATTTTTCAAGAATTTACTTGAGGCTTCCCAGGTAGACCTTGAAAGCTAGAAGATTAGAAATGGTGGGAACTGCAAGATCTTGCCTTTTGGGGAACAGAGGCTCATCTATGTGCTTTCATCTGAGCTTTGGGTCACCTCAAGGATGAAAAATGTCTCTCTTCTGACCTGGCAATTAATTAGTGATTTCGTTTTTTGACAGTCATTTTCTATATCTTTTTGTGACAACAGAAATTGGATTCCATTGCCATCATCTCTTAAATTTGCAGTGTGCTGCAACATAGCTGTTTGGTAGAGAATGTACAAGAGCTGCTGTCCTTATGACATGGCTTAGTTTTTGCCTTCCATCTAATAGGTTCTAGTATTTTGTTGTTGTTATTAGTAGCAACAGGAAAACTGTTTTGTCCTTTGAGAAATAAATCATGGCCAAGCAAGATTGGAGTGAATTCCTAACTATCAGAGCATGTGCTTTTCCTGTTCTCCCAGTCATTCTTTGATCTTTGTAACCTAAACAAAACAGAGATGGGAAGAAGCTAAATTTTGATCATCCTTCCTCAGTGTGGTTGATAGAATTGTTTTCAGTTAAATACTCAAAGATGATAGTGGTCTTGTTTCCCACACTTTGTGTTTCCCATACTTGGGTATGACACACATTCTTATTTCTTGAGTTTACATTGCATTTGACTGAATGGGCCAGGTTTTATTCAATTGTAAGCCTGTCAGTATTCTAGATGATACATTGTGACTGCCCTGGCTCGATTATTTACTGTTCTCATGGCCTTAACATTTAACAAAATTTGGTGAGCTTGAATATAAAAAAAAAAAAATGGTTTGAAGCAGTTTTCTGTTCTTAGTATGTGTCATCATAAAATAAATTTCAGTAGTAGTGGTACTTTGAAAGTAAATTTGGCTATACATAAGTAGATTGGAAAGCCTGTAATATTTTTCTTCAAGGCAAGCTTTGGCTGTCAAGCAGGAAAATTGTGTAGATACTATATAGTTGCACAGTAAAAAGGTGCCATGCCCAGTGTGTACTTAAGAGGCAGATAAATGACTGACTGAATATAATTAAAAGAGTTAGTGAGTAAAATTAAATATCTTTGGATAGCTGACTCTGTATCTTCTGGTTTTACATGTGTGACATCTGCATCAATGTGTAACCTTTCTATCAGTAGTGCTTGTTGGGCTGCACATGTTCTCTGGATACTTTTCTGCTGTCTCCAGAGACTTGGCTGGACAAGATCCTGGACAACCTACTCTGTTTGGTCTTGCTTGGATCAGGGGTGTTGGACTAGATTATATTCAGAGGTCCCTTCCAACCTCAGCCATCCTCTGATGCTGTTAATTCTTGCTTCTAAGTAGTCAGTAGGAATTGTAAGTGACATCTATTGTTTTTCTTTTTTTTTAATGTAAACCTTGTAGAAATCTAGGAGTAGTTTTATCATTCATTTTAATTTAAGTAGCTTCTGGTCCAGATTTACTGAGTGCTGAGCACAAAGCAGAATGAGTACTTGGAGACTTCTACTGATACTCCTTTCCAAGCCAATGCTCTTACTATTTGATACATTGTGAACAAACAAAAGTCAGCTTTAAGTGCATAGTCAACTTGTTCCTGGTTAAAACTCCACGTGTTTCATGCTTTTTCTGCCAGATGAATATGAAATTAGTTTTGGATCCAGGATTTCCAGATCCTCCTCTGGAATAAAGCTCAATTTTTAAATGGCCTTCTTAATAAATGTTCTGTGGGAATCTACAAGGTTTTTCTTGTTTTCAGCTGTTTTACAGAAACTCTGGAATCTTTGTCTGGTTACTGTATTAGGCAACTGACCCCTTTGGGATCCTTCTTGATGCATACCACTCCTAGATAAAAGTCCTTATTTTTTTCTATTTGGGAATAACCATATTCCAAAATGTTATAGGATGTCTGAGGGAAAACTCATAAAATACTGCAGCATGCAACCCTTCAGGTACTCTGAGCCTTCAATTTTACCTTTAGAGAGACCAGGAGTTTTAGGGATTGAGTACAAATAGTTAGTAGTTTCTTTTCTCAGTCCCAAGCTAGTTTCCTTGTGGAAAGGCTTGAAGGGAATTTACAAAGCAAATCTCAACTTCCTGGAATTCTGCACATCAATGTACAGTCCCTTTGTGATCCTGGAAATCTCATATTTGTCCTCATTACCCCTTGTCCCTTTCCTACTTTTTTCTTTCTGGGCTCCAGGACAGAGCAGTTGAAGCAGCAGTATCTTCTATTTGTACAACTCCATGCTTCATCTAATTAATCTCACCTCATGCAGTGTCTTCATTTGAGACTAATGATAACCATGATCTTTAGACTTCAATGCATTTGGACAGTTGTGCTTTTAAAAGTCTAAAATAAGTTACCTGAATGTTTAAGATTTTGGTTAAGAGTGGGTGAAATGATACAACATGTGATATAACATGCTTCTAGATTTATCTGCTTGCTTACAAGGAAAGATTAAAGTTTTTTTAGCCAATCAGGTTCTGTAGGTATTTTGCTCTGTATTTCCTGTTCCTAAATACATCCTATTCAAATTCAGATCCCCAGGGCCTGAGTCAGAGGTTGAGCCTCTTTGCTTAAATCATTATGATAGGAGATTTTATCTGATTTATGCACTTTTTTTCCTTGTAGCTGTGTAATTCAGAAGAAAGGGAAATAAAATACGAAAAATATGTCTTTTAATCTAGGTCATTTGGCATATAAGAAAAAAAGTGGTTTTCTTCATACTCTTTCTTGCTGTAGATGTTGAGCTGTTGAGGGAGGCTCCCTAAGTAACATGTAACTGCTGTTGTTAGCACAGGATCATGTGTATTCTTATCAGTGTACCACAGCAGTGTGATATGGGTTTTTAATTGTAGAGAAACATCTGGTGCATGGAGACTTGATAACAGGAGCAGGGCTGTTGATAGTTGTTGCCATAGTTGTGATAGCTGTGTTATCCAAGACACATTCCTTCTGAAAAAAGCAATTGTCAGACTCTTAAAAAATTACCTTTTCTGGATTAATATTGGGAACACTTGAGAAACCACATATATAGTAGTCATAATCTAGACAAACTTCAGTGTTTTGCTTTGTTTTTTTATCTGATACTGTTGAGCCATCGCAGGAAAAGTAATAGTTTACCAAAGCAGTTATTTGGTGTCTCACAGAACAACAGGCAGCAAGCAGGTTCCTTAGTTCTATTGAAACCATGTCATCATTCACTATGAACCAATCTTGGTGTACTCTGGAATTGAATAAACTTGTAAAGTTACTTCTTGAAGTGAATTCTGAAGGCAAGAGAGAGCTCCTAATCTGTATTCAGCTATGATTTTTTTTTTTTTTTTTTTTTTTTAGCTGTATGCAATGCTGCCATCCTTTTCGTTCTCTCTCCTTCTCCCTAGCCTTGCTTTTAGAAAGGAGTTTAGAGCTAGATATTCCTCTCTCCCAGCCTGCTAACAACCTCTGGGTTCTTCAACAAGTGCCTGGAGGTTGTGGTAGCATTCGTCAGAAGGATGACTATTTTACATTTTAGCATGTGATTCAGTGGATGGTTCAAGATAGACCATAGTTTTAACCTAAATATTAGTATTAGAAGTAATATGCATCATTCTTGACCAAGGATAAATGAAGACTAATCCTCTGTTTTAATTCTGTTTTTCTGTGAGTAATTGCCTCAGATCCTGATACTATGGTGAAGAATTTGCTTCAAAAAACAGATATTAAAAATAAAGTAATAAAGAAGCTTTCATCGTGATATTTTTGGAGACTATTTTACAAAGACACATCATTGTGTGTTTTTCCTTACCATCTACTTATGCCAGCCTGTATTCTTATTTTGAAGATGTTTAATATTGCTCCAGTTTGCAAAGAGGGATAGCCATGTCTACACAAGTCTCTTCTCAAGTCATTTTGTGCAAATGTCTAAGGTTTCTCTAAGCTGAAAGAAAATAGCTTACATGAAGTGTCTGTGTCTGTGTTGTTTTTTTTTTTTTTTTTTTTTTTTTTGCTTTGAGTGCTAAGAGAAATGGGCCTTTCACCTAAAGCATCCTTGTCTTGGAGTACCAAGGTGCTCAGAGCTGTCTTTGATTACAGGCAGAGGACATCTTATTAGTCAGGTGGACTGTTTCAGTGATACTGTGATGTTGCAGAAACAGATGGGCAAATTAGCCTGTTCTACTCCAGAATGATTCTGCAATGCAGTTGAGATATGTCATCAAATAACCCTTACATCTGCCAAGTAATTGCTGTTGATGAATTCTTCAGCAGAGAAATAGATGAATAAGAGGGAGTCTTTCCTTTAATCAAGAGTTTTATACTGAGCCATAACTGTGTCAATTTTTAAAAAGTGAGATACTGGTTTTCATGGTATTGAAACCGTTGTCGAAGAGTTTTTCTTCTGAAACATCTATTTAGACTGGCTGAAGGAACACTGAGCTTCAAGGTATCAACTTTACACAGTTTTCTGTCTCTAATAAAGTGTCTCAGAAGAATATCATCTAGATCACTCTCTGTGCTGGAAGTAAAAAAAAGCAATTTCTTCTCAAACAGTTTTTATATTTTTTCAGGATGTCTTAAGGGGTAGCTCTAACTAATGAAAAACTCTGCTAGAGCTATGGCTTTATAAATGGTTTCCTTCAGAAGTGTCCATGTAATTGGAATTTTGTTACAAGCGCCATTGAATGTTGTTCTTACTAGCACAAATGGTTGACACGCATAAAGCCAATGCTTTGTTAATGAAGTACTCACTCAGTAATCATTTGATTTAATTTTTTTTTTTCCAATATCTGGCCCTGATTGACTGACTTAGCAGATGAGTGACTCAGTAAATAAGAAAATTCTGCTTTGCAGTGGCTTTTATGGTTTGCAGTCTGTGACCTGTTGTTTTCAAGTGTTAGTCATCAGCAGCTGCACCAGTGCATCACTTCTGTGATGAAAGCCAGTCTGACAGTAACTCTCCTTCTCTCTCTCTCTCACGGTGCTGTCTTATGATCTTACAGCAGTGGTACAGGGAAAGGGTGAGCTGTGCTGTGTATGAATGACCTAGAAGAGCAGCTTTTGTTTTGCTGCTTGGTCAGATCTGTGTGTAAGTTGCAGCTGCTGTTTTCTCCTCTGCCACCTTTCCTTTGAAGGAAAGTATGGGCAATAGGTGTCGCTGCATTGTGACTGTCTCCAGCTGCTGTGTGGATTATTAGCCTCTCTGACTTTCATCAGGGATGGGAACAAAATACCTGGATCCTATAGACTAGTTTGATTCTCACCTTAAGGTGCCTGGATAGTTTCAGAGTATGTGCTGACTTGAAACTAAGGCTTTGTTCTTGTTTGTGTCCTGTCTTTAGAAACATTAAGTTTCTAAGGTTTTCAGGTCATTATCAGAGAGGTGAAGCTTATCTTAGAGTGAAGGGGGGAGGATGAGAGATGGAAGGGAGAAAGAGGACAAATTAAATTTTCTAGAGGTGGCTTCTTGTTTCTCTTCCTTTCCACAGTGTGAGCAATTCTGCTGTGTATAAGAGAGGAATAATCTTACAAACTTTCTGTGGAGTGCTAGATCTGTGTCTGTCCCAGTCTTCTTCTATTGTGGCCCCGCAGAAGGGTGAGGAATGGGTGTCTTCTGAAGCTGGTCTTCCTCTTTCTGTGGTGCAGCTGATATGGCTATGCTTTGTTTTTGTATGTGCCAGTGCTGTTGTTTGGTTACTTTTCCCCATTAGTAATAGAAATTATTTCAGCACTTGGTTTTACAAATCCTTGTGCCTCAAGGTATGCATTTTCATACCTAGCAGTGAGAGGTTTATTTTCTTTGTATTTGGTGTCTGACCTGTTCTTTGGCTCATGTGTTGTAAGAATCCAAACTAGTTATTTCACATGCTTCCTTGACAGTTTTGCAGTTTATATAAACAGAGCATATCTGGCAGCTCGTGCTGTTGTGCTGTTCTTAGCTCAACAGTACAGTTGTTCTTACCTCTTTCTCCATAGATTTACTCTATTTAATTTCAATAATGAAACGCTTGTTACAGGAGTGTGGACCAGAACAATTTTTAGGACTTACTTGAGGGGCTGCATGTGGGAGGGAAAGATATGTGTGATGCTTCCTTCTTTGGCACTTCTGAAGTTCTGCTATTTGAAGTCTTAAAGAATGTTAATGCTCTTTTCATTGTAAACAGTCTTGGTGGTATTTCAGCTCCTGAACCAAAGCACTTGTTTTAAAGTATCATTTAGATTCCTTGCTGTGTTTGACAATCTTGTTTCCTCAAATGTCTTTGGCAGTGGAGTTTGCTCAGTGGAACATTAAACACAAAAAAAGGAAAAAAGAAATGTTACTTGTTAAATGAACTACTTTGGTTTCCATGAGTGCACATCAGAGAAAAAGTATCAACTTGCAAATCCCTTAAAACACAAAGTAACCAGTTTGACAGTTATTTTCACCCTTCTAAAAAGTTGCCATTTAGCTTTAAAAGTACAATTAACAAATTAATCTTCATTGTTCCTCTCCCAAGTGGGACATTACCATGCAGACCTTAAGTATTATTTTCAAAGTCCACTCCTGTTTGTTAGTCCCCTTTTTAAAGAGGCTCATAAACAAATATTGTTTACTCAGGAGTCTTCTGAATATTATGAGTAAAATTCCTGTTCTGAAAGGACCCCTGAATGACCGAGTGTTTGAAAGGCAGTTAACTGCATACAGTGAACTGAAGTTCACTTTTGTATGTTTGGAGCAAGCCTCTGATCTCTGAGAGCCTTTTACACAGCCCATGTTAAACTCCTTGAACCAAACTAACTTGCCTTGAATTGGTGTACAAAATCAGGTGTCTTTTCTGTGCATGCAGTTTAAACTCTGATTTCCAGAGAGATGAAATAATTGCAGAAAGTGGAGTCCTCCGGAGTATAATGCTTAACCTATCTTTGAGCAGGGTAATGTTGGTCATAATATATGATTTTACTATTTGTTTGTAATAATACTGTGGCTATGGTAATGAAATGTGGAATTTGGAGTAAGTCTGTTGCAAAGGAGATTTGGGATGAAATACCATATTTAGATTTGATTACTTTAATTTCTTGTTTAGTTTGCAGCTTGAAGCTGAAACTACACAAGGTGTTGATATTTTTCAATTATTCTATCGTTTCTGTTTGAAAGGAAAGAATATGCAGAAAATACACTGCAACAAAAGAGATACTGAGTATCTTCAAAAATTAAAAAAAAAATCATTGGAACATATTGGGTTTTTTTGAAATTTTTCTTATTTCACTTAAATTGTCTGTACCATTTGTGCTTTTTGAGCTTGCATAAAATATGTTGATATTGATGGAAATAACCCTATTTGATGGCAAGGTCTCACGAAATGAAGCATTATGCCCTACTGTGTTGCGCAAAGGGGAATGCAAGCCTCTGATAGCCTGGTGGATTGTGTCAAAGTGTGAAAGAGCTGGCCAAGGCATTGCTTGGACAATCATTTTTTTGAAGGCCCTTGTGATGGGAGGTGATTCTTGGTGACTGAAAAGAGATACATATTGCCATTTGCAAGGAGGGTCCAGGGACTGGAGGTTGATCAGCCTAACCTTAGGCCCTGAGAAGATTAGGAAGTATGTCCTGGTAGGATAAGGAGGTGATTGTGATCTGTTGACATGGGTTTATCAAGGGCAAACCAGCCAGGCAGCTTTTGATGAGAAGTGACTGACTCTATGGATGGAGACAGTGGTCAGAGCCAATGGACAGAAGTTGCAACAAAGCAAATGTTGAGTAGATAACAAGCTAAAATTTCTAGAAGAATAAGTCAAATGTTGTGCAGTGTCATCTAGAGGGGTTTTGTAATCTGTGCAAATGCTCAAACCTGTGTGTAATCCTCTGCCTTCCCTAATGTTGAAGTGTTTGTTTTATTTCTTTTTCTTCACTTAATGCATTGAAATATCTTTTAGCTTTCAGTTTTGCTGAACAGAACTTCAATGGAAGAATGGCAAAACTAGTGTAAATTGTTTCAAACAAGCTTGTGTGGCTGGAGTGGGAAGCGGTCTGGGATTTCTGGCTTGGGCCCTTTCCTAGGGGAATGCAGTTGGGGCTGGTGGCTGTTGCTGCTACAAGGCTGTGGAGCAATGGAGGCTGTGGGCAAGGGATTTCAAAGCCTGGTGCTGGTACCTCCCTCCCTCCCTTCTGCTGACAACATGTACTACCCCTTTCCCTGCTTTTTGCTGGGGAAAAAACTTTTTTGTACTCTGATATAATGTGCTGTCCTTGTTTGTTCTCTAAACACAGAAGACTCTGTAAGCCATATTAAGTCATAAATGTGCTCAGTCCTCACAGGCTCACTTGTTCCCTGCTGAAGCTAACAATGGGTTTCTCGTGCATTACTAAAATATTTCTTATTGACTGTAGAACCTTCTCATTCTAGTTCTGTTCAGACATTGTTTGCAAGACACACCTTGGTCTTTTCAAGTCCCAGAAGGGTGATGACTTTCACAGCACTCTCCTGACTAGAAGAAAAACTCAACACATTTCAGTAAAAGAAGTTTAGTGGATCAGAAGGGTGAGGTAGAGCATTACTAGTTTCTTGAATTTCGGAAGTGTGCTGGGTGCAGTTTTGCTGGGCAGCCCAGTATTACATCGTACCTTTAGGTCTGAGAAGCGCTGGTGAGCCTTAAGGAATGGGAAGAGGGATGAGAAATGGACGGTCATACTGATGACTTTTACTGATGGCTGGAGCCTTTAAAAGGTCTGAGTGAGATCTACAGTGAAGATGAGGATGGTGATAACAGACGTAATGAGGAACGTGTAACTTCAAATAAATAAATTAATCCAGTATCAATATTCATATTTGAAATCAGTTTTTTTTGGTGAAGTGACTATCTGTAGTGTATCTTGTCCTGTTCAGAGAGCTACAAATCTTTGGAATCAAGTGCTGCTTTTTGAGGAGGAAGGGGAGAATACTGACTTGAGGTTAATGTTTTAATTCTTTTTGTCTTAGAATACAGGAGGCTTGGTTCTACAGTGAATCAGGCAGGGAAAAGAGAAATTGAAAAGTAAACAAAGTATCACATGACATGTGATGAACCTGAATACTTAATGTTGTGTTTGCTTTGGTTAGTTTGTGTTTAAAATTCAGGCAATATTAGTGAAATAAAATTATTTCTAATACTTCCTGTGTTTGTTATTTTTACAGATGACATGGCAGAGCTTCTTCTTGGGGAGTCCAAACTAGAACAATTTTTGAAGGAAAATACTCTTAAACACAGTAATAGTCCCCGGGGCCCCCAGCCAAAGCTGACTGAGGTCAGGAAACATCTCACGGCAGCACTTGATAGGGGAAATCTCAAGGTACGTAAGTTGGCCTGAACAAGAATTAGAAAAGTTAAAATTCACTGAAGTATGGAGAAAAGGTTCCTTAAAATATATTTGCAGGTTCTGAACATGAGATGAATACAAGAGAGCATTTTCTGTTAGAATCTTCTAATGTTCATAACCATTCTGGTCCTTCTTCTACTTAACTATTGTTGTAGCTGCTACATTAGCTTTCCTCTTTTGTACTCAACATCCATCTTTTCAGATATCAAAAGAAGCTAATTTTACAGTCATCTGTAACATTTTGTTTTCAGTGGCTTCTGGGAGTATTGATTTCTCTTTCTTTTTTCTCTTCATTCCTCCATTAGTTCTTTTTCTCAAGACATTTATTCTGCCCTGGAACTTTGAAATGGTGTGAATTAAATATGTAGGCTGTGGAACATATATCATTAACTTTTGATGCTCTGTTATTTTCAACTGTGCTTGTGGTGTTAGAAAAAGAAGTCATTGGAGGAGTTGTAGGCTGCCTTTAAATAGTTTTATCACCTGGCAAAGCTGGTTTCCAACTGAGAGGTATTTCTGGTACATGTGTAAATAAACATGTAAATATCTAAAATGTCTGGTAGTGCTTTTCAGTAGCTTGCTGGAATGAGATTTAGAAATTCTCCCCTACTTCAAGCTTCTCAAACGTTACGCAAGACAGGATTTTGTTCATTTGTTGTGCTGATAGAAGAAATTCTGAGGGTGACAGAAAACATGCCTAATAATTATCAGAAAGAATTAGGTGTGTTTTCTTAGGGAAAACCCTTTCTTATTTCTCTTCCTTCTAGCCAGAATTCCTACAAGAAGCTAACCTAATAATGGCCAAATTAAACTATGTGGAAGGTGATTACAAAGAAGCTCTGAACACATATGCCAGAGTTGGTGTTGATGATTTGCAGCTGACTGCAGTGCCACCGTACCGGCTACGGATGATTGCTGAAGCATATTCTACTAAAGGTAAGATTGCTCTTTCCAGTATCATAACGTGGAAATAGTTTTTTAAAAGTTAATTTATGTCTTGTCCAAAGATGTAGAATTTTTTAGTTTGAATTCATCTGCACAGTAGTAGAGTGCCGTATTTGTAGATAAAATAAGAGGATGGTTTGGGTCCTTTAAATTATTCCGAGTTTGTGATAGGTTGACAAGACTTTTAGCTCAATTAATATTCTAACTGTGCTGTCACATATTACATATGTGTGTATTTAAAAGTCCTTCCATATATAAATGTCACAGTAACTGTGGCTAGATACTAAAAATATTATCACTGTTGCTGAAAGTTAAGGGTTACAAAATGCAGTGCAGTTTTGTGGTGGCTGTGGGCAGATTGGAGAACTTTGATTCACAGTGATGTCTTTTACTGAAGGTTAAAATGCTCAGCCTAAGTTAGGTTGCATAGCTAAATTGCCACTTAGTTGAAAAGAGTATTAATAACATGATAACTGACATAAAGCAATGCATCACTTGTGCACTTTAATTTTTGAATTTTTCTAATATGAATGTAGTTTTAAAAAAAGTTCTGAAAGTGAAGGTAATTAAAGCCCCTTTTCTTTACTACTCTAGTATAGTGAAAACTGTAATGCTGGCCTTGTGTCTTAAGGTGGCAGTGCCACTTCAGTTTAGAAAACTGTAATAGACTTAGGGCTGGTCAGTGTGTTGGGGAAAATGGCAGTTTGTATTCTAGGGGTTTATCAGAATTTACTAAATGAAGTGTTTACTTTGGTCTGCTGTGTTTAAGCATGGGTTTGGTTGCATATGCAGTTTTTGTTATGGCATGAGGAGTGTCAAAGGCAGCAAAAATTTGTGAGGGACTTCTATAGCTTTGACTGACAATTGATCAAGGATTGTTTATAACCTTAGTCTTGGAAGAGAGTGACTGTTTTCCTCCAGTAAATGTCTCCAACAAGCATGAATCATGTCCTGTAGAGATGTCAAGGAAATAAGGGAACTGACTTGTAGCAGAGACAAAAGATGCTTCATAAGTCTGGTCACTGTTAAGATTAAAGTGGGAAGTGGGAATATAGGGTGAATTCTTGTATATGATGTAAATCTGCTCAGTTTTCTCAAACAGCATCTCTGTGGGCTTTAGAGCAGTGTCTGCTTTGGGTACACTTCCACTCAGGTTTGTGGATTTTGGCTGTTCTTTTTGTTTTTTTTTCTTAAATCTATGAGGATGTCTGTTGAATTTGTCATGTTCTTTCCATGGACTTGATCAACTTTTTAAGAACCTAAATTTGCTTTTGTTTCCAAAGAATTTGATTGAATCTTTTCCCAGAGCTCAGTTCTTCTGGCTCTGTTTTACTTGGCCACATAAGGATATAAAACAGTTGAAACCATAGTGGCATAAATTTTGCACATAAAATTATTATTATTAATTCTACTTAGTTCAAACATAATGTATTAGAAAATAGAAAAACAGATACCTTTTCTACTCTGGAATATTTTGTAGGTTCAGAATTATTGAAAAAAAAGAATAGAAACCCAGCATATTTTCTGTCTAGATATGTGGGGTTTTTTCCTTCTGATTTCAAATTTTATTCTTAAAACATTGAAATCTGTCATATGAGGCCTGATTTGTCTTGATGGGTCTTCATTACTTTTGTCAAGTCTCTATTGGATGACTGGCTACCAGTTTACCTAAGCAAAATATTGGGGTTTTTTTGTTGTTTTGCTCATGTTCAGGAGCATCTTTTTTTGCTATTGTGTTTCCAGTGTGTATTCAGTTTGAATGAAATTGTTGGACAGTTTGGGTCAGAAGGGACCTTAAAGATCATGTCATTCCACTATACCAGGTTCCTCAAAGCTCCATCCAACCTGGCTGTCAACACTCCCAGGGATGGGACATCCACAGCTTCTCTGGACAGCCTATTTCAGTGCCTCACCACCCTCACAGTAGACAATTTCTTCCTGATAGCTAATCTAAACCTGCCCCCTTTCAATTTAAAGCCTTTATTCCATGTCATATCCCTACATGCTCTTGTAACATGCTATCTTGTAGGCCCATATGGGTACTGGAAGATGATTTAAGGTCTGCCTAGAGTCTTCTCTTCTCCAGGCTGAGCAACCCCAACTCTCTCAGAAGATTAAAAAAAATTAATTTCCTTTCTTCTCGTGGTAGAAGATTGCAAGAATATAGTCTTCTGAGTGTTCTAGAATGAGGTGGTAATGACAGAGCAGTCTTATTTAGTATTCAAAGTCTGGACAGGTTTAGAGTAGCTGACAAATAAATAGTATATGTTTCTACCCAGTAGTGTGCATTTAGTTCTCACTCTCTTCCCATTTCTGGTTGATACTTCTCTTTTTCCTTTTAAGAGTGACTGTAAACTTTATAGTGTGAATTCAGAGTCTCTTCAGAGGTAACTGAGGCTTGTAAGTATTACCCAACTAAATACAAGTTATTCTAACAGAGATTTTTTGCTTCACTGGGATTTTTATTTCTGCTTGTATGTTCAGGGATAACTGGATTATATAGAGATAAAACTCTTCAGAGTATTTAGAATTTTTTTTTTTTTTGGCAGTCATAGCACCATGCTATTAAGCAGAAAGAGACTGTCTGTGCCTGTTTGTAAGCATTGGCCCAGCTTCACCATTTAATGCTGCACCATGCAGTGGCAGTGAAAGATACCTGCTGAAACTTCCCCATTTCAATCCAGTTCCAGTGGATTTGCAGTCTTGTATACTAATTGTGTAGTGGTCAAATTCTGATGTTCTTACCATTGAGAAAGGTAGAGGGCAGATAACAAATGGTAGTTTTTAACTGCTTTAATTTTTTTTTTCATTATTTAATGTAGGACCACCTCCATGTACTTACCTTTTCACTGTGAGGCTTCATTCTGTAACCTCATAGGTGGTAGATTGAAAGGGATGCATGAGTTGACATGTTTCTTCTTCTACAGTTGTTACAGGGTACTTATATGAGCATGTTGCACTGTAACCATAGACAATTCCACAGCTCACAACAAGCCCTTGGAAATGACCTGCTTTCCAGATGGCTCATCTTACTCCTGCACATGGAAAACGCAAAGTATGTCTCTCTGTTCTTCACAGCAAAGGAAGGGTCTGTATGTGTGTATGGATGCAACAAAGTACAAAATGGATTCAGGGTCAGCTCAACTTGTTACATAAATGAGTTAAATGCTTATATAGGTAACTTTAAAATAATGCTTTTAATTCTTTATGCCGCTCACAGCTTTAGTTGAGGACAGCATATTTAGGAGACTATATATGAGAAGAGGAATAATATGGAATGATAGTAAGTCAAGCCAAGGAGTCAAAGACTCTCAAACCCAATAAGAAAGATTATATGATCGTTATTATTTTCTAGGAAATATCTAGTTAGTGAAATGCTGCTTCAGCTCTTCCAAGGAAAGTTTCTTGCCAGATTTGTCAAAATGCAACATTGTAAAACTTCAACAAAATTTTAAGAAAATCCTATCAACTTACCTTTTGAAATAGTCTCTATTTCCATAACACGTGGCTTTTTGCCAGCCTCTGGTGTGTGAGGAATCACAGGCTCTCAGTGTCCAAGAAGTGCTTGAAAGTAGTTCCTTTCTGTTGCTCCTCCTAGAGAAAGTGTGCAAAATCGTTAGTGTGGTGATAAAGGCATGGGTATATTTTATCAGTCTGAATAGCTCATGGACCAGTTGTTTGGTTTTAATTTTTGCCTGGCTTCTGGCAACAAAAATAACTTCTAGTAGTGATTGTGTTTTATCCTGACTTGAAGAAGATGTAGCATGATCTGATGAAAAGGTATCCGCTGCTGTGACCATTAAAACAACAGGGAGCAGACTAACCATGTGAATGCATGAGGCAAAGCCTCAGGAACTTGGTTAGTATAATTCTAATATTTTCCTGCCTTTCCTCACACTTTTCTTTAAATTCACATATTAAAAACAGAGTTGTAGAAGAAGATGATTTGCTTTTATATAATTGATTTCATGAACTAGCATACCTTTTTGACCTTACACTGATGTTTCTGTGTGTTTGCCCATAGAATGCAGTTCTGATTACACCTAGTGTTTTGGTTTTTTTTTTAAGGAAGGAGCTAATTTCAATGCTGTGCTTCTGAGTAAATGATTCTGTATGGGTATGTAGAAGGTGTTGTGTGGGATAGAGTGTTAATAAAACCATAGTTTCTGTATTAAATACATATTTTTTTAAAATTCAAAGACTTACTTGAAGACATGCAGTGGGACATTTTTAAAATACAGTATAAAGCATAAATTGAGAAGATGGAGCTTTTCAAATCAGTGGACCACTTAGTATTTGCAAAAACATGAGAATACTTATTTGGATCTGTTGGTTAGCTTTTCCCCCATATTCTTGTAAATTCATTTGACACATAAGCAGAGGAGAAGCATCCAATAAAACAATTTTCTGTAGCAAAATGCCTATGGTTGGAGTTGCCAGCTTGTTTCAAGAGGGTGTGATGAGGGAGAGAAAAATAGGTGTAAAAGAATGACATTGCTGAGGAGATGGGCAGGTTTGCATGACTGTTGTGGCAGTGTGTTAGTCTGAGAGCAGATGTATGAAATTGCTGGAGCTGGCTTCCTGAAGCTGTTGCCTGTTGGTCACAGGAGCATGTCATACCTTTAATATGAAATTTTAAGGAGCAGTACAGAAAATCACAGATTTTTTTTTTCTTCTGCCACAAATATAACTTGGGTATCAGTGCTGGTTATTAGAGATGTCTTATGTGGATTGAGCTAAGGAATGAGGCTGGGCAGAGGGAGGAGGAAAGAAAGACAGTCTTGAGATTGTGGTGACAAGTCTCGGCTCAAAGTGAGATGTAGAGGTGTTTCGCACATTTCTGGAGGTACTAAATAATTGGTATTTAAGTATCCTCATAGAAAGGACTTCCTTCTGATAGGTAGAGAAGGTTCCCTTGTTCAAAAGGTTGAGTTTGTCACTTTAGGGTCAATAGACCCTAATGTTTACTTTCTTTAGTATATCAGTTTAATTGGCAGTGCTCATTTCTAAGATTGAGGAGGATCTTAAACTCATGAAGAATTGAAATAAGACAAGTTATGAATCTATGAAGAGGTAAAAAGTATGTATGTCTTTTTCTTTTCATGTTAAGCTTGTGTTGCTAGCTCCAACTTTTCCTACTTCCTTCTCTTACAAGAACAATCAGGAAAAAAAATTATGTGCTGTCACCATACAGAATCCATTTTAATATTGGCTGAAGCTAATAATCCCCTAGGGTTGTGGCCTCTGAGAATAGAACAATTAAGTTTCTGCAAGTTTTCAGCAGCATATGAAGGAGGTAATATACTGGAAAGCACGCATAGGCATTATTCAAATACTGTGCAGGCAGCACCTCCTATGTTTCTAAGCAATTTTGTTTGCTTATGGAAGCAGTGATAAAATGCATACATAGTGGGATATTGAGGTGTTATTTTGGGGAGGAGCAATTTACCAGGAACTCTGAAATAGCAAGTATTTATTTAACTAGGAAATAAGCTTATTGAAATTTTAGGTAATGTAATTCTGATACTTCTGCCCAAGTCAAAAGACATAATTGAAAAAATTAATTTATAATATTTGGCATTTCAAATTAGTGACTCTTTTTAAAAATGCTTATAGAGGTGCACAGCTATTTACAGGCCTGACATTTCTTAGAGTCTGCAACTTTGTGAACTTCATTTTAGTAAAGAAAATTTATTTATAATTAACACAGTGTATAAATTCATAGAATACTTCAGGTATCTGTCAAGATGACTGTCTTGCATTACAGTAATGAATTCTTATTAAGTGTGTGAGGGATGTTATTTTCTAAGTTAGGTTGTGACATTACAGAATTTTAGCCTTATTGCTGCAGGTCATTTTCCATCTTTATTGCCCTCATCTTTATTTGAATAGCTGTGTTTACATTTAGATGATGTATGTTGAGAAAGGTGAGGCTGTCTTTACTGCTGCTGACCCATATTCAAATTTAATGTTGCATTTACCAAGTTAAATGATTGGCTATTAATTACTTCTGTTTACAGAAACATGGAAATACTCATTAGGTTCAGTGGCAG
Source organism: Certhia americana (assembly GCA_018697195.1). NCBI lineage: Eukaryota > Metazoa > Chordata > Aves > Passeriformes > Certhiidae > Certhia > Certhia americana. The sequence continues at coordinate 46,561,421 of CM031861.1, read as the reverse complement.
TGTCAGGTGCATGTGGATTGCTACTTTGCAGTTAGGAAAAGATGCTGCACTTAACTTTAATCATATGCGATTGTAATGGGATCATGTGCACTGCTAGCCTGTGTCAGCAGACACCAAGCAACTCTTCATGGAAGAATGCTAAATGAATGCTGGTTTAGTAATTATGCTGGGGATCTCTAGACTCATTAGACAATGGGTCAAGAACTCAGGTTCCCCCGTTCCTCCTGTCTCGCTATGCAAATGTTGCAGACTGTCACTGAGCATTTTGCAGACCATGGCTAGGAAGACTGTGCAATAGGGAGTTCAAATTTTCTCCATTAAAACTTTTCTTTCCCCAGACTACATTTATGACATCTGCCCTGCTGGAGCAGGGACTGGAAGGAACCCAGGCATTTGTCCTGCTTTCCTCAGTACTTTTAGCTGTCTTATTTGAAAGCTAAACTCTGAATGAGAATACTATGTTTCTTATTAAAATAGAATTCTTTAGGACTTGAGCAGTTTGGTGGTGTCTTCTTCATTTCTTCCAAATCTTTAGAATTTCTTCCGAATCCTTCCTTTGGCAGAGTGAAAAGAGATTAAAAATGTTGGGCTCCAATTAAAAAGTAGTGATTCTGGCCTTTTTTTCTCATGCCACAGGAAGAACGGGTATCACAGTGGAGCTTTGTCTTTTTTCCTGAGAGGTGCTTGTAGGAGCAATCCTGACACTTTACAGCAGAACAGTGTAAATTCCATAGTTAAATGATTTCCTTTCTCCTGGGCAAATAGTCTCCTGGATGCCCATTCCATATACTGGTATGCAGGATTTCTGCTTTGGGGGAGCATTCAGCAGAGAGATGTTCACTCACTCCAGGATGTGCAACAATAACAAGTCCTTTTTCCAACTTTTATCTCTAGTTTGAACTTTTTCAGCCCTGCAACAAGGTGCTGGCCTGTTAAAGGGTTGTAATGTAGAAAGAATTGGCTGGCACATGGTTATTAAGGAACAAATGTGTGTGTGGAAAAATACCGATCTCTTCCATTTAAAAGATATTGTAGAAGTCTGTTTCTTAATAAAATACAAAGATTGGAATGCATTACATTTAGAGGAAAAGTGTGACCAATTGATTCACAACAGTTGTCTCAGATGATGTTAAAAGAAATCCCAAAATATTGTTACAATTTTATTGACTGCTTGGAGGAATAAGTAGGTATTCAATGCAGAAAAAGAGATGAGTATTTCTGGGTTTTCTCCCTTTTTAACTCTGAGAAACTTCATGACACTTAAAAGCACTAGCGTAACTGGCTTTAGAAAAGCTGTAGTTATGAAATGGTATTGCAGTTTGAGCATGTATGATAAAATGCTCTGTTCTGCCTGAAAAATTGTGCTTATGTTACTCTGGGTTTAGTCTAAATGGAATTTGATGCTCTGTAAGTAGCCTGTGTTTAAAAGAGTGGGTAGCCAGAGGAGTTTCCCTTGAAATCTAGTGTGCTAAGAGAACACGATATTGGCCTTTTTCCTGGTGCCTTTTCTGGAAAGCACATGTATGAAACTCACCAAAAAACAGGAGACCTTGCATTCTGACAGTTGTTGGAGACCTTTTCTCTTGAGTCTTGGCTTAATGGGGTGGGCAGTACAAGGTACTTTAAAAATCAGAGAAGTTATTTTTGTTTCCCTAAGTTGTCTAAACCAATAGGAAATGGGCAACCCCTACAGTATGTCTGGAGTGACTGTAAAAGGTAGTTTATTATAAATATATTTGCTTGCTCTTTATTCTGTTTCTCTTTTCCCATATAATAATTACTTTGCAAATATCAGTACGGAATTGAAGACAAAAACACCCCCATGCTTTGCTTTCTAAAAAAATCTTTAAAGAAATTCTCTGCAAGCAAGAAAAATCTTTGATTGAGGACTTAATTAGTCCTTCTCTTCACTGAGATTAGCAGTGTATGTTTGAGGTCAGAAATAAACTGTGGGAGTTCCTTGATAGCAATAACAATATGCTAAACATGAAGTTTCTTTAGAGGAAGGTGAAAGGGGGCTTTTTGTGTATATGTAATGTTGATATATTATATGTACTTACCATATAATATATCAACACTTTGCATATCATGTAGGGAAGACAAAGTGCTGTATACTCAAATACACTTGGGCTTTACATGTCTATGTAAGGAAAACAGGATGCAAACTGAGAAATCTTTATGTGTTGATGCAGCTCTCTCTCTTGGAAAAGTGTGTTTATTGACTTAAGTATAAAACAGTAGTTCACTTTTTTTTCCTCTGTCCTTTGATTTGTCTACTAGAAACAGTAGATAAACAATGGGGTCCATTATTATTTGTGATCTCTAAAATTTGTACAGATAAAGTACTGGCTGGGATCATGGATAATCCTCAGATACACAGTGCTGTAAGTGTGATAGGCCTTACCCTTGTGGTTTTGTTGGGTTTTTTTGAATGATCTCAGTAGTGGTCTGTGTGTTAAGAGTACTTGGTAAAGATCTGAACTGTGCTGTGTGTTCCCTTTTCACCTTAGAGTAACCTTTGGTTTACTCTGCATGGTGAAATGGGAGTGTTGCTTAATTTTATTTCCTACAGAACTGAAGTCTGGGGGTTTTTTTGACCTAAAAATGGGTGATGAACTCCTTGTGTTGTGAATTCTTAAAAACTGTTTGTTACTTGTTCTTGCTAAGGCATCCTCTTTTTGGTTAGTGATCAGTTTCTGCAAATCTGGTGACAGGGCTGGCTTGGTCTTCTATTTGTAAACTATGTTTACTTGGTCACTGATTTGAGACTATAGACACAAGAATGCCACTTATTCCAATTGATAAAACTGTCTAGTGTTTGCTTTTTGAATATTTTACAAAATATGGGCAACTTTTTGAAAATTTAAGGAAAACCTTTGCAAGTTACCGTACAATTTAAATATCACAAATACTCTTTTGTTGTCCAGATGCAGTTTGTTGCTGTTCTGCTCTTTTGACAAAACAATTTTAGAGTTACCTTGCAAAACATGTAATCTTAATTAGTATGGACTCGTATTTGTTTCACTGCTTCTCAATTTCTTTTCCCTCGGGAGTCATCTTGCTTGATATCAGGACTAGATATGTATAAGTGTCTTCCCAAATTAAAACTGACCCAGTTTGTTGGAAGCTTTTGACTGAAGATGATTTTCACTGGAAGGGCTTAAACTTAAAAGCCTTGAATATCAAAGTAAATTTGTGATACCAGTTGTCATGATACTCTTGAATGCAGAGTAAAACAAAATAATCAAAGGTCAAATATAGCAATAGCTATGGCCTTTAAAACAAATGCAGTAACATTTTATAGCAATAACCTGTATTTTATTTCCAAATATCTCTAAGCAGTGTATAAACAGTTAAAGAAATGCCTACCCTTTTGGGACAGAATGGCAGATTCCTTCCTGGAAGGTGTGGGAAGAATCACAAAGGAGAGAACTGACTTGTCTGATTCTATGACAAGTCTTCAGCAGATAATTTAGGGTGGTATGTGTTTTTCAGAACTTCAAGTGTTTCTCTGTTCTATATGTTACCATGTGCTTGTTCTTGTTTTTGAAGGCCTAATATAATGGTCCCTATTTTAATTGACATCTTATATCTCTCAGTATTCTTATGAGAAAGTGGGCAGTATACTATGTAATTGTTATTGCTGTGTTGCTGTGTAAATCTATTTTAAATTAAACAGCACTTTTATATACTTTAATACGTTATTTGTTAAATTTCATCTGTATTTAAGAAAAAATTGAATCATCTAGAGTGACTTGTTTTAATGAAATCATAATTACAAAAAGCATAACTTATTAAAGGTTTGTCCTCTAGTTGATATGTTTTTGTTTTGAATATAGCAATTAAATTGCAATTTTTTACTTGTGTCGTCAAAACAAATACAGCATACAAGCCTTTCTTTTAAGTGGTCATTTCAAATAGATCTCCAAATGAACTTCCTTCTCCAAAACATCACATGCCTAAAATATATATAATTTCCTGTGTTTAATAAACATACCAGAAAAAAAAGTGAATACTAGTTATATAGTAGCATTTCTCAAAGAAGTATTATTCTATACTTCATCAAAGAAGACTTAAAATTAAATGTGTTCCTGTTGCATTACTGAAAATTTCTGGCTGAACTCTGAGATGTTTTCGTATCATTATGAAAATTCTCAGCTAAAGTAAGAAAATGTCCTTATAGTGAGTTTTTCAGATTTAGATATTATAGTTATGGCCATAAACTGTAAAAATGGAAAGAATAAATCCGAGTCAGATCCACAGTCAGTTGAGTAATATGTTATGGTTACGTTTATGTAGGGCATGGTTACTCAGGGGCATTGGCTGTTCATAGTATGGGAGAGGAGTGGGGAGGAGTGATCCATGCACAAATTACCTGGTGCTTTCTGTCATTGGGTGTGTTTATTGCAACACATTTATTGTATTCTTTAGTCACCTCTGAGTTTGAAGGTGTTCATGTAGGATACCGCAAACTTTCTATCCAGTATCAATCTTTCATTTAGATCTTCTTTTCAGGTCTCTTCAAACCTACTGTAGTACAAGAAAACCTGACTTTTTTCTGTAGTTAAGCCTTGCTGCTTTGGGGTCTATGACTTATTGGTACTAAAAAATTTCTTGGATGTTTGTGATTTGATAGAAAAATTGAAAAAAAGCAGATCAGTTGGCTGCTCTAGACTATTCACAAATATAGTTAACTTTTAGAGGTAAGTTAGGTGAAAACTATGACACATCAGAAATACCCAGTGTCTGTTCTCCTCAGGTTTAGTGGGTTTTTAAGAGACAGACAATTTGTGTGTTTGCTGTGCTTTAGGAATGCGTAGCTTTTTTGAAAGGTATATTGGATGTTATGTAGTCTTTAGCAGGTATCTTAGTACTGGATTCAGGATTTTGTATTAATTGGATGTTTAGCACACACAGCTGTAAGACTTGTGTTGTTTGTACTGGTAGAAGGGTGGATTGGAGGGTGAAGGTGGCCAACAAACTGTGATACAGACTTAAGGCATCCTCTCAAGCCAGAAATCTGGCTTGATGTTTTTTTTATACATATAAGCTACACTTTTACAGGGATTGAAACTTAATTAGTTGTTCTGAAATAATCTGGAGGCCACAATATTCCACAGTCCTGAGTTTATCAATAGTTAAGCTTATGTAGCTGTGTCTTCCCAAGTTGTTTTTTGGTTGGGTTTTTTTTTGTAATTGTAATGAAACCTACTCTTCTGACTGTACAGGATTGATTGACAGAAATCCTTTGATAAACTGTTCTCCAAACTGGATTTGTACTACTTGGCATTCTACAGACATATGCCCAATATATAACTATAAGTTTTGTTGTTGTTTTTTGTTTTTAGTTTTTCCAGTGATGGATTCTCAAAACTTTCAACCATGAATAGAGAATACAGTAATTTAAATTGTGAATTATATTAATGTGGGAGCAGTTGAGGGCACTTTAGGACTAGCATTTACTGCTGACAAGCTGGAAGAATGACCTGAAATGAATCTCTTTACATGTGGAAAGTGCTACCTCAAATGCAATTAATTATTCAAATAAATATAAGATGAGATAGTTGGCTTGAAGGATATGAGCTGGTGGTCTGCTGCATATCATAAATGGAAGATAATTTTTACTAATAAGTAAGGGAAAGCACTAAAGTTCAGCTGATTTTTAATACTTTTTTTTAAAGTATCCCTTATGAAAACCAGGAAGTCTTTAATCTTCTCTGCTCAGTGCTGTTGAGGCCTCCAAGTGAAGCTCTGTATCCTCTTTTGGCACACTGAGTCAAGGTGGAGGTAACCAGTTGGTGACTGTTCAGAGGAGATAAAAATGATTAGCTGTCAAGGAAGCATGAAAAGAGACACTGGTGAAAATGCACATTTTGTGTGATGAGCATGTCTCTCTCTCTAGATAAATCAATGAATATTCTGGGTTAGAAGGGACCCAGAAGGATATGGAGTCCAACTTGTACATGGAAGGCCCATAGGGGGATCGAATCCACGACCTTGGCGTTATTGGCACCCTGCTCTAACTTGCAGTGTTTTGTGAAGAACAGAATAACCTCTCTGTGAGGATGAATCAAAGAAATAAATCTAGAGAGGGGATATAAGAACTAGGAAAAAATACTATTTGTGAGAGTAGTTGAGCTCTATGGTAATTTGTATATGAAGGCCAGGACATCCCTGTTGTCAGAAGTTATAAGAACACGTTAGACAAGTGTCAGGGGTTGGTTGATTCCTCCATCAGATAAATGGATTTATATTCTCGAGGTCCTTTCCAGCACTTTAATTATCTTGAAAATAGCTGTAATTGAAGTGACTTGTGTAGGAGTTAATATTGATTAGGAAGAGTTGTTGGGTTTTTATTTGAGACAAGTGAAGATTTTTCTTCAAAACACTACTTAATGTATTTGTTGGGAAAGTCCTGAGCAGAAAAGACTTACAATGGCCTTGATGAGAGTGAACTACCTCTTCTAAATTTAAATACAAAAATTACACTTCCTGACACATTGTGTGTTTTAAATGTATTTGTTTTTATAGATGCTTTTGTCTCACACAGTGACTAGGTTAATATTACCTTGAGTGCCTTGGTTTCTGTGATCATTCTGGAAAAGTGAAGACATAGTAATGTAAAACTGGTATAGAAAGACACTATATATTTTTAATAATAATAATAATTTCATATTGCCTTTTAAATCAAAATTGCTTTAAAAAATTGCTGTTTCTGCATTTATAATTATTAAGGAGTAATTTTTATTTATATATTTATTAGGGTCTGGTTTAGGAGACCATACCTTAATTTCTTTTGTTTCTTCTCTATTAGTATTATATGTATTAGTATTATATGACATTAGTTTTTAATGCTTTATTTGAATTTTTTTTTAACCTCCCAAGGTCTCTGTCTTGAGAAGCTGCCAATATCTTCCTCAGCGAGCAATCTCCATGTGGACCGTGAGCAAGAAATTGTTACGTGCTATGAGAAGGCTGGGGATATTGCTCTCCTGTACCTTCAGGAGATAGAAAGGGTAAGCTGTGGGGTGATTTTCTAAATTGAAGATTTAAAGATTGATATAAATGCCTTCTTTAAAGAAATTTATGTTGCCCTTTATTTCTACGAGTTATACACTACTGCTTTTTATTTAGACTTTGAGGTACATTTGGGAAAAATGCAACACATCTGGGGCTCTGTTCTTTGGCTTGTGAATGCTGTTAGAGTGAAGTGAGCTGGATCCATCTGATCTGCTTTCTCAGACCCATTGCTTGCATTTGCCTGTCACTTGATAGCTGTCTTTGAAGGAGTTGTAAGACACAGGGTTGTGGAAAACAGCAGAGAGGGAAAACAAAACTGATGGGGGGAAGAAGTAATTCTCACTTTTTAAAATACATGCAGGTTTTTGTTTTCTGAGCGTTTTTGCTGTTTTATTATTGTCTTGTAGTGGCTGGTAGAGTATGTGCACTGAAAGCTGATTACATTTGGACAGCATTTTTAATGCTGATGTAATACAATTATTTCTAAATTGTTTTTTGGAAATTGCTCTGGAGATAGCTTTTAATCTTCTTATTGCTCTCTGCAGCAGTCTTTTCTTACCTAACAGGAGTTTTAAATTTTTGAATACCATCACCTCCTGCTACATAAGAAGGCTGCAAATATGCTTTTTCATATTCTTCTCTTACCTATACCATTCTTTACAAAAGTTTCTGAAAAAGTATTATAAAATTTTGCTTAGTAGTATATCTACTTGGTAAATAAATTATATCTGAGGGTATAGCCAAAGCAAAAAGGTTTATATTTAGGTGGCAATGGAGGTAAAGCTAGAAATGGTCTACTAGCCACTGTTGAAAGCTGGGATGGCTGCTGATATGGTGATGGCAAAGAAGCAGGAAGGGCCTTTGTATGGGTTCCACAGAGATGTTTACTCCAGCCACGTGTGCAGACTGTCCATGGTCAAAGGCAGGGCTCATGGGAAGGGTTTAGGTTCAAGAATATGGGTGCTGGGGGCTGGGAGAACATCAGGGACCAATGGTCAGGGGGCATGGGGCTACAAAGGCAGGGTTGGGGTTAGGGAATGCCTCTCAGGGTTTGGTTTACCACCTTCACAAGCCACCACCTAAAATGGCGAAGATTTCTACAACAGTAAATATTAGCATTCATGTAAAAGTACAGAAACCTTGATTTTAAGGTTTGGGGTTTTTTTTTTTTCTAAATACACTTCCCCCTACTCTTTTCTTTTGTTCTCATAGGTAATTAATGCCAACATACAAAACAGAAGCCCTAAGCCAGGGCCCACTGCGCATGAACAAGAGCTTGGTTTTTTCCTGGAAACAGGACTTCAAAGAGCACATGTTTTATATTTCAAGAATGGGTAAGATTAGAATCTTCTTTATTGTGTTTGCTTTTTTGTTTAGGTTTTGTGTTTGTGATTTAACTGGGCATCATTTTTAACAATTGTGGATTCTGTAATTGTGAGGTATCTTATTAATAAAGTAGTAACATTTTGATTAAAATAGTACGGCTGCCTGTATTGTATTTATTTACATATTGAAAAATTATTTAGTGAAAGTATATTGAGCAGAAAGCATTTTATAGTTTTGCTTACTAAATGTAAGTACTAATATAACTTAATATAACTTTAATTATTTGAAATTTACTTAATTATTGAAAGCTGTTGAAGAGTCAACATATTGAAACTCTTGATTTTTATAATTATGATTTTGTAATTTTTTTCCAAATCTCTTCAGTTATCACTTATTTTAACATTATGCTGCAGGATAAATGTGCATGAAGATCAACAGTATGTATACAAATATGCAATCTTTATTGTATCTGCTCTGTAGATCCCTTTAGATTCTGCATGGGACTTCCTTTATAATTTATTTTAAATAAGGCTTTGCTTAAAAGCCTAAAAATAAATTCAGTTACCACACAGAACGAGAAAAAGAATACAACTCTCCATTTTTAAGAACTTTGAAACTCTGCACAAATGGGTTTTAAGTACATTTCTGACATTTGTTGAAATGACAGAGTTTAAAAACTTGTTTCTAGGGCTTCTTATTTCATCAGGAAAATGTGATTTTATTGAAATACTGGAACAGTTGATAGGACTACTATTTTGCACCAAAAATGTTTCTTTGTTGTTCTTTCAAATACATTAACTGGAGATGAAGGAAATCATGCAGTGTCTGTAAAGAGTTTGAGATTTTAATGTACTGAAGGTAGAGTAAAAAAAAGGCTGAGTTTTAAGCTGTTCAAGAATTTCAACAAGGAAATGATCACTACACTTTTGAAATGTCTTTCTTAAAGTATTGAAGCAGTGGTGCAATAACATGATCTGAGAGTTACACTTTAGTTTTGCTTTCATAATTTAATTGCAGGAGGAATGGAATGTTCTGAAAGCTAATTTTTTTCATTTACCAGAGCTAAAAATAAGAACTCTGTTTTCATGTCTGCACAAAAAATAAATAAAATACAGTTACCAAAAAAATGCCAGTGGAGTTATGGTTAAGAATAAGCTAAGAATTCCACATTTTGAAGAATTTTGATTGAAGGCCAGGTTGGAAATGGTGCATTTAATCTGACGTGTTTTCTGTAAAAGCAACCAACAGTAGACATAGCAGAGTGCAATTAATGAAGAGAACAAAAAGCAACTGCACAAAAAAAGGCATACAGTGGATTGTTAAGGAATATCCAGAAAGGAGTGTTTTTCCTCGACCATATCAGCTGGTCTTGTGTGAGCTTAAAGATGATTTTATTGCATGTACATTTTAATTCTTCACAGTGAATATGTTGGTGATCTTGTTAACTCCTACACGAGCTTTTTTTTTTTTCAGTTTTTAGTATAGTGATCGCTTGCAGTTTATAAGCTAATTGCACATTATATATATAATTTTGAATTTCTTCTTCTAGTTCAGATGGCCAGTAGTACTTTTTCTGTGGTATGATATGAGGCAAGGTGTTAGGAAAAATAGCTCTGTGACAATCATTATTTTACATATTCCTGCCGTTATATCCTTTAGTTTCCTTCTTTAATTCAGAGTCAGTCACAGTTCATTCAATATTTCCTAATATGGTCATTGTTCCAGGCTGTTTCTTATGTTGCTGCTTTTAGGGATTGAGCTTTTTTTTTTTTTTTTTAAAACTTGGGTTTACCAGAACTGAGGAGAACTTCAAATATATACTTTCTCTAATAGGGATCAATTATAGCCTGCTTTTTAATAAATCTATTTTAAGGATGTTTTGTTTCATTTTTAAATGTGTCATCCCTTCTGATGTTAGGTTTATAGAAAGTAGATTTGAGATCTTTCTAGTCAGCTTTGCAACATACTTCAAGTTTGAATGTAATCTAAAATCATTTTTGTACATGTCTGTCAGTTTCAAACCAGAAAAGAAAATAAGATAACTTTTATATGAGCTGGAAGACCATAATTTCAACAGTAACATAGGGAATATTGCTGCCTACCCATAAATTTGGTTGATCTACTTCAAATTTCCCTTTCATTTGTTAACTGTACAGAGATTTTCTTTTAAGTTGAAGTAATCAAGATTTAGTAGAGGATTAAGTGATTATCTTTCAGGTATGCCTTATCTTGTATAAAAAACTAGGAAGTGTTTGAAACTTAACTTAGCCTTTCTGCTAAGTGGTGGTATTTTGAAAATACATGGAAATGCAATTAGCTAAGGAAAAAAAAAAAAAAAAAAAGAAAGAAAAGTTGAAGTGGAAATAGTCTGAACAAGAAAAGTGTTAGTTTAGTGCTATTAAGACAAAAAACTAAAATTAATGGTTTCTTCTGAAGCATGCAGAATTTTATTCGAAAAGCTAACTACATACCCATTTTTCACTTCGGAGATGAGGAACATTTCAGCTTGGAAATATGTAACAAAGAAGTTGAGGAAGTTGTTCTAAAACTTAGAATAGGGTTTGTGTGTTTTTTAAAGCGTTCTGAAATATGTAACTTTACTTGCCTTCAGGCTGATTACATAACTTGTATAGTAGTTGCTTTGTAATTTCCTGTTGAAGGAATTTAAAGTCTTGATGTTTATCCAAGAAAAGCTGTGAGCACAGGAACTTTGGTATTTAACATAGCCATTTTCAACTAGAATGCCCCTGAGAAAGGACAGCTGTTTAGGTACCCAGGGTTTCTTCTATTCTAGTATTTGCTTTGTTGTGAGATTTACAAGTTAATTTTGTCTGGTTTATGGTTTGTATTTTTGTGTTAGTAATGTTCACAAATATACTGGAAATGTATGCTCTTGAAGCAAAATGGCATTCTGGTTGAAGTCTAAAATCAGGAGGCCATCATGTGAAAACCAGACTTACCTAGCTTTCAGAGCTATCTTTTTGGCTTCTGCTTTGTTTTACACTCCCTCCAAGGATATTGCTCTGGATCCAGACTGCAGTTTTGTCTAGTCTCCATCATGGTTCACATACTCAGTGAAAACCCGAGGATCCCAGAGATGATCTGTACTCCTCATGGGGCCATTACCTGTGCTGGCATGGTCACAGTGAAGCAAGACATTCCTAGTCTCCTCCAGCAAGTTGTTTCTTACAGACTGGCTTTTTCTCCATGGAAAATTAGCCCTGAAAAAAAGAATTTAAAAAATCAACCAATTTTTCTTATTTTCTTCATATAATTGAGATAATTTATATTGACTTTTAATGTTTGACAAGCACAGCAAAAGCCTTCCTTAGAGTATGGGACTTAGCTGTGCAGAATTTCTTTTATCTGTTTTTCCTCTTTTCACTGTAACATACAAAAGAAATGGCATAAGAATATTGCTCTCTTTCTGGTAAGAGAGCAACAGTGGATGGGAGGCAGTCTGTAGGTGCTTCTGTTCCACATGGATATCCATGCAGTGCTCACAACTAGGGATTTTACAGTGATGAAATCCATGAGAGAAGGATTTATGTAAATGCTTGACATAAATGCACATGAAGATCCTGTAAGATCAGCTCTCTACTGTATTAGAATATAGTGCTAGGTACCCATCACTGCACCACTTGAGATTCTGTTGCACATCCTACATCAGCCTCAAAACAAGCAAAGAACAGAAAGTAAGATGAAAACATTGAAATCCTACCAAGTATTGTATTTCTTATATGTAAACTATCACTGCTGTATATTGGAAAGCAATCAAAATCACTTCTATTGCAGTTTTCAACACAACTTTGTTCTCTATATACCTCTATATACCTATTTGTGTGGTTAGGAAACTAAGGAAAGAATATATTCAAGATAGGAACAAAAGTAATTTCTCTGTGATTCCTAGCAAATATAAGTTTTCAAAGGATACTTTATTGTCTGTCATATCAGATGCTTTTCTAATCCTTTTTTCCAGTACTGTTCCTACCTGTTAGTTTTCATTGACCAAATTTTATTTGAACATGAGAGGAAATTATTATTCCCTCAGATATTCAAGATAAAATTTTCCATTATGAAGGCTTTCTTTTTCAAACCTTACTTATGTTTATTGTTCAGAATTGTGTCTTAACTTTAGACAATTTAAGATTTAAGAGTTTAAAATAAGATTTCATTGTGAAATTACAAGTAGGAAATCTGGCAGTGTTACATGAAAAACTGAGGTGGATATAAACACGAGGGAATCAATTTTATTCAAAATCTTATCAACTTTTATAATAACTAGTTATACAAAGAACCAGTGAAAGAGTAATGTTAGTATCTGAGTTATTGTTCAAGACTGATACTTTTAATAATTTGTAGTTGGAATTCTGACTCACTTTTTCCAAGAAGATACTTAGCATTCTTTAGCCCATGTACCACATGTCTTGCTGACATTGGCTGTTGATTGCATTTACAAGCATCAGATTGAAGGTTCTGGTTTTATGTTGAGTTGTGATGGCTGGCAAACAAAATGGTCTTGGATCCTCAAATAGGAGAGTTAATATTTTGTACACTTCCCCTGCTCCCCTCAAAATGCTCGTTTTTCTGCTCTACTTAATGCCCTGTTTTTCCACTATGCAGAGGAATTACTACTGTCACTTTGTCACCAGACCTACCCTCCTCTTTTCCTCCTAGTGAACAGTTTCCCTGTTTGCCTTTTGCTGATTCAGGTGCTTGTTTGGATCTTCTGTGGAGTTGTTTTGTTGTCAAAGAAATCATAGCTTTCTGTCATTCTGGTGAGAAGAATTGATTCACTGGTAGGTGTGATAATGGCTGGTGTGGCTGTCAGAAAAGAGATAGGACCATGCAATTGAGAGTGGGAAGATACCAAGAAGGAAGAATGGTGGAAAGAGGCAACAAACACTAAGGAAATGAGAATGGGGAGGATGAGATCTTCCTCTTCAGGCTGAGAACCATTAAGTGGACTAACCACCAGTGGAATAGCAGTCTAGGCAGCAAGTGTTTTCATTTTGAATGCATGAATGCCAGAATCGCTGCTTGATTGGGCTCTTCCACATACTTAGGCTTGTGTAGTTCTAACAGCACTGAAAAACTGGAGGTGTTTTATTTATAAGCCCAAGCATCTCTTAAGAACTTTGAAGCATCTAGCAAACATGATCTTCTGTAGCAAATTTGAGATATCTGGGATTTCTCTTTCTGCATGAGGTACCAAAGGATAAAATGAGAAGTATGCCATGATAATTTTTTTAAGTAGACTTTAAAAAAATAAACAAACAAACAAACAAAAAAACCCCACTTAGATTCTGGCAGCAAATTAGGGATTTTCTGCATTTTATTCAGCAAATAATGCCCAGTGTTAATTTATGTTTTGTGAAATTTATATAGTATTGTGCGTATACTGAAAGTGTAAGTACGAAAGGAAGAGACTGTCTGAAGTTGCAACTCTTGTAGATAGATATCCAAATGCTTACCAGGATGTTTTTCTAATTGTGGATTAAGTTATATTTCTCCACCCTCTTAAACCTGATGGAAAACAGACACAGACATTAGTGTCAGACAGTCACAATTATCCAAAGCACCAGCCATTGTGCAGAGTGTGTAATCTTGTCCATTTGGTTAGGCCTTTAATAAAATTATGGAAGCGAGCCATAGAATTGCAATCCTTTTTAATTTTTTTTTTTTAAATTTTATCTTTGTAGGGCTGTATAAAGCAATATGGTAAATGGCATCCCTCTGTTTTAGGATATATATTTATATACTGTGTGAATGACTCTTAATTGGCTAAAAGAAATTAGTTAGTGTATGGATTTTAATAGTTACATTTTTTTGTAAACATGTCAGTTATACTGAACTTACTGAATTGTCACTAGTCTGATTGGCATACATATTAAGGGTTTCACTTGCCCTTACTCTTTACCTTTAAAATAATTCCTTTCTTTCCTTTCATATTTGAATTTTTGGGAGAAAACCCAAACTTTAAAACTTGCAGTGTACCTTTGAGTTTACAAACATCGCATTTCTTTTTCTGTTTAAAACTATAGACAGAAAGAAATATAGACAGAAAGAAAGAGAAAGCACAGGGAAAGGTGGAAGCGAGCTCAATTCCAAAAGCAACTACTGTTTGATCATTTTGATCAAGCCCTGTAGATTTCATTGTTATTGGTTTCTCTCATTTTTAAAGATGAGTATTTTTAAAATGTGATATAGTGACTCTCAGCAATGAAGTAACAGGGTGGTATAAATAGCTCAGCCTATTCACCAGCATGGTTCTGGATGTGCTTTTCTCTCTTAAATGGGAGAAATATTGACAATTTAGCCACCAAATTGTAGAGCTGGTGAGGTTTGGCATGGCTCAGTATGCAAAAATTTATTCTAATTAAATTTCTAATTATTAAAAGGCAATGGTAGACTAAATATTTGAGTCTTTTAATTGAGGTGCATAAAGGAAATGCTTGACAAACAAAGCCCGTCTCACTAATGGAGAAGATATTACCAAAACATGCTGTAAATACAGAGTAAATTAACCTTATCAGCCTTTATAAGGTTAATTTTAAAACATTTCTCTTTTAGTCTGGTTTGAATATGTCGTCATTCGATCTCACTAATTTTGTTTTAAGGAATAGTGTTTGGGGGTTTTATAATATCATTCAAACATAGACTGCTTCTTGTTGAGCAGTTCCATTCTTTTTTACTTTTTGTGTGTGTTTAAAACCACAAAAATAAGAAGTATTGGTGAGGATGAGGCTTATCTGGGTCAGTTATGCCAAAGCACTGTTATTTGATGCCGGGTATGCTTTTTGAAGCCAAGAGACTTCTTGGTGATGATGATGTCAACTATGTTTATCCCTAAAGTTTGCTACTGCTGGCCTTCATGCCTATATACAGGTTTTCTGATCCTGCCTTGAAAGCTTATCCATGGTGTCCCTTAATTTTCTTCCAGCACTTTGCTTGTATCGTATCTACAGTTATTAATTTCTTTCTCTGTTTAGGAGTGAACACCTTTGTATAGGTGCAGTTAAGATACTTGCGTTATTCTAAACAGAACTACTCTCTGAATTTTTTTAAGGAGCCTAAAAGTTGATCTTGTATCAGAATAATTGATTAGGTTCTAACATGAATAGTTGGGGTTTAGGGTGCAAATATGTAGGCACAAGGATGCAAACAGGCCCTAAGGGCATGTCTGTATAGACTTTCAGTAGATCTTGGTTCTCAGCCTAACTGGCAGATTGCAACTTAAGGGGTCAAAGTAGTGTGGTTTTGGTTTTGTTTTTCCCTTGTTGATTTAAAGCAGCAAACATTGTAATTGTCTTTAAAATGAGGAAGATACAATTCAAAGGAGTTGATTTGAGCATGTTCTGACAGGAGGCAGTCATATAAGCAAACTTTTATGTAACTATCAGTGTCCGTCTGTGGGCTGTCTTTGTCTTGTCTGAAATCACTGAAAACGTGTCAGTTCCAAGTGAGTGTTAATGTACCTTAAAATTCCTTGTCCCGTGAAAAGAAGGGATCTCAAAGTCGTTTACAGACACTGTGGGACGTTGCTGTCTAAGTTAATGTGCCCTTTCGCTCTGGCATTCAATCAGCGCAGAACTGCTGACGTGAAAGCACATCGTAGTGAAAAGCAGGTAAAAGCTGTGTGTGTCCCAGGCTAGGAAGGAAAACCATGTGCCCGAATAGCCACCACTCTTGTCAATGTTACAAACTGTTAACAAATACAGGAAATGTACTTTGCTGAAAGCAGTGTGGTGTGGAGATCTACCATATTATTCATGGTATATTTTGCTTCATTTCTTGTCTCTAAAAGCATTTAACTCAATATAAGGGTGATTTAGATTGTAGTTTTGAGGTCTGTTTTTTAGTAAATTTCATGTAGAAGATGCTTGACAGATCTGTTTTGTGTTTATGTTGATGTGTGCAGTGGATCACGGTTAAATGCTTTATGAAGCAAAAGCTAATTCTGTATTTTAACTGCTTTTTTTCTTGTACAATCTTACTGCTTTTTCCATGATACAGTAGAACTTCAGTCACAAGTCCATTGCAGATGTTTAAAAAAGTGTAATGGGTAACTAGAAGCAACCTGTCATGAAGTGTTCAAGGGCTTGTGAAAGTTGCATGCATTTTCATGAAGTGTTTTGTTATTATACTTGTACCACATCAAAAGACATAAACTTCGTATGGAAAAATGCCAATTCCTAAAATTTAATGAAGTTATTGTGATTTGAAGTTCTACTACATAGTATGTGTTTCATCTGCACTGGGATAATAAAGTTTCAAGCTGACATTCTTGCTCGTAACTCTTTTTTAACAGTTTTGCAGGGAGTTTTTTGGCAAGTCTGCTTTGGTTGGTTGGTTGGTTGTTTTTTGTTTGGGTTTTTTAAAATCTTGTTATAAGGACACTTTTGTGACTTTGCAATACAGTCTTTGAGAGAAAACTCCATTCATGAGAAATACCCACTTAGACCAGAGGACTTAAAGCTGGGATTCCAGTGGACTGGTTTTGGCTCTCTAAAATATTTGGAATGTGGTATTACTGAATGATATGTATTTTGGCTTTCCAAAGGTGCTGAGCGTATCCAGCTTTAAATGAGTTTGGAGGTTTTCTTGAAATCTGGCCTAATGACTTTCTGTCCTTCCTTAGTCTATGAAGTTGGTGTAATAACCGTCAGCTGTTGAGGCTGCCTATTTGAAATATATAAGTTAATATCATTTCTCACACAGTTGTTTCCATACAGGTGTTTGAACAAGATGAATTTTCTTTCGTATGTATACTAGCTGGTCACTCTGTGGTCGAGCTCTGCTGTAGCATGTGGGCTTTTTAAAATTTTTATTTCTTTTGTGACTGGTGATTATTTCTTTTTAGCCAACTGTTGGCTTTCTTTGGCATAACTTTCAACCGTTCATAGAGGTTTTGTTACTTGGAAATGCTACTTCTTTTAAAATGAGCTTTTATATAAAAGTATTTTAGAAGGTGAACTTTTGCTGATGAAAGATGATGTCTGCTAGTGAAAGATGTGTGGAAACTAAAGTTTCTGAAATATCCTGATAATCCTTTATTATGTAAAACAGAACAGAGATGAGTGCTGAATGTAATCTGAAGAGTAAAATAAACAAGTCGGTCTCTGGTTAATGTGATAGTCCTATAGCAAGATCTCTTCCATCTGTCACTAGTTTCAGGTATTCTGCAATTGAATTTTAAAAAAGTATCTGTACAAAAATTCTGGATTTTAAAAAATTCTGGATTTTAAAAAATTTGTACAGAGCTGTAGTTCCAAAGCCAGTATTTTAAACATATTTTAAAATAAAGACAGCAGACTAAGGAAGGCTGTTTTAACATCTGATTTATAGTGCAGTGCAATAGCGCTTTTACTTACAGAAAGCTTACACAATACGTAATATTTCTTGTCTTTGATTCTCTCTTAGGTAAATACTGCGCAACTTGCACATAACATCATACCTTAAGACAGTGTATGATGTAACAGCAATGACTTGATACAAAATACACTTTCGATCAAGTAATTTTGTTTTGTATCTAAACTTGAAATAGTGAAATAGTTGTCCGATCTGTTGTGTTCATGTTGCAGAATTCAGTTGTTCAGGACAGCAAAAAGCTAAGCCAATCCTTCACCAGTCAAAGACAAATTGTATTAATATAAAATAAAATATTCTCAACTGCTTTTATGTCAAATAAAACCTCCAAACAACCGGTAAAGCAATGAGAAAAAGGTAAAGCTGTAAGACCATTCAATATAATCTATTGTTTGAGAAGAAAGTTCAGACCTGTTAAAATTGTTAATATGAATGGATGCCTCTGAGGGTTTTGAATCTCTGCAAAAGCTGTTTAGGCAGCAGATGTGGAAGAAGTGTAGATGGAGAAACTTGGGTTACAGAAGCTGCATGAAAAGTCAGAGTCAAGAACAGGACACTGATCCCTCAGTCCTCTTCTGGCCACACAGTGGGTCTTAATGTGTTTGTGCTCTTTCCCTTCTGGAAAGGAGTTAAAAATTTTATGTCTTTTTATTGCTTTCAGGGTTACAAGATTTTCTCATTTTTAATCTCCCTGTTTGAAGGTGTCAAGAGGCAGCTAAAATGGATTTTATTTTCAAAGCTTATAGTTGAAGCCTAATGTAATTGAAAACTAAAATGACTGTAGCAATGAGAACAACTTTGTTTAGTCTTTTTTCTTTTTGAGGTTGTCGCTTCTTAATTTTTTCCTTGAACTATTTCATCATGAAAATTTTTTTTTTCAATAAACTACCAGGGAATGTTGCTATAGTAATTAGTGGTGAGGTTCCCAGATGAAGATACATATATCTCTGTCTCTATATATCTATCTCAGAGAAAGGCAATGAGGCTATGAAAGGGAAAAAAAAAAGTAGTATGGATTTTAACAACTTTATTGAGTAATATTTTAAAGTGTTACTTCATCCAAGTTGGAATACTGTCAAATTTATGTTTATATACAGGAACTTGACAAGAGGAGTTGGTAGATTTAGAGAGTTACTAAGAGCTGTCGAAACAAGAACTACACAAAACCTGCGAATGGTAAGTTATCTTAAACCACTTTCCTATTGTAGCAGCTGAATTTCAGTAGGAAGGGAAAGCATAAATATAATGGATGACTTAGAGACAAATAGTTGGATATGTAGCATAATGATAAGGACCTGTTTTCCCACACTTCATAAGGTTACATTTCCTGGCTTAAGTGAATGATCAAAGTATGGAATGTTTGGCACCCAGTCTTCACCCTATTCCTTTTTATTTTTTGTGGTTATACCTAGAACCTGACTGGTCTCTGATTTACCATGCTTTCAACCTTAATTATAATTACCCTATTTATGAGTCAATGGAGTTTCATGTTTTTGTAAGGTAGTGGGGGTGAGAACAGAGTGTATCGTTTTTGTGTGGTTTCTATTAAGTTGTTAAGTTGAAGGCTATCAAGTCTTTATAGCCTCTTAAAGGAAAACCATAAAAGCAAAATAATGAAGATTTGTTACTTATACTGTCAGAAGCTTGACTGTTTTTATATAATAAGAAGTAGAGGCTCAAATCTTTTACCATCATGTAATTATTTTCAAAATATCCTAGATTAGTTTCCTAATATCGAGCTTTTAAAACTTTCAAACTGGTAGTAAGGAGGGTAAGTGATTTCTTAATTCATTCAATAACTGATTCTTAGTAGTTATATTGAAATTATTTAATAATAGGCTTTCAATGGAGAGGAATAATATTGCAAATTTTAATAGAAAAGATGGACTTCTTATGGTATAGGAGTTAAGGTGGAAGATGCAGATCTTATGGTGCTGTCTGTGACTTAAACATTGCACATCTGTTTTTGGGAAACATTACTGGCAAATGCTACCAATTCTGAAGCAAATTTAGATCTTGCCTTCTTTCTACTGCCCTGGTAGAAATTCTTTGAATGTTAATCATTGTGATACATAGTTGTTGAGGATCTATGCATGTGTGTGAAACATTAATGAGATTAACCTGATAGTTATGGATTATAGGATGATTTAAAAGCTTTAAATTAGTATTATTTAATTAAGTAATATTTATGTAAGTATTTCTGCATTCAATTATATGGTGACAATAATAGTTGGTGAAAATAAACCTTTTCACGCTGATTTTCAACCTTGTTTCACTCTTACTGAGCTTTAACAGTAGCTAACACCAGCACCTTCAAGTATGAGTTGTCAGAAGCCCCTTTCAGCCCACAGACCATAACTGTCTGTGGTGGGTTGACATCATCTGGCTGCCAGATACTCACCCAGCTGCCCTCAAACTCCCTTCCTTAACACATGGGGAGGAAATAAGCTAGAAAAGATCTGAGATAGGTCCGAGATAAAGGCAGGGAGTTTGCTTACCACTTACTGTCACAGGCAAAACAGGCTCTTCTAGAGGAAGTTAACTTAATTTATTGTCACTTAAAAGAGAGTGGGATGATGAGAAACAAAGACAAAAACTGAAACACCTTCTTTCCACCCCGTTTTCTTAGGTTCAACTTCAGTCTTTGACTTCTGACTATTCTACCTCCTCTCCCTACCCTCCCATTCCCTGAGTGGTGCATGAGGGGTGGAGGGTTGTGGTGAGTCCCTGTCTGCTGCTCCTTACTCCTCACACTTTTCCCCTGCTCCACCATGGGGTCCCTCCATTGGGTTACAGTTCCTTCAGGGAATATCATCCTATTTTTCATCATGGTTCTCTTTGCAGGCTGCAGTTTGGACAACTGCTCCACTGTGGTCTCTCCCATGCAAACAATTGCTCCAGGTCTGGAGAGGCAGTAGAGGTTATTGAGCATCTTAGGTTATTGATTATGGTAGGAACAGCAGCTGGGTTGTTTATACTTCAGAAGTATCTGGATTTAACTGATAAAATTGAAACATTTTTTGTAATTGCCATTTTTTTTCTTTGTGTTTAGAGAATTGAACTGGTTACTTTTAAACAGCATCATGCCTTGGTTTATTGGACACTGTAGAATAAAGGAATATATTCTGCATAAGTAGTCTTCATTAGAAAAAATATCTGAGCATTTTTTAAAGAGTTTGTACTCAGCATTTCTAGGGAAAATATTTATCTTTTGCTTTTACAGACAATAGCAAGACAACTTGCAGAAATTTTGTTACGAGGTATGTGTGAACAGAGTTACTGGAATCCCCTGGAAGATCCTCCTCACCAATCACCCCTTGATGATCCACTTCGAAAGGGTTCAAATACTAAGAACTATGCGCTCAGTCGAAGACCACGGGTATACACTGGAGAAAAGTATGGCTGAGTTTATACCTCTTTTATTTCTATAATTGCAGTTGTTACCCAGTGCACAGGGTAATTTAGGGTTTACAAAATTTACATTTTTGAAAATGTGGAAGGAATTTGGCAGTGTGTAGATAGATCGGTTGTCTGAGGAAAACTAGGAAAGAAACCTGCTTTTCCAAGCAGAAGTTTGCACTGTATACATTACTTTTGTTCTCAATTGTAGAATTTTTTTTTTTTTCTATCCTCGTGTATGTGATAGACTCAATATCTCTTATATATGGGATACAAAAGAAAACATGAACTGGGTAGCAAATCAGATACTGCACATTTTAAAAGTTGTGTGCTGCTTCTAGACGTATATTCTGCTTTATCACAGAAAGAAAAGATTCCACAATATGGAGATTCAAGTTGGTCCAGGAAGCATTATGAAAAACCAAAACATACCTAGAAATTTATCTAGCAGTTTCAGAGCTAGTTTATTTCCCAAGGCAGCTTTTAGCAAATTATCTTGGATTAGTTTTGGCATTTCTTTATAATGCCACCTTTTTGGTCAGTTTTAATCTTTCATTGAATCAGGTAAGTGATACTTTTTGGTTCATTTTTTTCTGGTATATCTCTTGGTGAATTCTAGGGTAATTATGTTACATTTCTTCCTTCTTGAAAATGTAACTATTTTTTACCAAACTAATCGCCATTAGGGTTAGTATTAAATAGAGATAGCCATTTCCTTGCATTTGAAATTTTTCTTAGAAGTTATTATCTTGATTATGGAAGTAGCCCTACTTACATAATGGAGGGATGTTTTGTTATAGTGTTCACAGTATCTTTATATAGTAACATAAATGCCTGCAATATGGCACCATTTGAATTGCTTAGCTGTATTTATTGCAGAGTTCCATTAATGAATCTTTTAAACAGCAACAAGCCTGCAAAATTATGGTGCCTTTTCTATTAATAAGTAGAATGGCCTTCATCTTCAAAGACTTCTAGCAATTCTCCTTCCTGCGTCCGGAATAGTTACAGCAGGTTTCTCAGGCTCTATCTTTCAAACTTATGTTCTCCATTCTCTATTCATCCTTCATTGCAGCATGCTTCCTGCAAAAGTGGGGCTTTGTTCAGTTCAGTTCTCTTGTTCTTGGCATGTGCAGGTGAGGAGTTCCACAGTTTCAACAGAGCATATAATTTAAGTCCTTTCATCACATCAGACTGGGTAATACCATACCACATAAAATATGTCCAGCCAAGTATCTCATCTCCAGCAGTGACTGAAAACAAGTATCATAGTCAATGATATGTGGGAAATTTCTTCCTAGGTATTCTTCTGACAACCAACTCTGAGTCTGCAATGCACTGTTTTTTTCTAAGTACATTGGCTGACATTAGGTAACTGTATTGTGTTCTTATGAGGATTATGGGTGTCATTTGGCTAATAGCATTTATGGTATTTTAGGTCTCTGTGTTATTGCCTCTTCAGTTTTCTTTAACCAGTTCTTCAACTCAGCCTAACTTTCATGGTTTACCTTTGGTTGATAGCCAAAGTTCTATGTTCTCCAGCAGCTATTCTGCTTTCTGGGTGCCATTGTGAGTTGGTCAGGTTAAATCTTCTTCCAGGTTGTTAAATTCTGCATAGAGGAGTGGATAAGGAGCACTCTCATGCTTCCTCATCATTCCTCATTCCTCATTGAGGGTGGTTCTTATTCATAACTGTGTTTTGAAATTTCTTTGTTATGTAATAATAAAAATGTATTCCAAGATTTAGAATACTTTTAAAAATCTGGTGAGCAGTTGCATTGATTAAAAAATAAAAATACAACAACAGAACAGCTGCCCTGGGGTCTTAGCTGTTGTATATTACCACAATACATTCACAATGTTGCTTTCAAACTGGCTGGAATTCAGATGTCTCTTAGTTTCTCTTTTCTTTCAGGCATTTAATTACTGCTTATCTTTCTAGTGCTTTGAAAAACCCTGAAAAGATGTTTTAATGTCAGACAAGTTTTGTTTCCTGTCTAAAATGTATTGTAACTTAAACACTCTTGGGATGATAGGAATTGATTATTAACAACAACGAAGTATTTTCTACATTTCAATAGATAATTGTGGAACTAGTGGACTGAATTAGCAGGAAATAGTACTGGTGCTATTTCAGAAATAGTTTAGAGGAAGAAATCTGAAGAGATTAATCAGTGACTGTGTTGTGGGGGATTTTTTTTGTGCATATGAGAATGGATGGATGAATTCCTGCCAGTACCTAATGCAGATTATTGTTGTCTGTCCACCAGCATAGAATAGTGTTCAGGTAGCATCCAGTATTCAGAGAAAGCAATAAAGTCTGGAAACTAGTCCTATGCAAACCTTCAGCATTAAATTAGAAGGAAGTGTAGTTCATTACAAGCAAAGAATTCTACTAAGAATTCTACTTGGAACTATGAGTGGTTATGGCCAACGGGTGGAGATGGTCATGGAGCTATTTAAAAATATTCATACCTATTGAATGCATCCTGAAAAATTTCTCAAGCATATCTCATGAAAGACTAGTAGAAGTATTTCTCCACATACTGCCTAAAATACAAAAGTTCTGTTTTTGTGTGGGAGTTTCCTCTTGCCAGTACTTGAATCAGTGATGTAGATTCAGCTCAGACGGGTTAGGTAAGAGGCTAGTTAAACTATGGGTTTGGAGTTAACAGTTGTCAAATTATGTTCGATTTTATGATATTTGAATGAGTTCAACTCTGACAGCAGTAGTAGTTTTGTTCTTTTATTGTGTTCAACCAACTTTTCTGAAATGCAAATACAGAGTATTGCAAAGAAATGCGTTTTAACCAAATGTTTTTTCTCTGCAAGTTTTCTGTTTTCTTTTTGGCCAACTTCCAGTTTTGACAGTGGTTTTAATATATATGTGTGAACTACTCATAACAGTAATGTGTTCTGATTAAATAATTAAATTCTTATTTTGAACAGCATCTTCTGTCCTCAAGAAAATACAGAAGAAGCCTTACTGTTGCTGCTTATTAGTGAATCTATGGTAGGTAAAATAGAGTGAATGTGCATTTGCTGTATGTGTGTGCTCTCCTTGTTTTAATTTTTTTTGGTGTGTTTTTTTGGTGTTTGTTTTGTTATGTTTTAAATTAAAATAGGAGTTTCCCCCCCTGACCCCCCTCCCCATACCTTTGCCTTGTCTTTCATTTTCTGTTAGGAAAGTAGGCAGCTATTTCTGAAACTCAAATCTTTGCACCTCTTAGCCTCCGAGATGAGGTCTGCAAGTGTTATAGAGTTTTTCTCCTTTGGACTGGCTGTACCTAGCCTTCTTGCAGCCATAGGCAGGTTTACAAGCCAGGTCCTTCATTTGGCATCACTTACCAGTATGAACCACTGTTACACCAGTTGATTGCTATTCAGACAGACACAAAATCTAAGTTACTTTGTAAAAAGCAAATCAAAAACTACTAGAAGACCATAATAAACATTGCCAAAAAGTAACTTCCATTGCGCATTAAACTTAAGTCACTCAAATTTGTAAATAATTTTTTTGTGTTACTGACATTTTGTCTTTGCTACTGGATTATTTTTTTTAAATGTTCCCATTTCCTCAATAAATGATTTCTTTCAATGGTCTACTTGTGCCCTTTATCAACCTTCCGTAATTTCTGCTAGTCATCAATCAACTTCCACATACTGACATTCTCATACCATGTCAGTTTCATGTTCTCAGATAAAATGAAATGCTGGATATTTTGCTGGGTTTTTAACTGGAGGGGTGAAACCTCTACAGTCTCAGGCATCATGCAATCTGTCTCACTGCACATCAATGAGATGTAGTTTTTTAAGTTCTACATGTGATTAAAATGCTTACATGTATTGGCATAATTTCTGTTTTGCTGCAGTTAAATAGGATCAGAGCATTTTAGCTCATCATTTGTTTAACTGTTTTGAAGTGGCAGATAGTTACATTGTAGTGCTTACTACTTTCCTGATAGTTACATTGTAGTGCTTACTACTTTCCTCATTCCTAGTGATCTGCCTTGAAATATTCATGGCAGAATCTAGAAATTCTGTCTATATTCTGATTCTCATAATACAGAAAAATTGGCTGAGCAAACATTACCACATATCATACCTTGGTTTTGCTTCAGTATATACTTACCACTGAGAGGTGCTGCCTGTGTCTCTATAATGTGTCTGAGCCATAGAGAATTCTGCTGTAAACTGTGGTCTTGGTGTAAAATGAAAGCAGTCGCAGTTCTGCAAGATCTGACTACTGATTGCTGTGTTTGCATGTGGAGTTCCTTACATATGATCATTAAGAGGCCAGAAACCAAATTAGAAGTACTGCCTTGTTAAGTGTCATTTCAGGTTACTTACAGCTTTTCCTTTGTGAATTCGATCTGCCTAATTATATCAAATGCTGTCACTGTAGAGCATGTACCTTTAGCAAGCTTCAATTTTTTTTACAGTAATTATTGCAGATTATTTCAAACAAAAGAGTTTGTTTCGGGGGAGCATAAAATCTTTGACATAGTTGACTTTCTTTGGCTAAATCGGCTAAATCAATTGTTCAAGTTATTTTTGGAGGAGGGAAAGGGGAAGATTGAGCATAAAAATATTCATCATTACAAAGTTACCTTTCTGAGAGCTGAGATCTGTTATTTCAGCTTCAGTGCATGTTAACTTTCTAGCTGTAGTAGTTGTGAAGCAGTAGTATGTGATTTATGATTCTGAAACCAGTATTTGGGAAAGAAATAACACTTAGAGAAGATTGAGTAGCTGTTGGTGTTTTGATATACTATTGTGTTATTAAAGTACTATGATCCCTTACTTTCATTGTCTGTGAATTGGTAAGAAATCACTCCAATCAAGGCCAGGTTGGACAGGGCTCTGAGCAATCTTGTCTGGTGAAAAGTGTCCCCACCCATAACAGGATGATCTTTGAAAGGCCCCTTCCAACCCAAACCATCCTTTGGTTCTATGATCTGACATTCTCATGTTACAGTGCATGTATGTGTTGGTGCACATTAGATTCTGTATGGTAACAGAATCCCAGAATGATGTTTGGAAGGGACTTCCAGAGGTCATTTTGTCCAGCCCCCTTGCTCATGCAGGGCCATCTGGGACAGGCTGCATCTCTGTCCAGACATCTTTTGGGTACCTCCAAGGAGAGAGATTCCACGGCCTCCCTGGGCAGCTTGTGCCACTGCTCGTTAACACTCACAGCAAAAAAAAAAAAAAAAAAAAAAGGTTCCTGATATTCAAAGGGGATCTTTCAGTTCATGCCCATTGCCTCTAGTTCTGTCACTGGACACCCCTGGAAAGAGCCTGACTCCCTTTTCCCTGTATCCTCCCTTCAAATATTTCTAACATTGATAATTCTCCCCTCCTGAGCATTGTCTTTTCCAAGCTGAAGAGTCAGCTCTCTCAGCATTTCCTCATAAAAGAGACACTCTGGTCTCTAATACATCCTCGTGAGCATTTGTTGGACTCTCTCCAGTAACTCCATGTGTCCTGTACTGGGGAGTCCAGAACTAGACCCAGTATTGCAGGTGTGACCTCACCAGTGCTGAGCAGAGGGGAAGGATCACTGCCCTCAACCTGCTGGCAGATCTGCTGATGCAGTCTTGGCTGTCAACAGCTTTTTTTCCAGCTGGGGCACTTTGTTGGCTCCTGCTCACTTTGGGTGTCCACCAGGACCTCCAGGTGCATTCCTGTCAAGCTGCCCTTGAGCTGGGGGGCCCCCAGCATGTATGGTATCTGGGTTTGTTCCCTCCCAGGTGCAGGACGTTGCTGAGGTTCCTGTCAGCTCATTCCTCCAGCCTGTTGAGGTCCCTCTGGATGGCAGCACAGCCCTTTGGCATATCAGTTCAGTAAACATGCTTGGGGTACATCCAGATCATGAACAGGATCAGGCCCAGTATCAATCTCTGGGACACACCACTAGTTACTGGCCTCCTGCTAGGCTTCGTGTCACTGGTTACCACCTCCTGGGCTCAGCTTTGTGTGAGAGTCTTAACCAGAGGAAAAATGGCTGAGCATATCCTTCCTTCTGTTGAGCCTGCACTGAGTTACACTGCTCAAGTGTGTTACAGGCTTAAAGTGAGTAAGTGTGGCCAGATGACACATTGCATTTAACTGTCACCATAGGGTGTCTGAGACCATGCCAGTTCTGAAATACTGAGCACTTAAGTTCCTACATACTTTCTGTTTTATAATTATCAAGAAAATGATTGTTCAAATACACAAGATATCTGTAAGAACAGAGACATCCTTGTGCTTTGGCATTGTCAATCATTGTTTCACAAGAAGTGCTAGTTCACAGCTTGCTCAAAACTTGGAAGGAGCTGAGTCAAATAGTGATTAGAAGTGGAGTTAAAAAGAAGTTCTTGAAGTTCACTAAATCTTTATGCAGTGTAAAAAGTAAAAGTCAAAGACTTCTTGATCAAAAGAAAACAAAAGATCTGTTTGCGGGTGTGTGTGTGTGGGGTGTGTGCACATGTGTGGGGTTGTTTCAAACCAAGGTGTGGATTATTCAATTGGTAATTCCTGAGGTGTCTGTGCATTTTACACTCTATGTATCTCTTTGAAAAAATTTCAATATTTAATTATTCTGATTTTAAAGATGCATTGAGTTTGTTCAGAGCTTAAAATGTTACCCTTTGAAAGAGGTGGAAAAATTTATTATCCCTTATTGTGTGCCATTTTTGGCATCTGAAAGAGGAGAAAATTTGCTGTCTATTAAAATTCAGTGTTTTTAAGTAAATGTACTAAGGGGGCCATACCCTGTGAAATTGAAAATTAAGAGGGGGATGAGGAGAGAGAAGAATCTTTGACTTCTGATTACAGACTACGAGATATACTAGCATTTTTACCAATGGGAATATTAAACACCAAGAAAACTAGAAACAGATAGGATAACGAGATAATGTGTTTTTGGAGGCTTGATGGTAAACTGGGAGAAGCACTGGGTAGTTCAGTGAGGTACTAACTACTCTGAGACCTGAATTTTGTTCTTTTCTCTTGAACATGATTTCTCTGTGAACATGGTCAATTTATTTAATCCATTTCTTTCTCATCTTTCTTCGTTCCCAAAAGGAACACTTTACTTAAGGAATTAGGTTTGCAGTGTGCCTTTCACAAAACGGGTTTGAAAGTACAAACCCTTAATGCAAACACGTCCTGATTCCAAAGCTGTGCCCACAACCAGGATCAGTTTTTCACTTCTCAGTAGTAACTCCTGAAGGTGATTGTGGGTTATCGTGGGCATGTTGCCATTCACAAATGAGATGATCATGCCATAATGCTGTGAAAAGAAGTTGATTGCCTTATTTTATGAAAGCTGGAATAGAGGTTTTGAAGATCCTTTTAATATATTTTACTAGCACACAAAAAATAAAAAAGAAATTTTTGTAGATGAATGTCCATTATATTGAAAATATACCTTTTTTTTTTTTTTTTTTTTTCCTGAGAACTCTTTCATGATTTCAAATGCCTTACTTAGATTATGGAATTATAACGAAGGAATTAAAAATAGGTCCACGTAGAAACATCAGTCTTTCCACTATATAAAATTGGTAATTCTTTCTTTCTATAAATTAGGATCAGATCTCTTTTTATCCCTTATAGCAACTGCTGACTTTGAGGCTGAGTAGAATGGTAGTTACTTGAGTGGAAGTATAGCTTGACTTATAATGGTTGACCTGGCTTCTTTCTTTGTGGTGTGTTTCAGGCTAACCGTGATGCTGTACTGAGCAGAATACCAGAACACAAGAATGATCGTATCATCAGTTTGCAAAGTGCATCTGTAGTCTACGATTTACTTACAATAGCCTTGGGAAGAAGAGGCCAATATGAAATGCTTTCAGAGGTTTGTTGATAAGAGTGAATATTCATCTGTGTCATTGTTGCTGTTTTCTGTTGATCATGTTAATTGTGGTAGTAAGAAAGGGCTGAAACAAATATAGGACACTGTTATTCTAACTGCTCTTTAGATACAGGAGGTAGTTTCCACCCCAAAATGTTTACTGTCTAAATGTACACAAGTGACTTGGCCAAACAAGAAAAATTGTGAGGAAGGTGCGGTAAATGTTTAATGCCACAGAAATTCACATGATTTTTAGATGGGGGTGCATGGATCTGCTTAAAAGGGTACACATTAAATGGAGAGAGCAGGAAGGAATGGCAAAAAATAAAGATTGTTCTGGATATAGAAACGATAGTTAAAATTTCCTAGAAAAATATTTGTAATGAATGAAAAAGGATTTCAGAAG
This sequence comes from Certhia americana, assembly GCA_018697195.1. Taxonomy (NCBI): domain Eukaryota; kingdom Metazoa; phylum Chordata; class Aves; order Passeriformes; family Certhiidae; genus Certhia; species Certhia americana. The sequence goes on along the minus strand of CM031861.1, from coordinate 46,532,061 downwards.
AAAACTTTCTTTTACACTTCTTAATATTTGAGGTCATCCATAATCCTTACAGTTTGTAATAATTTTGAAGTTAATAGAACCTAAATAATAAAAAAAAATTCAAGTCTTTGGGATATGTGTTACTTACCTCAATGTCTGATGCTTCATTATGTAGCATGCTTGTTTGGTTGGATCGTGTCAAATTCTTCAGGAAACTGCCATGTATTGTTAATAGTTTTATACCTGTGAAATAGCTGCAGCTCTTTGGGCAGAGCAGATCTATCTGCTGCTCAAACAGTACTCACCCAGCAGCAGGGTACTGCTGCTGACCACAATTAATTATTAGTCTCCTGAAAGAATATGAAGGCACAACAACCAATCAGATTTGTTGAGAAATACTTTCTCTCTACTGTAGTAGAGAACTTCTACTAAGAAAAAGATGAAAAACAAAAAGCTATAGTTCTTTGATATATGTTGATGGTCATACATTTATCTGCATCTCATGTGATGTTAAACCCTCAGTTTGGGTACTCTATTTCCTGAATGTACTTCATAGCTGCCAGTTGGGATACAAATCAGTTTAAATCAGTACAATGGAAGATGTTTCACAGAACAAAGGAGTATGAGGCTCACACAGGACCAGCCCTACAATGTAATCTAATGAGGAATATTTCCACTTACTTGCCACTACAAACACTATCACCTTCATGTAGTTTGAGGTGGTTGCACCAAAGGTGCCAGAAGTGGTGATCTATATATTTCAGTCTAGAATTTCTGAAACAAGAGACATCAAGTATTAAAAAAAACCCCAAAACAAAAAAAGCAAGAGACCAAAAAGCCTTGAAAACTTAGATTTCTTTTTTTCTCTAAGTGACTGGCAACCTTTCAATTTTGCATAGTAGACTAACAACTAGGCAGGGATAGAGTAGCCCTGGATTCCAAATATGATTCTTACATTTTGTCTGGTGCCATGGAGGTTTTGTTGCAAGGTTTTTTGTTGTGGATTTTTTGTCTTTTTTAGAATGTTAAAGAACCATTATATTTATGTAAACATCACAGGTACCTGGAATTCTCTACTGTCTCCTTTGGGACACTTAGGATAGTATTTATGTCACAATAGATGCAACTTCTTGCTTGTAGTTCTTACCTTTTGTAACAGGGAGGGTTTTTGGCTTCATTAGACAAGCTAGAGGTATCTCTTAGCCATGTTCTTAGCCAAGTGTCTTGAAGTGTAGGACATTACCCTGAAGGGTAGAAAGAAAGAGTTATAGAGAAAAACTATAGAGAAAAAAGCACATAGAGAAAAGCATTGCACTTGTTTGCCACACTGTAGCTGACAGACGGTACTGGTTGTTCCTTTTCCTTCTGGGCTTTCAGCACAACTGAATGTTCTAAATAGTGGAAGGTGTTTTAACTTGACGTAGATCTTTGATTCCAGTGCCTTTTTAGGAGCTTCTTGTGCTGGTGGTGGTCTTCATTACAGACAAAAGCAGGACCATAAATATCTGCAAAGTAGAAGAGGCTCCATGTTTGACAAGCTGCTTAGTTGGGGGTTTTTAGTCATGGCCTTAGGCTTTGAAAGCTGATGTCTACCTGAGGCTTATTTTTAAGGTATTTTCTTCTTGCTTTTTTGTGGTTGTTGTTGGGTTTTTTTTGTTTGTTTGTTTGTTTTTTTTTTTTCTTTTTTTTTTTTAAGGAGGGTATTTTCTGTTTTATTTTGTTTTGTTTTTTTGGGGGGGTGGTTTTTTTAATGTAGCATCTTTTAGTCTACCATCTTTGTAGTAATATTCCAACAAAATTGTATGTATATTCCTTTGAAATGTTCTTTTTGAAGAAAGGAAAATAATTCCACTATGTTTGAAAAATACTTTCAGTACAGAATAATTAAAATATATTTGTCATATGTACATAAAGCATCTTTCCTGAATATGAAAAAAATCATCTTATGAAGACCTGGTATAATAAACAATACTCATTTTAGCATACAGATATTCTAGATACATAGCTACAGCAAGGTCTTATCAGGAAATTATTAGAGCATCTCACTTTTATCCTTGTCATTAAAAGCACAAAGGAAAACATAGACTTTAAGAAGCTCTTACAGTTTAATGAGTAGAAGATATCTGCCCTCAAATCCTGCTGCTGATAGTCTGTAACTTTTATAATTTGAAGTGTTATAATAAACACATATTCAGATATGTTAAAGCATTCTATTCAATTATATAATAGGCATTACATTTTTTAGGGCTTTATTCTCTTTGAGCAGATTTTGATTGCTCTAGTGGAGTTGTTGTAGATTAAATCAGAAATTGGGAAATTATTCTAACTGTGGAAATTGTATTCACCCACCAGTTCCAATACCTTATTGCTGCCTTCTGGTTTAGCTATAGCTGATTTCTTACAGAGGTAGTTAGTTGTTACATAAGAATATTAAATGATCAAAAATCTGTTAAACTCTTATAATGCCAAGTTGCGTTCTTAACTGAAAAGGGCTTATGTTTTTATCAAGTTTGTATATAATGGGCTTTCAGTTTCTTAGGCTAGCTTCAACTAGATGAAGGAACTTTATACTGTCAATTCTTTCCTAAACAAAAATACTCTGGTTGTAATCAAGTTAGTTATTAAGCTTTGTAGGATGCATGATATTGAGCTTGTTAGTGTCCTACTAAAAGAGATGTCTTCCAGACCAGAAATTTTCCTACATTTTCATGATTTCATCTTTCAGCTCTCTAACTTGAAGCATATACTTTTCAGGAGACCATAGTGATAAACACCCACATTCAATAATGTGTTCAACGTAGCCTGTTCACATAGTGATTTGCGATTATTTGCAAGGCAATATCAACAGTTGCATTTTCTGTAGGAGAGGGATTGTGCTGAATGTGTTTTCAAGTAGTTGAGTCAGTTGCCATTACCCTGAATGTTATCTTAACTTCCAGCCTGCCTGGTGGCTGTTCCTTGATATGTATTTCTTGTTAGAACCTTTGAAATTCCTTGTTGTGTCTTTGTTCAGAAGAACCCAGTTTAAGAGTTGTTCGTGTTGTTGGTAGGTCACAAACACATCCAGCTGTTCATCCCTTACCCCCACATTTGCTAACAGCCACTTCTGTCATCTTGCAGAGAAAAGGAAACTCCCATCACTTGTCACTTTTCTTACTGAGCAGGGCAAGTAAATAGAACTTGAAGATAAGCAAAAGGAATGGTAGATATATTATTAGTATGTTGAAATTCAAGCCTTTTAGGATAATCTACAATTGTGTCCTGTGCCCTTATAATTGCAAAATTATAAACCCCTGAAGTATCAATTTCTTATACCTCATTTTCTGCAGTTAGAATTGGTAATTAATTTTTAATTGACCAAGGCCTAGAAAAGAAATTTTACATTTTTTACAGTACAGTGAGGCTTACATGTGCAACTCTGTGAAGTATCTAAAATAATAGCAGCAATCACACATAACTTCTTACTTGTTTCTTTCTGCGCTTTTTTTGTTTCCACTTATGAAAAGTCCAGTAGGAAAATAAATTCTGTCTTGTTTTTCATAGCAGACATTTAATTAACTTACTACACATGCAATCTGACTATGAACCTTTAACAGCAATATTAGAAAGTATTTCTAAAACCATGTAAAATCATAAAGAAAATAATTTCTTTATGGTAATATAATACAAATTCTATTAAGTCTAATAGTCTTGATACTGGACATTGTGTAGTAGGATAAATTCTAGCATACATTAGTTACATGTAGCAGATAATGCACTTCTGTTTTGTTTCCTCTTCAGTGCTGTTCTTTGCTTCAGATTCTGGTGTAGTGTGAAAACACGCTGCACACCTGGTTGTGCTTTCTGTAATATTAAGACTGAGTTTGTATGGGAAAAATAATGTTTTTACAGTTTAGCATATACACCGTATATGTCTGAATTGAAAGCTGCTTCGTGTAATTGGATTCTGCAGATTAGAAAATTAATTCTTAAATCAGTTTAATCCAGAAAAGTGTTTCACCTTTCTACTATATAGAACTGGCCTGATTAGTTAAAATTAGCATAGCAAAATGAAATGATTCTTACTGACAACAGCAGGTACGAAACATTCAAAATTAGCGCATATTGCTGATTTCATTATTTAATCTCAGTGTATTAATAATAAATTGCCTTTTGACATTCAGTTAGTTCACATAAAATCTCAGCAGAGTACAAAGTGCGAAGATAAAATATTTACAAATAGAAATAATATTCTAAGGTGAATCTTTATAAACCACCCCTCCTTTTAAATGGTACTTGTAAGTGCTCGTGGTACCACTGCTTAAGTATTTACAACTTAGGAAGAGAGTGTGTGCAATTTTCCTTTTCACCTAAGACTTATCTCCTACTTTTTACAGATGATATCTTCAGTAAGCTGATATTCATCATTCCTTCTTTCAGACTACATAATACAGTACCAGCAGGAGTATTTGAACAAACATAGTAAATGGGAAATCAGTTTTCTGTTAAATTCTTTTCAATATAGAATCTCATACAGCTAGTTTCCATATAGAATCTCATATAGCTATTTTCATGTATTTTAATAATTTAAATTTTTTTATTACGTGTTAGTTAGATAAGATTCTATAAACAATCTAAATACTAGTATATCTGATCAGTAAGTGAAGAACATGACCTTAAATAACAATTTCCCCCCCCATATTTAGTGTCTAGAAAGAGCCATGAAGTTTGCATTTGAAGAGTTCCATCTCTGGTATCAGTTTGCATTGTCCTTGATGGCAGCAGGAAAAGTAAGTCTAAATTTTTTTCATATAATTCTTGTATTGCTGCCATTTGATAACAATGTTTAGCACTTCCATAATTTTCATCTGTAGTGTTTTTGAATATAATTTTAATCCTTGAATCAACTAAGTATGCCGTACTCCTGAATTTATTCCCAGTGCTGTAAAAAGAATATTGTTATTTGAATAGTTTCTAACTTAGGTGATGATAAGAACTATCTTGCCAATAATCTTAAAATAAGCTGATTGAATACAAGCAGTGAATTATACCAGATCCTATTATCCTGTGAAATTTGTTTAAATGTGCTTTTGATGACTTAATTTATTTTATACTTAGGTACAAATTAATGCTGATTCGTGATGCTCTTCCTTTTTTTTTTTTCCATTGGAAATTTCTGACTTTATCTTCTTGAATAATGCTGCCTTTGAGACTGTGTAGTCTGTGCAACTATTGGATTTTTAAAAAAATTTATATAAACTAGCAACTTAAGCTTTTAGATGCATTTCTCTGTTTTCAGTTCTTTTTGCTGTCATATTACAGAAAATATATTCATCATGTAATGTAAACAATTCATTTTCTGAAATACCATTCTCAGTGGGGATATTTTGCTTATTTTCAGAATGAGGGAAAGGAATGTATTTTCCTTAGAAAATATTTTAGTGGCACATGGTTCTGAAGGGACTTGGTTCTTCTTCCAACTCTCTTTACTTTGAGTTATCTTCCAAGCTGTGATTGGATGGAGGCAAATAAGTTAAAAAAAAACCAGAGGAGCAGTGCTATTCTATCTTATGTCAGACCTATTCCTGTGTGCTGTTTCAACTCCGAAACACTGCTTGTTTACAAAATTGTCACATTCCTTCTCTTTCATTTGCCTGGCTCAAATGCTGTGAGTTTACAGGCCTAGCAAAGTTTTAAATGCATCTCAAAAATGTTTTCTGAATTGTGTACCATTGGAATTGCATTCTTAGCAGATGTTTCTCTGGAGATGCTTAATGAAAGTTCATAAGAGTTAAATAACAATGGCAGTGCCTAAAGTCTTGTCTTCCACTGGCTTGAGGGACTTGACTAATTGTCAACAAAATGTGCAGTAATGTCTCCTTCACAAGGGATAAATAAAGTAAAGGGCGGATATAGGAATCTTTTATCTGTGAAACATATTTATGCTTTTAGTAATTTAAATGGAAAATGTTTTAACAGTCTGCTCGAGCCGTTAAAGTCTTGAAGGAATGTATACGTTTGAAACCAGATGATGCAACTATTCCACTCCTTGCTGCAAAGCTCTGCATGGGATCTCTGCACTGGGTAAGCTTTGCCCTCTGTCTTCTCAGCAAGAGCTGTACTAAAATCTTGATTTAGAAATGTAGCAAATACTTTTTCACAGTGACTGCATGCACTTGAGTGTGTCTGAAAACATAGCACAGATATGTATCTGCACATTTGAATGGCTGATTTGAAATAATGGACAATGCATATGTTTATCCAGGTAGCATATTCTGATACTAGTCTAAAACATAGCTTAAAATGTATGGAAATTGAAACATTGGGAGACAGTTCATAAATGCAACTTAGACTTCTATTATTTTCTGCAAGAAGAAAATTACTTTCTGGAAGATAATGAGGCAAATCTCTTGTGATCAAGAGACTCTTCTGGTGGTACAATATTTGCAGGCAGCTGTGGTTTATGAATTTGTAGTAGATACAGTTGAGTATTTTAGGTAAACTTGAAATTGGTATATCTGTACAAAAAACATTAAAGTGATCAAAGATCATCATGTTGTTTTCAAGATAATGGTGTATTTTTTAGAAGAATGAGTATATTTTAAAAAGAAGGAAAAGAGAAAGGAAAAGTCACATATAGAAACTGAGAAAGTGGTAGAGTAGCAAAACCATGACTAGTTGAGGCTGACAAAATACAGCCTTAATCAAGGTATATCCTAGTTCTGTAAATTGTTCCCTATGGATTGAGTCCGTGTGGAGTAGCTTAGTGTACTTAGCATTTACAGTTACTGGAATGAATTCAAATGGGCTTTTTTTTAATCTCTATATTATTAAATTGTGCACTAGTATGGAAGTTAAACCTTGATTTTTTTATGTGTTTGTCTGTTTTTGAGTTTGCATTCATTCATTAATGCAGTGTTCGAAACAGGGTTCTGCATAGATATACTGTTTTTTTACAGGGTTAGAGCCATAGTACTTGTGATTGATTTTCCTAAATAAATGGTTCATGGGTCAAGAACTCTATTTCTAAAGTGCAAAAATGGTAGATGGCATATATGGACCAGAAGTACCTTTATTATTAAAAAAAAAAAAGAAAAAAAAGAAGAAAAAAGGCAAAAGCACATTGTGCTTTGTGTCAGATTTCTCTCAATCATAGGAATAGGTGTTTCAGCTTAAAATCTGTGATTTTTACTCAGTATTCAGCAAGAAAACTAAGTCTAATGAAAAATTAAATATTCCCTCAAAGCAATCATGGCTGAGATTTTAAAAGGTTCAGTGTGCATAATATATATATATTCTGAATATTCTGAGGTTTCTTTTCATTATAATGTAAGATGTAGCTAATTTTAGACTTACGTGGATGCTCTGTAATATTTTCAGTTGGAAGAAGCTGAAAGATTTGCCAAAGCAGTTGTTGATCTCGGGGACAAAACATCAGAATTCAAAGCAAAAGGCTACTTGGCGCTGGGATTGACTTACAGTCTGCAGGCTACTGATGGTAAGATAGGAATAAACATTCACATTTGGAAATTCCCATGCTGCCTAAGAAAAGATATCTGGCAGAATGGTAGATATTAAAGCTTCTGTGTGCAACCATTTTTTTAGTCAATGTATTAAAGGTAGTGTGTGGAATGAAATCTCATCATCGTTTGTATCACTGATTAAATATATCCTTTTTAGCATCTTTGCGAGGGATGCAAGAGGTCTTGCAGAGAAAGGCTCTTCTTGCATTTCAGAGGTGAGTGGGTGTTGATCTTTCCATTTTGTTCTGCTATATGTAGTGCAAAGATTTTATTATGTGCTAAAAAGAGAGACTTGTAACAGATAGTGAAATGACAACTTCACCTCTGGGAGTCTCCCATCATGAGAACAGAATGTATTTCTTTAGCATTTAATTCCACCATTTTCTGCCAGCATTACCTAAATTGATTTCTAAGGATTTCTTTTATTTAAAGACATTTGTATTGCTCTCTAGTATAAAGTATTTGCTCAAATATTCTGATCTAGAAGGAAAAACAACACAATGTAAGGTTTCAAGTCGTGGTTCAATGAGATAGTGTTTCTAAGAGCTGTCCACTGATCAGATTGTATAGGAGGCCTTTGCAATTATGTCTGTAGAAGCAGAGCAATATTTGAGGCTGTGCTGTTGGGGTTGAGGGGTCAAGTGCAGGTTTTGACATAGTAAGCTAGGGAAAAATGAAAATTCTATCTGGAAATGTAGCAGTGTAGGCAATGACAGTGCAAATGTCACCTTTCAAGCGCATTACCTGGAAGCAGTGCCATTGGGGATGACAGTTCATTCTCATGGACTCTGCAAATGAAATGACAATAAACAGGCGAATGAGAATATTTCTACCCTAAACTGTAGAAGAAAAAAATCTTGATGACAAAGATGGCAAAAATGCTGCAGCATCTAAATATGTCTTTTATGTTTATATACTCTTGAAAACCTTTCTTTGGTGAGATAAGCCTAAATGCGGTAAAACAGATTTGTGCATTAATGTGAAAATTAAGTCCTGGCTTTTTGGTGGTCATTCTGTATCTGAGGGGATAGGGTGGAAAACATCTTTTGCAGGCAACTTCTGACCGAGGCTGGTATGTGTTCTTTTTTCTGTCTAGTCTTAGCAATTCCTGTGTTTGTAAATATGTTTTAACATATCTTTGCTCTTCTGTTCCTTAGTGGTTTTTTACTACTTCAGCATTTTCTCCATGTTGAAACTGAACTTTCGACCTCCTGTTTATACTACCTCAGTTCTTCACCCATCCCTCTTAACCACTACTGACTTAATCATCACTGTTTCAAAAATAGTATGCTAACTATTTTTCACTAATTCTCTGCATTCACTACTTTGGAGGCCCTAATAGTGGATTGTGTTCTTTAGAAGGTTCTGTGAAACAGCAACGGTTGAAATGGACCATAATGTGAAGCTAACCCATTCCAATTCAGTGTCTGTTGACCCTATTTTCCAGTTCAGAATAGCGATTCCCAAAATTCTGAGTCAAGTTTTTGGATGGCTCAAAGCCCCCTTCAGCCTGGCATTGAACTCTGCCAGGGACGGGGCATCCACAATTTCTCTGGACATGTTCCAGTGCTTCACACCCTCACAGTGAAGAATTTCTTCCTAATGTCTAATCTAAACCTACTCTCTTCCAGTTTGAAGATGCTACTCCTTTTTCTGTCCGTCCATTCCGTTGTAGAAACCTCCTCTCCAGCTCTCCTGTAGGACCCCTTTAGGTACTGGAAGGTGCTGTAACAACTTCCTGAGCCTTTTCTTCTTCAGGCTGAGCAATCCCAACTCTCTTAGCTTATCCCTAAAGGAGAGGTGCTTTAGCCCTCTGGTCATTTTTGTGGCCCTCCTCTGGAATTACTCCAACAGGTCCATATCCTCCCTATGCTGGGGACCCCACACCTGGACACAGCACTCCAGGTGGGGCCTCATGAGTGTGGGGTAGAAGGGGAGAATCACCTCCCTTGCCCTGTGGTCAGATTTCAGATGCAGCCTAACACATGGTTGGATTTCTGGCGGGTAAAAGCACATTGCCAAGTCATGTCAATGGTCAGCTTCTTATCACTGTGAAATTACTCTTTCTCAATCTCTGTTCAAATATTGTTGCTTGATTGTGGTCTTTCACCCAGCATACCAGTCATGTCTACTTTCTCTTACCACATCTGAAAAATAGAGGTTTTGCAGGAGATGGAAGTTGAACTCTCTGTCTTCTACCAGTTTATAAAGCAAGCAGCCTTTACTGGTCTCAGTATTTTGATGTGCCTTTTTAATTTTAAATAATTTTTTTGCGGATTTTTAAGATCACCTACCTAGAGGGCCAATTCCTGAAAAAACAGAGGTCCTGAAGAAATACAGTTACATTTTGGATCCTTGCCTGAGCCAGATTTCAAAATCTAGTTTTTCAATCACCAATTTGTGATGGTGGCCATTCAAGAAGGTGCTTGTTGCTCTCTTCAGGCAGTACTGAGGGGGTGTTTATTTCACTAACTTTTTTTTTTTTTTAATTTTGGAAGACTTTCAGTGCTTTTCCTGTAGTTGGTGTGAACTGAAGTTTCACAGAACTCACCAAATGGTAGATAGATAGTAACAGCTTTATTCTTTCAGTATCTGAAGCTTGGGTGACTGAAGAAACACTCAAAAAAAAAATCTCTTGTTCTTGTTTAGTATTGCTTAATTTGTGAATTTAAATTTAAAAAAAGACTGGTCCTAGGCCCTGTTAGGCTTTACCTGTGCATCTAGTCTCCAATTAACAGGTGAAGTTAGCAAAATATGGAGCTGTCTCTTAATAACTTAACGCTTCTTTGAAATAAGTTAGGTGTAGTTACTAAGCTAAAGGACCTGTACAGCTGTTTGGACTTGAGAAAAATGCACAGGTCAGAAGGAGAAGTTTCTCTGTGGTTTTAGTGGTTTAAAGGTCAATTTTGATGCTTCATCCCAATGGAAGTGACTCACTAGATGTTCCAAACATGATTATTGCACGTTATAGTTTTAAATGAGACTCCATTAAAAGAATGCAACAAATGTAAATAAAAAAATAGTTCCAGGCTTCCTGCCCAGTACTTACTACGCATCATTTTTGGGTACAGCCATAATTTTTTTTTTTGTCCTTTTGCTCAAGCAACCCCCTGCTAAAGAGCTCTTATCTTGCAGCAGAAAGATTGTATTACAGGGGGAAGTAGTAGAATGTGTTACAAGAACAATTTCTGTGGGATAGTAAAATGGCTAACTGTGCATTTGACCAAAATATTAAAAAGAAGAGAACAAACATAATTTTTCTAAAAGGTGGAAAAAAGTTGCTATAATTCATCTCTTTAAAGGCATGGTGTTAAGGGGAATTCATGTTTCGATTTTTTTCCCTATTTTTTTCTGTAAGAAAACTTCATTTAATTAATTTTTCTTATAAATATTTTAAGTAACAACATCTAGTGTTTGTTTAGGAGTGTAATTTATTTGAAGAATCATTTTTTATTAAAGATCTAATTTTTAAGATTTAAGCAAAAATTACATAATTATTTTCTATTAAAAATGATTTTTCGTGTCCCAAGGTGCTTCCTTTAGATCAAGGATGATTGAGAAGCATAAGAAAAGTTGCTGAAATTAACACCACTTACATCAAAATATGAGTATACACGTAGTGAAGCGATCTGAATATGAATAAATTAATATATATGCATTTATGGGTATGTCTAACCAGTCTGAACAGAGGGAAAATTCACTTTTTGTTTTGTTTCTTTGTTTTTAAGGGCTCACAGTTTGTCTCCAACGGATCATTTGGCAGCATTTTACTTGGCACTGCAGCTTGCCATATCCAGACAGGTTAGTTATGTTTTAAAATTCCAGCATCATTCTGTCATACAAAGATTATAATTTGTATCTGTTGATGAATAGAGATGAAAATTTCTTCAATAAAAGTCTGGTTTTCCTTGTGCACATATTCATATGGATGGAAAAAACCCTTTAAATACTCTCTCCAAACACCTTCAGTCTTATGCAATTTTCCTGCGTTCTGCCAATATTTCTATCTGCAGGATCAGAAATAAGACAGAAGTAATTTCACTTGCTTCAGCATTTATGTTGCTAGACAGAGAGAACTTTGCAGTGCTTATATCTTGAGTACTTGCTAATATCTGTGCCCTTCCTGAATATCTGTGTGAGGCTTGGTTGTGGACAAAATTAGAAAAAAGTGTTTAAGAAAACTGGAAAATACTTTATCGCTGTAAAAGAGATCAGAACTTAATCCTGCTTGTATAGCTGTTATGTTTAAGGCTTTCTACCATACATCACATGAATTTGGATAATGTGGAACTGCTTTCTGTATATCATGGTAAACTTCTTCCTATGTTGTGTTTATTTCACAAAGTAGCCCTGAGCACAGTTGTTTACATTCACTAGCGACTACTTTCCATTGCTGATGAGTAGCACAGAACTTGGACTATGTCATGTTAGAGTTGAATGGATTGTCACTTTGGTAGCACAAAATATTTTTGAGGCTATGACTCTGTAAGTTCTGAATTCCAAAATTCTTGTGTTGCTTAATTAAATTTCTTGGGTTTAACACTTACTGTGCTTACTTTGAACAAAAACTCAGGCAGCTGAAGAGGTGATGAAATTCTACATGAAAAAAGTTACTGTTGCTGTCCAACTGTACATTTCAGTTAACCATTGCAATTAAAATATTTTCAAAATCATATAGAAATACAACAAGGACTTGAAAGAGAATATTTTAAGAGGCTGAAGGTAACTGTTTTATAAAAACATGTATCTTACTTTCTAGGTTAATATTTTATTTAATTTTCAGTGTTCACTGTAGAGCATCAGGTCCATTTTAAACTTCTGACTAGTGTCTTGCAGGAGTGTATAGAATTCTCCATGTTACCTGGGTGAGCATTTTGAAAATTTTATGCATGTCAGTCAAGTAAAAGGCAATACTTCTAATAGTGGTGCTTTCTTTTTCTGCCTTTTTTTTTTTTTATTTTCTTAAATCAGATACCAGAAGCTTTGGGTTATGTTCGTCAGGCTCTGCAGCTACAGGGAGATGATGCCAACTCTCTTCATCTCCTTGCACTCTTGCTATCAGCCCAGAAACACTATCATGATGCTTTGAATATTATTGATATGGCCTTGAGTGAATATCCAGAAAATTTTATGTGAGTGAATGTTATGTTTCCTTTCTACACTTTCTCTCGTATTTATTTTTCCTGGATTACCATCTGATTGATTTCAAGAGGGGATGCATTTGAAGACGGGTCTATTTTTTTTTTCCAGCAGTCTTCTTTCCTGCCCATTTATTGCAAGTCTGCTCATTAAAGATTTATTAAATAGTGATAAAGGATTTGTTGTGGAAGGGAGGTTAGAACTGGATATTTGATCTTATTTTGGTTATTTCTGCACCATCCGTGTAGATAAATTCTCCCTGTTGCATGCTTTGTAGTATATGTTTGTGTCTTCTATTTTTATGCAATATTCCAAGAAGGATAAACAGGACTTGACTATTAGCTAAGATAGATTTATTGCATCCTACAGATAACTCTATGGATATTGTATGTAATCTATTTTGTAAAATACATCATAAAACAGAGAATCGCCTCATTTGCTTAGATAATAACCAGTCATCTGAAGTTGGCTGATGGACAACTAAATACGTGAACAGGGAAGAAGGTGTTTGCTAAATGTTCTCTGTTTTAAGGAAAAAACCATTCTTTCTGGGTTTTTTTTTCATGTTAAGGACATCTTGACATACATTTGGATTTTATACTTTCGTGAAGGGGTTTTTTTTTTGGTTTTGTTTGTTGGTTTGGTTTTTTAGAACTTATTTTCTTATGAAAATCTAATAAAGTTCTTTATAGGAAAATACCTCAGCTTCCATTGACTTCCGGTCTTCCACTTTGATGCTTTACCAGCTGTCACTAAGGTTGTGATCCATAATATTACACATATCCCAAACGCTTGTTTTGAATTTTTTTTTAATTACCTCATTCTTAACTTCTAAATGACTGGCCTATATCATAAGTTGTTATTATAATAGTCTACCAGAAAAACACGATTTCTATGAGTATTATTCATTGGAAGGTAGAAACTATAGTGGTTTTCCTTCCTGTTCCTTGACATTTTATGTCTCCATTCGACTGTCTCTATAAGGTACTGTTGCCTTTTTCCTCACAAATCTGACCAGGACCTCTGTTGATATCACCTCTTCTCAGAACTTCTGTGGCTTGCAACCATTTCTGTACAACAGCTTTTGTTGCCCTTTGCTGTATCTCACTTCCTAGTTTATCTACACACCTATGACTTGTCTCAGTTCTTATCAGGGCTTCTATATGTTTCACAATTTCAGAACTATGTAGCAGTTTCTCTTTCAAATCTATTCATGCTTTCCTCAGGGCCAAGGGATTTGTCAAGTAAGTCAAGGTTTGAGAGGCAATTGAAGTATCAGCTTCCTAATTTTATACTCTATTATTGTTAAAGACAAATATGTTCAAAGCACTTTGACTGTCATCTTCTGTCTGTTCTCATTTCATCTTCTGCCACTCAGTGGCAATGTAAGTTGTAACTGCTATGCGTCTCAGAGTAGTAAGAGTCCAGAAATATTTCTGAAACTGTGGTTTCAGAACTCCCTATTGTTGTAAGAGAACTCCCTATTATATTAATCTCTGTTGTAATGAGGGAACAACAGATTATTCAGTGAAATGTTTAAAAATACACTTGTGAGCATTCAGAAGGTATTTATGGGTTTTTCAAATATGGTTTAAGGCTTTTCCAGAATAGTTTATACTGCAACTCTGGTTAAACATGTTGTCCAAGTTGTTCATTACAGTACTGATCTTTGTATTAATGTATGTATTCATCATACAGGTCATAACAGTGGTTCTAAATTGTTGGTCCAGATGTATAATACACACTCTGTGGTGATACAGTATACTTCATTACAATGTACTGGTACAGATCAGGGAATTTCAGAGGAATATATTGGCAGTAGGAATCACCATCAGATGCAGCAACAAATGCTGAAGAATCCAAGGTGAAACAGTTAAATGTGTCTCCAGAAAGTCTTTCAGAGTCTCATTTTTAATGCTGTCAGTTTCCCAAAGAAGTGGAAAATCTGATTGAGATTTCTTGTCTGCTCTCTGCAATTGATACTGACAGCCAGACAGGCACATCTGGTCAATAATATAAATTTGGATTGATTCTATCATGTAACTGGGTTATTTTTGCAAGGATTTATCATCTTTTGAAAACTATTTGTGATGCTCTTGAAATGGTTGACAACATGTACGTGCATATATATATAAAGTACAAAACACAACTGCTTAGTGTATTGCTGAATCCATGTTCTCATTTTGCATCTTCTATAAACAATATAATCTCATGGTATTTCCTAGTAGATCGGAAAGAGATCGTTTTGTGTTCCTCTACAGCTTACTAATTTTTAGATATACTGAAACATTTCATTATTCACCTGTGGTGTTTTATTGGGTTTTGTAAACACTTCAGATATCTTTATGCTTTATCTTTCAGTTCTGTCTGCAATCCAATAAGCTAAATGCTACAAAACTTCTCTTGGTGTTCTCCGTGTTTCTGTCAGGATCCTTTACCTCAGCTTTATGCAAATTAATACTGTGACGGCTTTGCAGCATAATAAATCTCTCTTCCTCTACTTGGAAATATTAAAGCATAGTGCGTCTGATTTATATTATTCCTTATTTCTTTCATTTCTTGTGTATTATTCCTATCTGCATACCTTTATATACTGTAATTGCATTGCTGCACTAAGTGCTGTTCTTGCTCTCTTCACAGCTGTGTGTTCTTTTTGCTTTGCATTTCTTAAAAAAGAATCTACGTCTTCACACGTTTAATACTGCATCTTTGTACTTCTTATCTCCAGAGGCTGCAAGGAACTCATAGGATACATTATGAATCATGCAGAGAAGTGGCTACTTTCCAGCACTCTTCTGTTGTAATCAATTAGTAAATATGTTGTCTGTCAGATTTTGACATTTGAAAACCTGGTGCGTTCCTGGAGTTTGTGTTCAATGTTTGAAGCATACAGCAAGCATACCTTTGGATCTGCAACTAATATTAACCTTCCTGCACTATAAAGCTGGAGAGTTGGCCAATCAGATCATGATTTTGCCCTGGGCATTAAGATGCCCAGGTCAGTAAGTAGAAAGAAATTCCTTAGAGCCAAATAATTCCGTCCCATCATTATCTAAAGGAATGGAAGGAATGAGCAAACACCCTGGGCTGTTAGCAGCAAGGTGTAGCTTTTTCTTTGACTAAAGTGCTAATTGTTCCTCCTGTATTCATTATATTGACAACATAAATGTGCAGTTTGCTCTGAGATATGAATAGGTATTTGGAAAACTATTGGCAAAAATCTAAGAAACCTGTAGAAGTGAAATAGATATGTAGTAATGTTTGTTCAGAGATAATGAAAAGAAAGTTATTTCCTGAATATTTATAGTGCTATTTTTTCGAATTTTTTGTAGGCTTAAATTGCTAGGTTGTAGCCACTCTACTTATAAAGACATCATCTGTGTGAGTACAATCAATCTCCTTTTAAATGCTGGCTAATCTTTGAAGCCTCCTGAATATCTAAGCATGCTTTAATCTGGGGACAAAAAGATTACTGAACCGATTAAGATACTGAAAAGATCATAAATACTGTACTCAGTACTGAGATGGTTGGGCATAAGGTATCAGCACTAATGAATCTGATTAGGTAATCCCAATCAGGTGCTACTGTGTTTGAATTCATTGAAAGTTAAGAGTTTTCTCCTTTCATTAGAGAGCTTGTCCCAGTAGTAGAAAAGTGAAGTTCTTGTCTGTCTTGGCAGGATTTTAACCCATAAATGGTGCAACTCAGAGTCCTAACCATCAAACTATGTGGGAAACTGAGTGAGATGATCCCTTTCTCCTCCTGAAACAGAAGCAAGGATGTGCTGCCCTGAATGCAAGACTAAGCAGGAAGGAGCCACAATATATCCTAAAGTACTTAGCCATAAATGGGGCTTCAGATCTCAGTTGCTTGGGTTTTTCTTGAGTTTTATTTCTATTAATCCAGTGATTGCCCACTCTGAATGTGTAAGCAGTCCTAGAGGTGTGCATTGGAGTCTGAGGGTGTGTTCAGGGTGATGAAAGACAATGGTGATTGCATTGCATTGGTTCATGTTGGGCTTGTATATCTTGTACAATACGTATAGTACATGTGCAATTACCTGAGGAGCCTTATTTACAATATGAAAATTTGAAGCAACACTTCTGTCCAGTTTTAGTTCATGATTAGTCAAAAGTAGATTCTGAGTCAAGGGAGATGGAGTCAGGTTTCTTAGAGAAGTACTTGGAATATTGTTTTCATAAGCTTAACTGTTTGGGATTCCCTTATTATTTCAAATGCTGGGGCACTTAAAGACGAATATAATGCCTAAAATTAGTGTAATTAGGCAAAATAAAGAGTAAATTGCTAATTTTGTGCTGAAAATTTTAACTGCAATGGATAGCAGCTGACAAGCTTTTAAAGTAGCAGAAGTAAGGGAACAGCAGATGGGTTATTTGAGGAGTGCAAGCATGTTATTTTAATGTTAAGTACACTCAAAAAGGAAAGGCATATGGTAACAGGTTTGAAGACAACTGAAGACTTAGTTCACAGTTTAAACATTTACATTTCTTGAAGTGTGATGGAAATTTTTTTCTTCCAAAGAATATTTCACAGAAGCATCAGTATGTTATTCCTCTGAAAACTATTAAGTCTTTTCCTTCCTGACCCCAAAGGGCTCTTTTGAGCTACATTAGATTTCCCAGGATCACAGGGGCTATTAAAATTCCTCTCAGTTCAGTGAGTAACAAGTTTGTTTCCTTCTTGGAGCTGTCCAGGTGGGCATAAGAAAAGAACCGGTTGGTCCAGGCAATGTAGGATTATATGTATACACTGGTGCTTTGTGCAACAGGAAAATATTTGTCAACCGAGAGAAACAGCCTACTCTTTTCTGCTTTTCCAAGGGCAGTTGTAGTTGCACTACAGTGTGTTGTGCTGGTAAAACTTGAGCTTTTGTGGGTTTTTTTTCTTGATAAATAGAGCACTGGGAATTATTTGAGGAAAGGATGATAATACAAGATTTGACAAGAAGTAGTGGTGTGCTATGCTTGCCAAAATCATGTCTTTCAGGGTTTTGTATGCATTCTTGTCAATATTTGACAACGTGAGTTTTCAAATCCATTCCATTTTGATTCTGTTTCTGTTTGGAGTTAAATGGATTAGTTATTAGGAATTATTTTTCTGTAAATCATGAAACAGCATCATTTGCTTGAGTTTTTCTTTTCATCCTGGGCTTTTCTACCTCACTCCTCCATCCCTCTTCCTCTTTGGTTGTTGTTATATGCTTTTACTGAATTGTCCATTAAAAAAGACATTGTTGATAGGTAGATATTACTTTATATAACAAATTGGCCATTGGCCTCGGGGTCTTATCCCTGAATTATGTTTGCTAGGCTGTAGATTCTTTGAAACTTGATTGAAAGAGTCCCAGTTTGGGTCATGAGCTGGCTGCTGCAGGGAATTCAAGCCAGGCAAACAAAAAGTTTTCAAGTATAACTAATTTGTTCTGGCTTTAGTCAGAAACTATCTTCATTATAGTTTAGAGATCTACATTTTCTTAAGGACATTGAGTTCATAATATGGAATAAAGTATACATACACCACCAAAAATCACAGGTGTGACTGCTTTGGGAACAAATATACAGGGAAGAATAGGGTACAAGGAAGGCCATCCAATGATTTCATCCATGATTTTCACAAAACTGTGTTATTTTGGGGCTTGAGGCTGATTTTGTTGCTTCTTTTGCTTTTTGAGAGTCATGCTTCAAATAGCAATCTCTGAACAGCCTAGTTTTGCTTAATCTGTTTCTGTCTGTATATGGGCTTTCCAGCACTTGAGATCTGTGTGGCTGATGTTGGAGAAGTTTTGGTGATTGATTGAGAAACAGTTTAGGGCATTTATTTTTAATTAAGTTAAATGCCTTTCTGGAGTTTTTACAAAAACTAGGTTTGTTTGCTTGACCTCCTGTTGCAAGTGTTGGGCATTTAGTGATTTCAAGATACTTACAAATTACGATTTTTCATGTTTTATAATGAACTCTTTGTCTTTCCTGATAATAGAACTCTCCTTGAATACTCAAAATGGAGTAGCCTGTGCAGCAGTTCACTTTGCAATTGCAGCAGAACATCTATAAGCTTCTTTCTGTACTTTCATTATCATGGTTGCAGCTAAGATCACTGAATGTGTAAATACATCCATTATAAAACTCTTTCATAGTCTACCCAGTTTCATGTTTTCATTCTTCCTGTAGGTTAAGTTTTTACAATTGTGTCATTCTGTGTTTTGGTGATGAGGCAGGTATTTGGGAGTTAAGTAATGTCAAGCTAGCTGTAAGCTTTCTACAGCAAGTGTTAAAGAGACAGCTGTCAAAACTGGAGGCTTGCATTAATAGTTTGAAGCCAGGAGGATCATATCTTAAACCCCCTGACTGTCTAGATATTAGAAGTTCCTAAATTTACTTTACTTTTTACATTAATACAAGTTTAGCTAAAGTATACCTTCCAGAGAACTTCCAGTCTTGCTAACACATCAAAACCTGGAGAAACCATTCCAGCATGTGGCAACTTGTTTCTGTGTTGGAGTTGCACTCTTCATTAAGACTGCATTTTTGGTTTTAATTTTAATTGATCCCTTAATGGTTTCTTTCAAGCCATTGGTTTTTACATCATAATTTTGTAAGCCCTCTGCAATCCTGGTGACTTCATTCTCTTGATGGTAGCTTCTGTAATAAACCCAACTCCCATCGTCCTTTCTGATAAGAATGTCACAGTACTTGCTGGCAGTAAGGGCATGCCTTTCAGTTATTCCTTGCACTGTAGCCAGTTTTCACCACATGGGAGCCAGAACTGCACAAAATATTTCAATAACAATTATTACATCATTATACAGAAAAGCGTCTCTTGGAAAGGGTTAATTATTTTGAGCCTAATTGCTTCACTGGGGACTTTGATTCAACTACCTGTTTGCTGGCATTCTTATTTTCCTCTTTCCTCTAGTTATTTTTACGATGTGTTTCCACATAGAGATTGCAAAGGCTGTATTTTTTCCAATAGCTATTTTTAAAAAGAAATTTGGCCTGACAGCTATTAAGCTGTGCTGCTGAACAGTTTCTAGATTAAGTTTTCTACTATATTTTATAAGGGTCTTTTCATTAGGGGGGTATATTACATGTAAATTAGAGTCCTGTTGGATTCAATTGAAATTCTCAGGTGAAGGATTTTAAGGCAGTCAGCCCCTCCTTCACCTTCTACAAGAAGCTACCAATTTCCAGACGGTAAACTATTGTCAGAATCTGGATTTTGTAAATGAGATGAACTTAAGGATTTTCTTCTAATTTCAGCCTTTTTCTTCTAAACTATTTTTTTATGAGTAATTACAGGATTTTTAGAAGGGCATTTGCTTGCGGCACGTACTGACAGAGAAAACTGATCATGCCAAGGTTTGGCTTCCCGCCTGCTTCCACATTTTTTATGTTTCCTGTCATCATCACAAGTTTTCCTGTGTATGTAATTGTTGAGTGCAGGGAGCAACTTGCTAACACTTTATCTAGAAAGGTCAGTGAATTTTGATTCTTACAAATAATCAATTTTGAATAATATTTGTTCCACCTTAATTTTGTGCATTCTGTGTACTGCTTTCCCACTTCAATTATTCTGTGGGGTCTCATAGTTAACCTGCTTTAATTTGCACAAGCAGTTGTCACTATCACAGTTTGTTACAGAAATTACATCAAACTGTATGAAGTATGCATGTGAATGTAAGCTCTACATCACCATATTTATTTTTTCCCTTAAATTCCGATCATCTGGAGTCTACATTGTCTGTTAAAAGAGTTTATTTTCAGAGTTCAGTATCTTTAGCATTACATTCTGCATCATCCTTTTTCTGATTTGTTTTTTTTTTTAGTGCAGAATTATTGTCAGCCTAGTTAGTCTAAGATTTTACAAGCCATATGTTTAGACTTGGTGAGGGTTTTTTGGGGGGGCGGGGGGGGCTGGGGGTGTTTGTTTGATGTTTTTTGTGAGGATTGGGTTTTTGGGGGGGTTTCTTTGCTTTTTTTAATATAGTGCTTGGTTTTAAACCAGGACAACTTCTTTTGAAGTCTTCTAGCATTTGAGGATTTGAAATTGTGGGATATATCAAATGAGCACTTAGAAGTGAAAAATAAAATGTTATATAACTCCACACAGAACTGGTATTTGTCACCTTTCTTTTATGGTCTCATAAGTAACAGACTATATATCAGAATTGATGTGGTTTTTTGGGAGACCAAGCTGTTGTTGGATACTTTGTGTGGCTTGTACCCATATTTATGGGACTCCCTGTGTATTAATTATTTCCTAGCATTTTTAATAATTGATTGTCATGTAAAAAATACTGTTAGCTGAAGTTACTCTTAGCAAACTCTTAATTTTAAAATGTTCTTTCCAAGTGGGTTAAACACAAACCAAAGTAGTAGCATTTCTAATTTGATGCATCCTTTTAAATTTTATTTTCCTAGGGTGGTTCTTAGGTTTCTCAACAAGGCTTTTGGTGCTTTACACTATAATTTTCAATGCTCATGCTTTGAAGTGTTATGTATAGCTCTTTCTTAATTTCTTCAAGCCCTGAACAATGTAAATAATTTGTATAATAAGAGAATAATAATGAAGTTTGCTTCCAACAGTAACTGAAGATAGAGCATTCAGATCAGTTTTGATCAGGATATGGGGATATGGCCCCTTCAGAAGAAGTCTAGTGGACCTATAAGTTTCATCACTAGGATGATGTTTAGTCTGAGGGACTTCAGGGAGATTGCTGTTTACTAGTGCATTGAGTGACAGTGCTGTAGCTGGCAGGTCTAGGGGAAACATCATAGCGTGTCATGTTGCTAGATTTGAAGAAAGGATCACAGAATGTAAGGCAGGTCTCATACATGCAGTAGTGTATGAAATACAGATATCCAGCTATGGATGATCCAAACCGTTGTGCTTCTATGGTGCACAGCAACTTGTGGAAATTGCTGACTTGATCCCAAAAGGAAAACAGCTGGTTTTAAAATGATGCTTGAGGTGAGCAATACCTGTTCACTGAAAGAGCTAAGAGTTCTCAGTATTAGTAGTGTTACTTGTCACATAGCTGAGCTCAATCTTCCATACTTCAAATTTTTGCTTCATTCAACAGATTAGAAATGCCTTCAATAGCTTAAGCCTGGTAAAGTACTGGACAAATTAACTCCTCTTGATCTCCTGACATTATAGGAGAGTTACTATGGAAGAAAATTGGTGGTTGAAGCATCTTCAAAAAGTGAAACAGGCTGGATGAGAATTAGGACACCAATTGTACTTTTGAGATTTGCAAGTTCTTTGCTACAAATTACACTGGCAGAGAAAGCTTCAGGTCGTGGACTAATAGATTAGTTTGCACTGATTAGGAAATAAAGCAGTAGCAAGAACCTTGGATGGCACAAGGTCCCCATTATTATAGTTGTCCTATCTGTAATACTTTTCATGAACTTACCAGTTGTATTTTAAGCAGTTACGTTATTTGCATCACCTCTTCTGTGGTCTGTCCGAAACAAACTGTGAGGAAGCAGTCTTTGCTACGACCTAATTATAAATTAGGAGACCTGATGCCCACCCTTAGTGTTTTAATAGTCTGAATGGCCTTTAGATATACTTGTTTTTGCAGAAACAATTTCCTCTAGATAAATTGTTCTTTTCTCTTCCTGCTGCTTGTGTCATATGTATTTATATAAAGAATTTGTACCTCTTCTTGGCTTTTTTTTTTCTCTGCTAGACTGACTAAATGAAGTATTTTTTGTACTTTGTAGTTTCCAGTCAATGGATCACCTTTATGGCCTCTCTGCAGCTGCTCCAGTTTGAAATTCCTCAAGTGTGTGGATTTTTTTAGCTGTTACAATGAGAATTATGTATAACATTCAGGAGTGGTCTGACTGGGATATTGTACAATGCCCCTGTGTCTTTCTCCTTCGGTTCCAATGAGTAGTCTCTGAATTGCATCTGGCTTCTTCACAGCTGTCTTACCTTGATGAGCCCAGTTAGGGCAGCTCTGGTTTAGAATAATCGTTACACAGGTTGTTTGGTGCAATCTCTTTATTTAACCTGAACAATAACCCTATTGTTAATGGTGTATTTAATGCTTCTTTCCTCCTAACAAAGTCATTGGCCATATAGGTGCTATTCCCCAGTCATTCCTTTCTTTCAAGTTTTTACTTTAGAAAGGACAATCCTATGTGTCACTGCTTCCATAATTCTGAGAAATGGATTATTTTTGACTGCCTTAACTTTAGTCATTCTTAAAGTGTACCTATTCTTCAGTTGTAATAGTTTTCATATCTCAACATAGGTAAATATTATGGTGAAGGTTGGGGATTCCTAAATATTTTTAAATTTTCATCCCTGTTTAGTAAACATATTTTCTCTTTTTTCCTACATTGATACAAAAAAAGCCTTAAAATACTATAATTTTAGCATATTATAATCTGTGCAGGTGCAGTTTAAATTTGCTTTTTACTAATGTGGATAAGATGCATCTTTTTGTATTGCTCTTTTATCTCCTGCTTGTCTCCTGCTGTTCTTGATAGGATCTCTGCACATTTTTGATGTCTTACTTGCACAGTCTTATCTATGATTGGCTTGTCACACATGGAGTTTTACCCATTCAACTTGAGACACAGATCCTTAGATGTTTGAGCATCCTTGTGTTAAACACCAGGCTTCTGCTGCATCGTGGATGTCTTTGCTAGCCTTTGCAATCAAGTTATTTGTTATTGACATTCAAGGACCTAGTTATAAACCTGTTCGGAATTTTTCATTCTTTATTTAAATAAAAATCCAGTAATATATGGATTTGGTTATGAGCAGCTGTTTCATAAGGTCCTCATTAGTTAGTGAGATCAAGTAATGGAGATCTTTAAGTAATGGAGCCATTTACTTTTTCAGTAGCGATTTCATAAATTTATCAGCTATTAGCTCCAAGAATAACTAAGTCTTTCCACTTAAAGAGTTCGATTTGTTCTTCATTTTGTGTCTGGGTAATTAGTCTCCTAAAATGATACGATTCACTTTATTTTTGGCAGAATTAAAGATCTGCATCCAGAGAAAACACTGATGCTGGAAAAAATGCCCTATTTGTCTGTCTTTGAAAGAACCTGTTTTACCTTCTTTCCTTCCCCAAAGGATTTGACCCAAACAGATTTCTGTTCTTATCTGTTGTATTTATTCCATATCTCTGGCACACATTGTTCTGCTCTTCATTTCTTTTTTGAACACTGGTTTTTTTCTCAGTACTTCTATTCTTAATAGAGTGTTGTTCTACCATGTAAAGGTTACTCTGGTACCATGTGCCAGTAATTTAAACTTCTTACTGTCAAACAGACACAAACAGATAATTAAAGATGTCCATAAAATATACAGCTTAATTTTCATCATCCTATCACTTGGTAGTTTTTATCTATTCTTCATCATTTTAGTAGTGTATCAAAACTTCTTGTAAGGTCTAAAATTCTTGATGTCTGTAATGCATGCTGTACTCCAGAAGAGCTGTTTTCATAGATGCTTGAAGTTGACCTTTCAGAAAACCTTTTCTCAGATAACCTACCTCTTGGTTTCTAAAACCTTCCTGGTAATACTTGTCCCTGAGCTGCTTATACCTCCACCATGTTTCAAGGGAACTTGATAAAGTTAAGGTAATATGGGAGATCTATTTGTCACATGGTGTTCCTCCTTTCTGTTGCCTCCTTCCTCTTTCTTTCCTTCCCCCATTTGTCATGTGTGCGTAGTTGGCAGGTTTTCATTTTATTAACATCACATTTCAGTTTTTTGGGGTGCCTTAGTTCTTTTAAGATTTATAGTCCAAATATCTCTTGGATCCAAGGAAGCTGATCTAAGTGACTTTATAAACACAACCTTTTCTACTCACAAGATTATTTTTTGCTTTAGTGTGGCTAATCTTTAAATAAACTTGATTTAATCTGTAAATAAACTTCATTTATTAGATACAATTTGCTAGCCTTTCTTTATTAGAATTGTGAATATTTTTCCATCATATACTTTGTTGCTTGTATTTTGGAAAATGTGTGAACACCCAGTCCTGTTGACTGCCATAATGCACCAAGAAACATAATGCACAAGAAACAGGAATGTTTCAACATGTTCTAAGTGCCTCCAAAGGCACCAAACTGATGTGTTGCTTTCATTCTTACGAGTATATTTGTCTTCTGCTGTCCAGATGTTGAATCCTACACTACTAGCCCAGGTTCCAACCTTTTTGCTGCAAACTCCTGTTATGTTATACATGTGTTTTTAAGTAATTTATTAATAACCAAATCCCCTCCCTTTCTAACCCCTGCTCCATTTTTCCTTTTAAATTTTGCCTGCTGAATCTTAGCGTTTTGTACCTGTGCTTTCCCTCTGTACAAAATCCCTTAAACTCTTAAATGCTTGAATAGTGTTAATGGAAACTCAGTCTATCTGTGAAGTGTACATAATTAGGTATGTATTATGATTGTTGACTCTAGAATGAATTGCAAATTCCATGCTTTTGAATTAATTATGTTCCATAACTTTTGTAAAATGCTTTATGATGACAAATTTTAAGAAATTGAACTTCTATAGGCTCTTCAAACTGTGAAATCTACTATCTTACATACAGAGAAGCAGGAAAGGGATTGTATGAGATGGATTGCTGTAATTTTGGTTTCAGGTTTTGATGGCTAGGTCTTGCTGTTTGAGGCATGCATGTGCATGTGTTAAGGGTAGACTAGGTGAGGGGAGTGTGAAGGAAGGAAAATGTTGTTTGTCGTATCTCCTCTCTTCAGTAAAATGATGGACAGACTTGGACGTGTTTTTCTTTCAGTGATAAAGTTACTGTTAAATGAGTATCTAGAGATGACATCTCTGCCAAATGAAATACAACTTTAAATTATCCATACAGTTCTCTGTGTACTCAAATCCAATTTACTGGTAGGAAGAAACCAAATTAGTATAACTGCTCTACATTACAGGGTGATTACTCTGCTCTACATTCTTCCAAGATATCAAGTGAGACTTTGTATGATCTTATGTACCTGGCAGGTGCTCATTTTCTTAAATTAACACAGTGAACTCCTTTTGTTTCTTCCCCAGTCTGACAATGCACATGTTGTACACTTAAGGTTGTGTGATTCACTCGTAGATGTACATGCTGGGTAGTTTCTGCTGAGGATGCCCAGTGCAATTCTGAAAATTTAACTACTGTAACTTGATGTAATTTCTTATTCTTTACAAAACTCTCTGCACTTTTCTGTTACTATTAGCAGCCTCCAAGTTTGTATATGGGATAACAAACTTCTGAGCTTTCACACATACCCCCCCTCTACACCCTTCTCAGTCTTCCCACGCAAACCATATGAGCAATCATACAAATTTTTCACTTAGTATGATTAAGGTTGCAGTGGAATAAAATGCCAAAGTACACCTAGGTTTTAAAACAGAAAGTAGGCTAACAGTTTTATATACATGCTCTCCCCTCCTGCTTTGTGCTCTTTAATCTGTGATTTTACTAAAAATTGCTTTTAAATTATTATTTTTCTAGTGTATTATCTGTTCCTAGATGCTGTGACGCCTATAAATGTGCCTACCAAGGGACTATCTCCTTTATTTTCACATTGTATTTATATTCTTCAAATAACTAGGAAGCTGTCTAGATTAATCGTGGTGGAGAACCTACAACTTGATACATTCTGTGGAATCCTGTGGTACTGCTAATTTCAATAAACTACATTGTCTTAAACTTTTTTTTTTAATAAAAAAAGTTCTGTCAACTATTGCTTCTGTCCAGTTGAAGAAGGCGTCTTGTAAAAAGCACTGTTACTTTGATGGCATTAGATATTACTGTATTTGGAGTTATTTTTTCTCCAGTTTGGTGTGGTGGTGTCTTTAAAAATGTTTTTCTTGGACTGAAATCTCTTTTAACTTTTTTTTCCTTTTCACTAGATTACTGTTTACAAAAGTCAAGTTGGAGTCTCTGTGCAGAGGCCCAGATGAAGCACTCCTTACCTGTAAGCACATGCTCCAGATTTGGAAATCCTGCTACAATCTAACTAACCCAAGGTAAAATGCTGTAGAGTGCTGGGCTGCTTACTACTTTGCTCAGTAGCTTTTCCAGTCAATATTAGGTAAGCAGTTCTGCATTTACTTGTTTTGGTATTTCATATAAACAAATTAATCCTCTGGAAGTCTGGAGACCGACATTCAAAGACCCCAACTGGTGCTCATGGGGAGCTACCCAGGGTTCTATGAAGTGAGGTATGCCAAAGCTACTAAATTCTGCAATGACAAACACTGGTTACACAGACTGGGTAATTCAGATGAGTTACCCAATTCTCAGTGTAGTGGTATGGTCTTATTTTGTTTCCTGATCAGCATTTTAGTTTTTTTATGTTGGCTAGTGGAGAAATTGCTGTGGCAGGAATTTAGTTCAAGGGCTTTCACTAAATAATATGAAAGAGGACAAGACATTAATTGAACTATAGAAGCACCAGGGATCACATGGATAGAGATGATGTGCTTGCATGGTAGTATGGATGTTTTTATAAGGGAGGTCTTGCTTATGAACCTACTTGTGTTCTTCAAAGGCATTAACAAATATATAAATATAAGTTGTTATAGTCCTGTTGGGTTTCCAGAATGCTTTTGTGAAGGTCCTTTGCCATATATATTTAGATAAGCTGTGAAACAAATGAGAAGGCTATTTAGCAGAAATCCATGCTGGTACTATTCAACATGTTTATCAAATACCTGGAGAAGGAGACAAGCAGAATCTCCTGCTGTCTGGAAGAGATGCTACAGCAGAAGAGCTTTGTACCAGGTGACGTCAGATACCTGTGTAGCAGTATGATGGATATTCAGTTTTTGCTGTACTTTGATTCCAGTCATGTAAACACATACATCTCTTTAAGAAGATGGAGACAGTTGACCTAATGGCAGAAGAGGGAAAACTGCTTCTCTGCTTAGGGAGCTAGTGTGCATTCAGAGCAGCAAAGTTTGGAGGGTGTGGCAGGAAAAGCCTGGGAGGTCACCTGGGTCAGTCACAGCATATTGAGAGACCCTGACACTACATTGTGGAGCAGGGAGCATCACTCAGATTATAGAAAGCAAGTATGTCAGCAACCAGAAAGGTTTGAGCTGAATCTTTCCAATTCAAAGTCACTGAATGAGGAGTAGGGGCCAGGGAGAAAATTTCTCTTCTAGCCTAGTGGGTGGTGCTTTATTTTAGTTAGCTGGTTGTGTGTGTGGGCAGGCAGGGTTAAGAGTTTAGTATCAGAATGCTGCAATTTGCAGAATAGCTACAGTTTCTATGCAAGCCTAATTTCAGATTGGGTTTGCATGTACTCCAACACAACTTTTCACCTTCCATCTCTGCTGTTACATCCTTTACACATATCAGGGCTCTAATCATAGCTTGTAATTACTGCGTTGTTGTTCTTGTTCTTGTGCTGAGATCTTTTGTGCCATGTTAAACACACATTAAGTAATGCCTCCTTCAGACATCAGCAGTGACTGTGAAAACTTACTCTTGGCTGTGTCAGCTTCAAACAGCAATGGTTGTTAACTTTCCTTGGCACCATTCTCCTTCAAGAACATCTATGTGAAAAAATTAGTAAGGATTACTTTTCATTTTATTTTTTTTTTTTTTATACTGTTTTTTTAATCTTGACATCTAGGTCTTTTCATGAAACTATGGTAGAGCATTAAGATCAAATTCAGAAAGGATTGAATAGAAACTGTGGATGAGTGTCATGATGGAAGGGGACAGGTTTCCCAAATCACACATTCAGAGTTACTTCAAGCAGTAAATAAGGATACTGAGTTGTAATCTTTCTTTGGCTGGTCTGTGTGAAGCGTAAGGACTGAGTACCTACATATTGTATCAGAGTAATCCAGATCCATCCAACTCTTATCCAGGGATAACAGTTATCACTGAGACCTGAAATGTGACTGGGAAATTCTATTCACCCAGCTGCATTCCTCTTGTACTGAAGAATAATGATGTAGGATTGTTGTGAAAACTTCAATTTTTCAACCTTTGTAGTTTTAACATGACTTCATTTTGTTGTAAAGCACCATTTGAAAATTATGTCTCCCATTGGAAATAATTGAAACCTTTTTTAAAAAAGTTCTTTAAGCCAGTAGTGAAAGGCCTTTTAATAATTTTAAACCTTTTAATTTTGTTTTTCAAAGATCTAAATATCATTTATGCTCATTTGAAATATCTTTTTCTATTATGATTTAGACTGAAAACTAATTTGGTGTATCATTTTTCCAATGAGATAAGAACTTACTTTTTTGATAAGCTGTGGTTTATATTAAATATTTCTTCTGCAAAGAATCAGATTTTGTGGGAACATGGGTTCAAGTGTCCTCAATAATATTTTATTAATAAAAATAAATCACAAATACCTAGATATACCTTAAAAAGGGCTAAATGCAATACTGTGAATTATCTTTGTTCAGTTGATGTAGAAATCTGTCTTTAATTGACATACACAATTTTTTCTCATTAGATGATTAATATGAATTTTATAATTATTTTGTGTTGCAAGACTTGGAAGGCTTAAATGTTTGCCTTTAGCCTACTGCTTAAAATGCATTAGAAAATAGTTGAATTCTTTTCCGCTTCATGGCTTGCATTTGAAAAAGTAGCAAACCACAGTGCCAGTGCTGTGTTTAGAAGATATTGATGGCAGATCTGGCTCTACTTGTCAGCAACATTTAGCATGTGGTTGCATGTGGATTGAGGAAGTAGTTACCACAGAGAATTTACACCTAGTGATGTAACAGCTATAGTGATAGAGCATGGCCCAGAAAGTTCCTTTCTGTTTCCTGTAGATTTCTATAATTATGTCATTTTTTAAGGAAATAGGGCAATAATGTCAGGGTAATGCAAAATTTTTATTCTGCCATTTTAGTAACAGCTCTAAAAAGAGGGAATGTTGATTCACTGACTCTTGCAACTATTAAGAACTGTTGGAAGATTCTTGCCCTTCATTCAATCCGAATTCAGAAGGAGGCAGTTGTAAAATTATGGCAAATGGAGAGATGTGCTGAATTCCAGGATTGCAGTTTAGATTAAAGTTTCGCAGGCTTTACTTTAAACTAGGAATTTCATACTGTTCTTTCTCTTCAGGGAGAATCAGACAAAAGATTGCACTCTGCTAAGTTGTGATAACAGTTCAACTGCTTTAAAGCTTAATTATTTTTAGATTTGCGGGATGGTTTGGTTTTCTAATGAGGTTTTAAAGAAAATGTTTATTGATAATGAATAGTACCATATTTAACAACCCTAAAAATGAAATTACTGTATTAACCATAGAATGTTAAAGAAGGAATGCCCATATGTTCTTCCTTACACTTTGCTGACAATGTGTCTCAATGTGTCTCATCTTAAGGAGAAAAAACCCCTAGTTCTTCAGTCCCTGTTCTTGTGCTGAATCTTTAATAGTAATTCTAGGAGCAGTTAGTTTTCCTGCAAGCATATCAACAAGAAGCCTGAGGGGCAGATACTAATTTACAGCTGAAGTAGAAGTTAAGTGCATTTGCCCACAGGTGCAATCAGTAAAAATCAGTGCTACTGCTTAGGCTCCTGAGATCTTAGAAATGTTCAAAATGTTTCTGCTATTCTGTTAGAATCAAGTTCAATGTTAGGCAGTTAATATGTATATGTGCATATATTAAAAAACAAAAAAAACCCCACAAAACCAAAACAGCCCTTTATAACAACTTCACCTAAAATTAGATGTCCTGGCTTTAGTGTTTCTATTTGGTCTCGAGAAAGTGTGGATTCTCAAACTTATGCCTGCCTTCTCAGCTTTCTGTGAAACCTGTACCCCATATCATGTAAATATTCAAAGTACAATAGATTCTGTAGAGATGTTAGTTATGAATTCAATTAAAAGCCACTCTTTCCTTTTTGGTTGTATTAATTATGAAAACAGAATTGCTGAAGTAAATAAGGTTTTATTTTGCTCAGCTTAATTCTGTTTTAATGCAACTGGCTTAATGCAGTGTGAGTGGTTACTGGTGCGCGGTACTAAATTTGGTCATAGCACTAACTTTTATAGCAAGAACCTTTGGGGGAGTAGGGCAGCATGCAACTTGTATATCAGTATATAGTTTTGTATTTTAATAGCTTACAATTTCTGTACTTCATTACAGTGATTCTGGACGTGGGAGCAGCTTGTTAGACAGAGCTATTGCTGACAGACGACAGCTTAATACAATTACATTACCAGATTTCAGTGACCCTGAAACAGGTAAGAACTGCATATAAACAATAAAATAGATTAAATGATCTGTCCATAGCTAGATTTTGCATTAGTTATTTTTTTGATTTTGCAAAATGAAGTTGTATTTTCATTATTGTCGTATAAGTGTAAATAGACATTGTGTGATGTAAGATTTTTTTCTTTTTAATGAATGGAGTACTTCCTGACCATGTTCTCTGTAAATGAAAATATCTATGGTATGGATTGTGCTGAGTTTAGTAGTACTTCCTTATTCAAGGGCTAAAAATTAGTATGCTGAACTTGCCTACTTGCCAAAGTCCTGTGCTTTTTCATTTGTTCGGTATTTGCACATTTTTGTTTAAAAGATAAAAAAAAAAAATCCAAGATCTTTTAATCTCAACAAAATAGAAGACATTGGTTTTAATTAATTAAATTCTCAAATATATGTTAAAATAGAGTTACATGGGTGTCTAGGCTTCCTGTGGACATACTTTGACATAAGCAAAATTTATTTGTTGTACATCATACATGCTGTGATACTTTTATATACATATAAAAAATTGTGGTGCACAAGTATGCTACATTAAAGCTAAAATTGTTCCATGTCAGTAAATACTGACAATATATAATTTGCCTGAATTAATATATTCAGTTGTCCCAATGCAAACTAATATACCTTAGAAGTTACTCATTCAAAAAGCACGTGAGCCATGCATTCTGCGGAGATTGCAGAAGAAACTATCATTCAAAAAATTTTTGCTGTATCTTAGTTGTATTCTAAATATTGAGAGCTTTGTTTTCTGGGGTTTAAAATGACAGAATGCTTTTCCTGGGACCTTTCAGGGGTATATTTCTGCTCAATTGCTATTTGACACAAACAGCTTATGAGAAAATTTGCCAGCATATGAAGTTAAGTACACTTGACCCATAAATAAAGATGCACTGAAATGTGTACTATATGTCTAATATCAGAATAGTGCAGTAGAGAAAAATCTAATTTAGCTATTTAACTTCTGAAAGTTAAAATTGACTTGAAAATTCACTCAATTTTGAATTTAAAGTAGTGTTCTGTGCTTGCTATAGTGCAAGCATTTTTGATTGCAAAGATGAGGTCACTTGATTTCAAAGAGTAGCAATATGATATGGTGTAATTAACATGGAATCTTCTGTCTTGTATTTGTATAATTAAAAGGGATAAGATAACATGTCATGCTATGATGATCGTTCTATATTCTGGTCTAGGAGATTGTTTCATTTTTCAGAACATAACTGCATTTTATAGGTTTCATATAGAAAGATGACATAGCTATAGATAAAGTTTTATACCTTCAAAAAAGTACTTGTTGGGGACGGGTGTTGTGAAAGGGTTTTTGTGATTAGTGGTGTTTTTGTTTGTTTGTTTCTTTTCCAGTGGGGACATACAGCTCTTTATACCTTCAAGGTGTCCTATTTTATATCTGCCACACTTGAGAGCACAGTGAATTGATGCACATTAAAGACTGCATATTCCTTTGTGCTGTAAATGCTCATTCAAAACAGTGAGCTTTTCAAGAAGCTTGCCCCAAATTTAAATCCTGCAGCCAATATCCTGATCTAAATAAGATGTCTGCATACATTCTGATTTTTCTAGCAGGTCCAAATTTTATTTTTTTCTGAATCTCAGCTGTATTGTTAGAACTTAACTATATTGTCAAGGAGAACAAGATGGAAAATTAAAAATATGGGATTCATTTTTGATTATTTGTCTTATAAAAGGTAATTGTGGAGGATCAGTGGGTAGATGTCCCTTTTTAAAAAATTTTTTTAATTGGGAGTTGGAGTTGATTTTGTTTTGTTGGTGGGGGTTTTTTTAATAGTTAATTTTAGCAAAAGAAACCTTGTTGCAATACCAGTACTCATTTTCTGACAAGGATCAGAACTTTGTTATCTACTGAATCTATGTAATTATATATATAAAAAACTCCACATCCAGTATTTGTCCAGAATTCTTCATCAGAATATTATATAAAAATTTTTCAGGAATTAAAAGATTATGGTACTACAAGAATGAAAGCAGTCAAGCTTGTCATAGTGTTTGTGAAAGCTTAAGCAGACTGTCAATAAAATATTATTCACAACAGGTAAATGATAGAATCAATAGATGGTCAAGATGTTAGACCTTTGTAGGGCTGAAAGGGCTCACCTGCAAATCTGTGGATCCAATGTTTAGAAATGCAGAAGGAATTTGGCAAATAAGTAAACAAATATTAAAATGCAAGAAAGTTCTGGCTGAAAATCCTCTCAGGGTGGAAGTGTTTGCTCCCCTCCTCCTTAAACTACCTCATGTAATGCTACTTTGTGAATACATTTTTATGTCTGGATACATGTGAACATTTGGAAATTTTCCACTTCCTAACTTTGCTTGCCATCTATGATGATGATGATCTCCTTTGCCTGTCTAGTCTGAATTTAGTCAAAGTACCAAGAAATGAGAGCTAAAATTCAAATTTAAAGTTTATGTAAAATCCTTCCAAAAAATCCAGGTGCAATGGGTTCTTCTTTTTAAATATATCAATTAACCAGAAACTGGCCTTTTAGAAAAAAAGGAATGAAAATTTGCTTTATATGGAGCTCTTACAAAACCTGTAATGATTAAGTGATTGAAATTTAAATTTTTGTAGCCTTTAAAGTATCAGAAGAGTGTATTGTGGATTTCTTACAAGGCTAGACTGTTGATTCTAATGTCCTGATCAATAACTATGATAACTATGTCAAAATTACTTTAGGTTTGTCTCTGTTTCAGTTGGCTTGCCATGAGTGGCATACAGTCTTGTTTGTATATATTGATGAAGGAAATAAATGTAGAGGAGGAAAAAAGAGCTTTGATGAATCAATCAATCTCACAGGGAGACAGACACTTTTCACACATTTCATATCCAAAGACAGACAAAAATATGCAAATCTGTACAGACTCATTGGATATTTGCTTAAGATAAATTGCGATCAGTCCTTTTAGAAACTTCCTGTTCGGTTTGATTGCAGTCCACTGAGTTTATCATAGGAAGAAACAATATTACCTGAGTTTTAGATTTTGGCCTTTATTTTCCCTTAAATATGTTTTTTTAACTTATGCACTGGAACATAGGGAAAAATATTTTATTTATTTTTTAATCTAATTTAGTATGAAAGGAGAGTAAATATAAATAAAGAGGTATTTTTTGTTGTTGTAGCTTTCAGAAGTGATATTTATTTTATGTAGGAGCCATTTTGATCTTACTGAATAGTGAAGCAAATGCTTTGTGTTTTTGGCATCCATGAGTCCATTAAACCCTGTTGGATCTTTTTTCTTTCCTGTCCCCCCCCCTCAGCCCCTTACCATTCTCTTTGTTTCGCTTTTTAGCCTCTGATACTTCCTCATCTTCTCTCTCAAGAACAGAGTCTCCTCTCCAACTGTTTGTATCTTCTCATCTTCCTCATCCTCATCTTAAACCAGATACCTTTGTCTGGCCCCATGCAGCCTCTCCATACTGTGACCAAGTTCCTGAGCCCTGTTCACCTACTCGCTGTAAATTGGCTTTCTGTTCCTGATGAGCGTGTTTGTGCTGGTTTTTTTCTGATAATCTTCATAGCTGATAAACCATGGTTGAATGGATCATGTTTCAACAGTGTCAGTGACATCTGGCCTTTCAGCCTCTTTTCATTAAATACTGCATGGGTTTTAAGAGTTTCATCAGACTGTTTTATTCATACCAAAAGTTGTAAAGCTACAGACATATTTAATACTCTGTTCTCATGAGTGTTACAGAGAATTATAGATGTTCAAAGAGATTATCGGTCAAGGCTGCTTTGTAGCATTTGCTGATGTAAATTATTTCCAGTGCTGACATCTTTTGCCTAACAAGACTGGTCCCTCCACAGAATCTCCTCTTATCTGTATAGTTTTTAGTAACTTAATTTCAGAAAGCTTGTAAGTAATTACATCCAAAACATTCCCTGAAAATTCACATGATGGAAACTGTTGCCTAAATATCAGTGTGTATCATGATGCAGGTAGAGCATATTGGAATGATTTGGAGGAGGCATTAGTGCAGTGAAAATCAGCATTCTGATGTTTCAAGTCAAGAGCCTTCCTGTTAATTGAAATTATGCCAGTTTAAACCAGCTGTAAGGTCAATCTCCATGCTGTTTGAAAACAAAACCTACACAAATTCTGCCAGAGTAGTTCAGGTGACAGGGTAAAATCAATGTAGTTTTTCAGCCATTTCCTTTTAACTCCTTTTGATTTGTTTCAAATTATCCTTCACTCAAACCTTGATACATAGCACTGTTTTTGTCACTGAATTTACTATAACCTGATCTTAAGAAACTGATTTTGACACCTAGTCTTTAGACTGATTTCATGTCAAATATATTAATTCCAAGCAAAGCATAGCAAATAAATCTTTGTGTATTAGCAAAATTCACTTGTTAAATAGCTGACATAAGATCAGGGTTTTGAAAATACTAGCTCATATGTAAGCCTGTGACTGAAAGTGCCAGGAAATCTGTGTATTACAGAAGTTGAAATCTGACTTTCTTGAAGCATGTGAATAGCTGATTGGCTGCTATTACAGGTTGGGGTGTCACTGAGTTGGACTTCTTCAGAACTATACCATAAACAGTACATCCCAGTTTACATAAAGTTGTTCTTGTTCTTCACAAAGCTGTAAGTTAGTAAGAACCTACTCAAGGATGAAGGCGAACTGAAAGAATGATGAAAACAAAGCACAGATTCCATTATGTGAAGCCCAAGTTTTCCATTTCCCGGTATCCTTAGGGAAAGGAGCTTCTACCATATGCATGAGAAGTAGCAGAACCATGAAAAAGAAGAAAAAAGATATTGGAATCCTTTATACGGTGTCAATAATTAATGAAAGTTAAAGCTGTCTGAGTAAGGAGCAGCTTCCCTAGATGCCTATAGTATGTTAATATAATTTCAGGGGCTGAAAGTCTCATGTTCTATATCTTGCTCAATTTGATTTTTTTCTTGTGGAAGAAGCCAAGGGCATTTTGTATTATTGACTTGACTTCCAATTTTTGTTGAACAGGAACATATTTTAGAGCTGTAGCATCTTATTTAATTTTTTTATCTTTTGAAATCCTGTAAACCTGATTTACAGATTGAAGGTTATCAGAAATCCTTTGGCTTTCTTAGAATTTCTGGCTTATATATAGCTATATAACATATTTTTCTTCTTACTTTGGATTTTAATTTGCGGTTTGATCTATCCAAAGGCAATCCATCAGATGCTTACTTTCATGGGGTTTACTCTCTTTTTTCAGTTTGTAAGTAGTATTCACTGTGCAGTTCTATTAATTTCTGAAGGACTAAAATCACCTTTTCCTTTACCACAAGACGTACATGTTTTGTCCATCAGTAGTTGAAGCTTGGTAGTGTGTAAAGCAAGGCTGATGCTCTTTGCCCATTCAGTCACCCTACGGGCTGTAATCTTACGAGACCTGAATGCACTCAACTAACACTTGCATTTAATAATTAAAGAGGCAGTATTCATTTCTCGAGGACTGCAAATAAAGATATATTAGGCAGGTCTTGTGTAACACAATGGCCAACTGCCAGTACATTGTATTATACCACTGCTGTTCCTAAAAAAGTATGCTGATCCAGAGTACAATATTGCAACTACTGTCATGACTCATAATAAGCTACTACTTTCTTTTGTGGTACAAGTTTTGCTTGTAAAATAAATGAAGAGTACAATTTGAAATTAT
This sequence comes from Certhia americana, assembly GCA_018697195.1. NCBI lineage: Eukaryota > Metazoa > Chordata > Aves > Passeriformes > Certhiidae > Certhia > Certhia americana. The sequence continues at coordinate 46,495,486 of CM031861.1, read as the reverse complement.
GAAAACAAGCTAAATAAGAAAGAATGAAGAATATAGCTCAATAAAAATAACTGCTGTTTTAATCAGGACATGAAATAATATTCTTTTTCTCTAACCAGTTACCTTATAAAGCTGTGTTCATAGCATTCAAATTTTTTTTTCATTGATTACTTTACCTTTCCATAGATTTTTTGCGGTAGTACAGGAGATCAATTTGGTGAAGGAGAGAAAAGTAAGAAGATATATAAGCCAACACGTTTGACAGTGACAAAACATAGAAAATCTTTCTCAAAGAGCTGAGAGGATGCTTTGTGAATGGTGCTGTCCTTACCTGACTGCTATGCAGTATCCTTACCATGATATCCTTACCATGCACAACTTTGTAGTAAAAGATAAGATAACTTTGTAATTTGTGATTGTGAAAGGTATCTCAGTCTCTAAATAAATTTTAAATGAAAAAAAATTGTGAATTTTGGCTAAATCTGCCAGTCTGTCTTATCAAATGCATCACTTCAGGGATGTATTAGTCCTGCAGAAGATGCTGCCTCTTTGTGTTATGTAATTGCTTTTCTTAGAGTTCTCAGAGTGTTACACCACTAATGTTCTTACTTCCAGCTCTTTGTGTGCATGTAATGTTGAGTCATGGGGATTTTCCTCTTTTCTTCTGCATGAGCATTGCAGTTAAAGCATTTTTTTTCTATATGTAAATATTGAAATGTTTAAAATGGGGTGAATGTAAAACTGTGAGTAACATTCTCTTTCATGGTATAAAAAGAAATCATGCCATAGTGGTTTTCTGAGTTGATATGAACATGTTCCATAAAGAATGACAGTCCATTCTACTGCTCATTTTCAGAAGGGAATTTGATGTACACAGCAAAGTGATTTTGTTTTTCTCAAAGCTGTCATGACATCCAGGTCCTGATAGAGTCCACTAGTTTATGTCCATTACATTACATTGTGAAGAATTTATGTGGAAATGACCAGGGAAAGAACTGAAGAAGTCATAACACACTCATTTACATAGGGTGTGTGGTATTTATAAATGGTATTTAATGGATGAGTTCATGTGTTCTCTCCTGTAACATTTAAGAAAAGCCTGAAGAGAATAAACTGAATACTTTATTCACAAAAGTTTAACTGTAGCTGTGACTTGGAAAAGAAAGGTTTCTGTGAGATGACTTGTTGGCTAAATTGTCTTTGTTCAAGGCTCTTGGTAGATTTTCTATTTGGGATTGAATTGAAACATTGAATCTGCAACATGGTTGTTGCAGATGGGGTGTTGATATGAGGAGTAGAAAGTAGGTTTTGGCCAAGTGCCATTACAGGAAACTTGAGTGGGAGGTTATACCTTTTTGGTTTAGCAACGTTTTGTCGTAGTTAAGACCTTCTGTGACACTTTCCAATGTGATTGTGATTCCAGATGTTAATCAATTTAAGTAGTGAATTCTAGGTCTTTCAAAGACTGTCCCTGTTTCACACTTGGCCTTTTTAGTATAAACAAGCTTCAGAACAAAGCTAAACAGATGAAAGTGAGTAGCCAGGATCTATTTTGGTGATATATTCATTTACCAGGCCACATGAGCTCCATTTCAAAATAAAAGCTCTTTTCTGCTTGTGGTATTTGGAGGGAATTTTTTCTTAAGTGTCACGCTATAACAGCAGGGATAGAAGTTGTCTGGGAAGAGCAAAGGTATTTTTGTGCAAGAATGATACAGTAAAATGTAAATGAGAAATTGCTGCAACTCTATCTAAGCATTTGAAGGATGCTCCAATGCAGTGAATTGTGAGTGAAAGTGAAGATATGTTTGTGTTTGGCTATGGTTCCTGACCTCAGACCAAAAAAAGCCAAATACAGATAAAACCAAGAGGAGAGAACAGAGCTGGTGACAAAACCAAGAGGGAACCTCCAAACAAACTGGCTACCTAGGGTCTATAAAGCCTCAAGGAGACTCTAAGACCTACTTGTGACCCTCAGTTTCTCACAAGCCAATTTGTATCTTTACCAGTTGTAGTTGAAATTACTGTGTTATTTAAAACTGTCATGTGAATATAAAGATCTGAACCTGTTAGGGCATCCTGGGTTAGAACAAGGTACAGATAAGTTAGTTATAGTATGAAAATACTTGAGTAAAATTTGAAGGAAGATAGGAAAAAGCTTTTTGGTACACAAGATCGTTGAATTATTTTTAGTTTATGAAATGAAAAGTTTACTAAACCTATTTTGCCAGAAATGACTCAGATGACAGCTAATTGTGGCAGTACTAAAGAAGTACTTAGGGGTTTATGGGTTAGAGTATTAGCATGAGTGCAATGTTCCTGAAAGATGCCTGATTGGGCATTGCTTTGTATATGTGTGTGTCTTCTGCTGAGAGCTAATTACTGCAATATGTTAAGGGATACCTTTTTCCTAAAGAGGAAATGTAAACAATTTGAATAATGCCACTTCAAAGAAAAATTTTAGAAATACTTTAAATTTTTTTTTCTTTTTATGCCACTCTGTTTAAAGTCTAGGGTAGGAAGCATTCAGTAGTCATTCTGTTTAATTTTAATACAGATGGCGCAAAAGCTCAAAAGAATCTTAACGCATTATAGTTCTTTTTTATAAATAAATTGATGTAAAAGAAGTTGTAATATTATCGTATGTGCTTTATGGTTAAGTACTGGAGGCTTAAAATCTAACAGCACGTTTTCTATAGGAAATTATTTGTGGCCTGGCTAGCAACCAGAGTCCTTGCTTTAAATACTAGAAAATATAGGCCCTATTTAGTACTAAGTTGCAGACTTGCTTTTCCAAAGGAAGGGCTTAGATGATCTCCTTTATGGCAGTGAATTGCACCTTTTCTGTACAAATTGTTCTGGAGAGAAGAAGGCACTTTCACTATTAGTCCCTGGAAGGCTAATGGGTTACCGGGCCGCAGTGATGTGCTTTACAGAAATGGCTGTCAGACAAGAAGAAGGTTACTCATGACTAGTGCTTATTTTTGGTATGCTTGCTAGTATTTTTGTTGCAATACACTTCATGAGCTTCTTGCTTAGAGTTCACTTTTAAATTTCTTCAGAATTTAAGCTTTAAAAGAAGAGACACAAAACTATAGTGAATGTTCAGCTGTGAAGGGTGGACTTTGAGTTGTTTCATCAGCCAGTAGAAAGGAAAGCAAACTCTAATGCCAGAAGCTGTTTCAGATCTTCAGGGCAATTCCTTGTTCATAATGACATGAAATACTAATTATGTCCTGTGCTGCTTTTCCTTTGTTTCTTTCAATTAAGGAAACTATGATGCGCATTTTCAGACTAACTTCCTCTTCCTACTGATCTGTGCTTTCTGGTTTGCTGATTTATCTTGTCTCACTTAAAAATGTGTATTTCATGTGACAGATCTCTTCTCATTAAAATTCTTAGAAAACCTGCAATATTGAGAGTGAAGGTTTTCTTTATTTCTTAACTTGTAATGATGGGAACAAGCTTTTAGGGTGCAGTTCAACTTGTACACTATTCAGTACTTTCTTTTGGAGTATCTGCCATTGTTAATCATTACGGATATGTTGATGGAATTAGATGATTTCTCATCTGATCCAGTACAGAATATTTCACTACCTTTATTTTTTAATCAGGCCTAATCAGTATGAGATTTTGTAATTTGTAATTATAAAACAACTAGAGATATGCTGAGGCTTAGATGACAAGAAGGAGTATAGTTTAAAATATTCATGGTCTTGATTTAAAAAAAATTCATGACTAAATATGCTGGCAGTAATTGACTATCCAAAGTACAGTTGCCATTAGATATTCTCTAGTCATAGAAGCTTTTTTAATTCCAGTACTTTGAAAAGGGTATTATTTGCCAATGAGATTCTAATCTGACTTGGAAATGATACATTTTATGAGAATTATCCTTAGTGTGCTCTGGGAATGTTTTTTGTGCAAAAAAACTTTGTGAACTTTTTTGCCACAAGGTGCTTTAACTCAGCCTTCTTGATTAGCAAGTTTTACAATCAGTGCAGTTTAACAGTGTATTTCTGATAGTGTATGTCGTGATTGCTGTGTGTATTTTAGTTCTCTTTTCTTGTTCTTAATTGTAAAATAATCCTCTAATTGCACTCTGTGGAAAGACATAGCTAATACTAACATTGAAGTGAATGCAACAACCTGAAGACTACAGTGTACCATCACACACCTTTCTTGGATTGCATATTGCCAGAAAAGAGTGTCAGTTTTAATAGAGAGTATTCTTAGTAGCAACCCAAAAAATGTCAGGTACAGTTAACAATGTTTAGTAGGTTCTTGGTATAAACTTTCAGACCAATATGAAAGCTTTCATAAGAAAATTATTCTGACATTTCAAAACACTTCTCCAAAATGGTAAATGTAAATTAAATATTGAATCTGGGTAAAGCCTCTTATGAAAAGGGTTGCAACTAAATGTTTTGTGCAATGTATATGGCCTTCATTATTTCTGTGTGTGTAAATTCTTTTAATTACTTCTACAGGTTCAGTCCATGCCACATCAATAGCAGCTTCCAGAGTGGAGCAAGCATTGTCCGAGGTTGCTTCTTCTCTGCAAAGCAGTGCCCCTAAACAAGGTCCCCTGCATCCTTGGATGACTCTGGCTCAAATATGGCTTCATGCAGGTATTTTGATAGTAAAATTTTTTTTTTTCTATGCCCTCTTCTTTATTGCTACCCTAAGCAAATAGGGTACCCTACAAAAATCTGTTTTTTCATTCAGAATATGTTACCACTTATCAGATCATATTTTTCCCATGTGTGTGGCACTGAAACAAGGCAAGAAGTAAAAAGCACACTAGAGTTGCTCTGTGTGTAAGATCATTTATGAAAGATAAGGCAGTAGTTTTAAAATGTAGCTGTTACCAGGGGGGTCATATCTTCTATGGAACAAATGCAACCCTCTCTCCCTTATCCCTGAAGAATTTAGTTTCTGGAGTACCTGGAGTATCATAGTGCTTGGAAATTGTGGTGTCCTTGCAGAATCACAGAATATTCTGATTTGAAAGGCACTCACAAGGATCAAGTCCAACTTTTAAGTGAATGATCCATGAGGGAATGGAACCTGTGACCTTGGCATTACTAGCACCATGCTCCAACCAAGCTAATCCCAGGTTGCTGATTCCATGGAATGGAAAAAGATGTTTGTAAGATTTTTGAATAGAGTTCCTGTAACTGCAAAGTTTTATAATAAAAGATAAATAACTCTGCATATGCAGGGAAAAAAAACAGTAGTAAGAAAAGAAACAGTACTATCAAGCAACCTGTCCCTTGCAGCTGTGATAATGAGCCCGAATTCCATTCTTTTCCTTCTGGTTTTATTAATGTAAAAGACTCAGGATTGCTTGTCTAAATGTGCAGTCATCTTGAGTGAATTTAGTATTGTTATGCTTCAAGCCTCAAGCTAACTGCAATATCACAAGTGGCTATTACATAAAATTTTAACCAGAAAATGATGATCCAGTGTATTTTTATACAGTTAAGAATGTGTAACATGCAGTTGTTTTTATTGATAGCTGGATCAGAAAGATGTAATTTAGAAATCAGCCAGCAATTGTTGCAATTTGTCCTGCTTTCAGAGCATTTTTCAGTGGCATTTTTTTTCTTTCATGTTTTCAACAAAACAGTGCTTTATTTAGCATTTATATACCATTTTAATTTACCTGTTTACATCTACAGTTTTATGTTGTGAAAGTCATTGCAGGGTAATGGCTCCCAGTTATAAATGGTTTAGTGTTTTAGAGGAAAGGCCCAGAAGGTTGGAAAGGAAGCAATTACAGTGATTAATAATTGTGATCTCATTTGGGCTACTCAAAAGCAACACAGATTAGAACAGGGCAATGTCCAACAGGGTGTGGTGTAGCTCTGCATTGTGGCATCATTGACTTTAAATATTTGTAAACTGTCATAGATGACCATCTACAGTAACTCTTAGCATCTGTAGTGCTGATAATTTCTCAGCCTCCTGTGGCAGCTTGTTCCACTACTTATTTTCTGCTTGGTGGGTTTTGGTTTTTTTGTTGTTTTTTAAAAACTTTTTGTAGGTCATGTGCTGTTGCTGGTTATTCAATTCATGCAAGTGTCTGCTACTGTTTTGCCTACAGAGGAGGGGTCTGGACACACTTGCTGATTCGTTTTTAGTTCACAGTTGAGTCAGGTTTCCATGTACATTGTTGGTCAACTGCTACAGTCTGCTACACAGGCCACTTTCTACTCTTACAGATATCTATAAAATACCTGACGTGGAAGAACACAGAGATAAAACTGTTGAAGGCAGTTTTTTCTTAAGCAAACTCCTTGAAAGGCACTCCAATTACAGTCTGATTCAGAGTTTTAGGCATAATCCAAAATCCACGGCTGTAGTGGGAGTTCCTGATCTGAGAGCCTTTAAACCCAAAGCCTGTACAGTACAGTGAAGAGCATGTCTTGAGCAGTGACAGATCACTTTGCTGGGTTGTTGCAGCAGCTTGATTTAAACCTTAATTTATAAACCTCTTGTAGAGTGTGACACAAGAGGATGCAGTCATACAATTACTTTGAGGCTCTATTTTTATTTGCTCTGTACCAACATAAAGGAAAAGGTCATCCAACCCAGAACCTTAGTAGCTTTTTCTTGCATTTAGTATCTCTTTATTCTATTCCTCTCTTCTCCCACTCTTTCAGCAAGAGATTAGGATGAACCAGCAAGGTAGTGAAATAGCAGTGTTGAAGTGTGTCATAAGAGCTACTGAAGGCAAATACTTCTATTGTTAGTTGTTAATTACTCGCTGAATGAAGTTTTTTCCCACTATAGTCAATCTGATTTATATAAGTGTGTGTCAGGCTACTCAACTGATTTAAAGAGTCCTAGAATACTTACATGCTCATGTCTTAAAAATAAAACTAAAATGAAAAATCCAAGATATAAGATAAAAATAGGAACCTAGAAAGAGTATTCCGGGGTTTCAAACAGCCATTTTGAAGTTGTAACTCCTCATACACTTAGAACAGCAACTTTCCTGAAAGAATAATTAATTTAAAATAATTTAGGAAATAATTTCTCTTTTAAAATGCAATTTTTTTTTTTTAGGAAAATAATCTTTATCTAAAGTGAAACTATTTACAAATACAGCAGATGTGACAACATCTAGTCATGGTATGATGAAGCAAGAATCGTTAATTGGTCCTGACATTCCTTCCACAGCTGAAGTCTACATAGGAATTGGGAAGCCTGCTGAGGCCACAGCATGTACCCAGGAAGCAGCTAATCTCTTTCCGATGTCACATTATGTTCTCTACATGAGGGGTCAGGTGGCTGAACTTCGTGGAAATATTGATGAAGCCAAACGCTGGTATGAAGAGGCCTTATCCATTAGTCCTACCCATGTGAAAAGCATGCAGAGGCTGGTAAGTCTTGAGCCCATGTTCATTAGCAGTGTCGTCTCAGCTGGTGATACTGTACTGTGAAGTCATGACTTGGTGTAGGTAACCCTTAACTTGAGAGTTTGGGATCTACGTTCTTAACTAAATGCTTTGGAAACAGCCTTTCCTGGCATTTATTCTGTCTCTTGTGTGTTGGGACATAAAAAGGATTTGCAGGCCATAGGACTATTTCAATCCTAATAGAAACTATAGAAGAAGAAGCAATTTCTGTCTGCCTAATATTCATGCCTGTCAGAAATGAAGGAGGCTTATGGTAAGAGTTGGATACTGTAGCTGGATACTGTACAGGAAAGACCAGTCATTTTGGTGTTCTGAAGTAAAAGTTAAATTGATAAAATCATAAAATGTTCTAAGCTGGAAGAGACCTACAAGGATGATCAAGTTCAATTCCTGGCCCTGCACAGGACACTCCAAGACTCACACCGTATGTCCGAGAGCATTTTCCAAACACTTGAACTCTGTCAGACTGGTGCTGTGACCACTTCCCTGGGGAAGCTGTTCCAGTGCCCAGCCACCCTCTGGTTTTCCTGATATCCAACCTAAACCTCCCCTGACACAACTTCAGTCCATTCCCTGAGTCCTTCACTGGTCACAAGAGAGAGGAGATCAGTGTCTGCCACTCCTGTTCCCCTCACCAGGAAACTAATTGCACTGGAGTGTCCCCTCAATCTCCTCCAGGCTGAACAGACCAAGTGACTTCAGCTGCTCACCACAAGGCTTCCCCTCAAGGCCCTTCACCATGCTCACTGCCCTCCTTTGGATGCCTTCCAATACTTTTATATCCTTCTTATATTGTGGTGCCCAAAACTGCACTCAGGACTCGAGGGCACACCAGTACAGAGTACAGCTGTTTTCTGCATTCTGCATGTTTATTGATTACCTTTGTGTGCTATGTGATTCCCTGGGTTTTTGAAAGGTAGAGAATCAGTCTTGCCTTCAAATGTATGTGTAGCTTTAAGTAAAAATATACCTTCCCTGGTATAAATGTATGTTTGTTTCTATGCTTCATAGATACATACATGTATATATTGTGTGCTTACTATATTAGGGAACTTACTTTCTCTTAATCCAGTTTTCTTCCAGATAGAGCAGAGTAGAACAGCTGAAATCAGCTTCTTACCCAATCTTTTTGTTCAGAAGTAGAAGCTGGTTTCTGCCTAGGTACTTATGAATTATTCAGAGAAATTTCTTGTGCATCCCTGAGGGAAACATATGAGACAAAAGATCAGATAGGAAGGCAACACAGGGAAAGTTTTTTGTTTCACCTTTTCAGCATTTCAGGATATTTGAGCCTGCTGACAAATGCCAAAAGGTTCCCTTTCCTGAAGAAGCAGGCAGTCAATCTAAAGCAGTGCAACTCAGTGAAAATGAAAGCTCATGTTTTGCTGGCTGTCTTTTGCCCCTTCTCTGAGTGCACTTTTGAATAAATAGTCTGTAAACACACAGTGCTCTTCAGAATGACTGAGAAATTAGCTGTCTAAGAGGCACGTGAGATGAAAATTACTAGGATTCCAATCTGGGTTTCCTTTTTATGAGATTTTCTGTTTGAGTCCTAGCCTGGAGGTAACTCTTTATTTCATTGGATTGCACGGTCCTTTTTAAGGATTCTTCTAATTTAAAATTTTGTTTCTAAGAGCTTTTTCTGCTGTTCTACACCTTTTCAACTAGGATGTTGTTTTGGGTAGATTCTGAGAGATTTATGCTACTTAAATACAAGATGTATGCTATAAAAATACTTGTCTATGTAATTTCATGTAGAAGAAAGTACAAGATTCTGTATCCTTCTTGGCCTTTTGACTATTGTAAAAGTGAGCTGCAGTGTTTACTGTTGCCTGTATGTATAGATGAATATCTGTACATCCCAACACTTTGTGAATATTTGCCTATTTATTATAAAGAGATAGGATCTCAGTGGCAGGGGAGCTATAGCAACAGTAATGTGGAGGTATCAGCCTCTATGACAACAGCTGAAACATTAACTTCTAATATTTGTATTCACAGTTCTAAGCTGATGGTTTATGAATGAAAGTTCTGTGCACAAAACCCTTATTTTCTGTAATTAATTTGGTATTTTAAAAATATTTGATATGACTTTCTAGCAATGCTTAGAAAGTAATATCAAATGCAACTGTTTCCACATAAAAGTTACCTTAGAGCCTATATTTATTTAATAAGTTTTGGTGAATTTCCTTTTGAGGAGCAAATATAGATCATAATAACTTCATGTAGAAAATGCAACAAAAAGCAAATAAGATTTAAGGATGGCATGAGTTCTAGCATGTAGCATCTGTATCCAGGCCTGCTTTTCCAAGTGAAATTACTTGAAATAGTTGAACCTGAAATCAGTTTGGAAACACTTTTGTTTGTTTTTATTGAAATTTTAGAATGAGTGACATCTGACACTCAATAAAATTTCCTATTGCTAATGGTTTGGAAATGTGAACCTTTGATTTGAGAGAATCTTTGTAGTTGTCCAGAGGGGGAAAAACCCCCCCAACTAAATAAAATATTTGTTTCAGTTTGTGTGACTAACAATAGCATATTGGAAATAGGAATTTTCTCCTTTTATAATCCATCCTTATACTGATGTTACATCACTCTGGTAAGAAGGATGAAAAGATAAACTTTGAAACATTTACTGTTTTTCATATAACATTTCATACAATATTTTCACCGTAAGATTCTCTAAATACATATTCCTGAATATGATCTACTGTTTCTACACAGAAACAACCTTGCTAATTTAAATTACTGGAGAAATGTGTGAGTAAAGACCAGAAAGGTTAGTTTTATAGCTTCAGAAGTGTTGTATTTCTGCCTGTGAGTTACAGCATGTACTGTGCTTTGGAGTTTCTGCAAATAGACTCTTCCATTTGTCTCTCATGCAGACTCCCCATTCTATTAATGTGACATGAAGACTCTGCAGAAGTCTAGTGCATTATCTGAATGAAATTACTTTTTATTGGCTGGCATCATCATTTTTGCAAAATGACAATTTTTTAAAGGAAAAACTTCTTACTCATTTTGCTGCTGGCTCTAAGGTCTTCACAGATTTGCTCCTGTTTCAGGAGATTTACTAAAATGAAAACTGGGAGATCTTGATGGGGTGAAAATTGGAGCACTTAAGAGTGATGAAAGAGATCTGTTTGCCAATGAAATGATAATCACAAATGGGAAGGTTTGACAGGGAGTGTTTTTACCTTACTAATGAAATGCCTAAGACAACATAATGTCAAATGTTGGGGACTTGATCCATGTAAATAAAAACTGATTTAGCTATGTTCTGCTCAACTAAACTTGGGAAATAGAACTGCTTGGATCATACTGTTACATTACCTAAGATGGGAGCTACTCCAACAGAGAACTGGCTGCAGGGGCAGCATGTTTGTGTTCCTGCTCACTGCTGTTTCTGCCCCTTCTAAGATGTAGGGGGGCTTATTAATTAAATCAGCCAAACAACAAAACTAGTTTTTTTCAGAGAAATGGTGTTTAAATTCTCTGCAGTTCCTTGCAGAGAATGATTATTCCCTGTACAGTTAGTGTCTTAATCCATACATTCATTCACTCTATTTTGTTGAGCTGTTCATTTTAAGCTTTGCCTTGTTTTCAGGTGCTATTTTTACTGTTTGTCACTAACTAAAATTTTCTCCAAGCCAGAGGTTAAACCAGCTTGCTATTTGGCTAGCTCTGACTGTTCACAAGATGTCAAGAGGGAAGCAATAACATGTCAGTATTAATTAGGTGTACTTTACAGAATGCAGCAGCAATTCTTTTAACAAATGCAGTGTCCTTTCTTCTTTTTAAGGTTTGCATAGTGCACTCAGAAAAAAACAACATGAACTTGAATTCTAAAGGTTTGAAATGCTTTGGTTTTTTTTCTGTATTTCAAATATTTTTTTCTCACACCTAATGAAATTTAAAATTTCCTTTAATTTCTTAATTTTACAAAGATGATTTACACTTCAGTGTCATATACCTATGGTTATCACCTGCCTGATTTTGGCCAGAAGTGATTTATTTATATAACTTTCTCCATTCTCCTTACCCTTTATCACCACCTCCAGATTTCTGCATTACTGCTGCCTTCCTGCTTTTGTCATTGTTTTCCTCCCCTGTGAAAAAAAGAATAAACATTCTTTTATCTTCTGCAGTCAGAGTGCTGTTGTGGAAAGTAGCCCTTACTACTGACGTCTGAAAAGTCCTGAAACAGGCCATCATTCAGTAATGCCTGAAATGGCAATGAATATTTCAATCCAGTGTCCAGGAAAAAAATCTATGTATTCTCTCTCAGGCTGAAAATTTCCTACTTAAATGTAGCTTTGAGATTAAATAGGTATCCAACATTTGTATGCTGTTATAATCCCAGAAGACACTAGTGTTTTCTAAATATCAAGTAATTCATCATAGCACTTGCCAGTTAATACTATTAGTGACTTAGGTTCTAAGAGCAGAAAACTAAAACAGAAAGGGAGAAATTACTTAAACAATTTACTCGTTTAGAAATTAGTTTTCAAGAAGCAAAATCTGAGGGAGTTACATTCCCTACGTCACACTGTTAGATAACTGTTAGTTTCCTGTAATTGTGCATGGCTAAACCAGATCTCTTAAGGCTTAGATTAGCTATGTGTGCTTTATCTCTCAGTTATAAATATACTGTTATTTATTGATTACTGTACTATACTGACTTCTTATATTTTTTTTCAACCCAAAAAGAAAGAAAGAAAGAAAGAAGTCTGACAGTGTGTATGTAGAGTGTGCCTATGAGCCTGTCACAGATGTTGAGCTGACTGACAAAAAGGAGAAACAGAGAAGACTTTAAAACATCTATTCAGACCCTGTTTGAAGGGGTTGTGGGAGTTAAGGAAGAGAAACTCTGAACACAGTCACCCAACTAACTTTTTTATTTCAGTAATTCAGTGTTCTTATCTGGAGAACATTCAATAATTCATTTGATTTTCATCCTCAAGCCCCTGCACAGTAAAATTTTTAGTTTAGGGCATAGGTTTGTCCTAAGCACATTATGCTGGTTCTCATGGATGGTTTGGGTTGTTACTCATTACCACAGGGCTAAATGCTGATGCCAAATCTCCGTGCTCATTTGACTCACTCTCTAAGTGCATCCTTACGCACAGAGTGGTTGAAGAAGAATGGAGAAATAAAGGTCATTGGTTTTGTTAGATTTGTTAGCAAAATGTTGTGGGTTTGCCCTTCAGAAACTTCAAGATCATTTCACAAAAAATAGAGTTAGCAAAATATATGTTTGGCCAAAAACTCACTGCATCTTGCAGAAGGCATTTTACTGTGATTTGACCACACCTAGGCATCTAAATATTTCAAGTGATTACATTCTCTACCCTGAAAAAACAATGGCCATTCTGCTTGCATTTTAACCTGGAAACCATTGAGTTCAAGTAACTCAAGGACCATTTCAAGGCATTTTAAATACTTCATCTGCTGTGAGGCACTCACAGGCTATGTTCTTTTCTGTCATGAAAATATTATTTCTCCTTTTAGCCTTACAAGAGAAAACCATCAGTTCTTGGTGCAGTAAAAAATTGCGTAAAATCAGCTTGCCATGGTCATTAGTGCTTGAAGTATAATACGGGGGAAATCAAGGTGAAAAATTAGAGAAGTTTTTTTCACTGTTTGTTTCTTAGTTACCTTATTTTATTTTTAATATTGTTGAGATCAAATACAACAGTTAACTACTTCATACTGACTTGGAGAAAGATTAGTAGAATGTCTTAATTCCTAAATGCTTTATCTGAATTTCACAGTACTCTTTTAAACCAGATATGTTCAGTGTTTGAGAACAATAACTGCTATAAAATTGAGTTTAAACTAGAACTTAGTTGCCCTTTTGGAAACAGAAAGTGACTGTAGGAATTTGTAGGAATAGAAATCTCAGGAGAGTTAATTTAAAAGTAGACAAAAAAAACCCCAAAACACTTAAAGACTCAGAAAGCTGGGGTGGTTTTTTTTTTAATTTGGAGGGGTGTTTGTTTGGGGCTTTTTTTATTTTTTTTTGATTGTTGGGTTTTTTAAGCGTAAGGATTTTTGCCTGCAATCTTAGCTTTAAATTTCTGTTTTCATGTTATCTGTGTGATAGATTTTTCCACAGTTTATCTATTCAGGCACAGCTTGCCAGAAACCATTTTATCACTTCTGTTTGTTCCCATTTAAAAAAGTGGAAAATTAATTAGTGGCAGATGCTGGCAGAAGGAAGGGATGCTTTGGCTAGAGTTACTGCTCTTTATTTGGCAGGTCACGAATCATTCCACTGTTTTTATTGTATTGTGTGGAACTGATAAAATTTCACCCATCAGATAATTCATGACAATTTGCTGCTGAAGCAGGTCAGTCTGCAATGTGCAGTATTACTCCAAAGTTCCTCCTCTTTGCTTGGAAGATTTCAAGAATCTTTGTTTTCAGTTTTTGAAATACAAGTAGTGTTCATCTCAAGCTTTGATTCACATTTTATGGGATAAAATCTTCAAATTGGTTTCTGTTATTAAAACTGCGCTATTAATAACTCACTTCATATACAGCAACTATGGATCAAATATTATAATTGGAAAGTAGCAACTAAGTATAGTTTCAAGTTCAAGGAAAAAACCCAGGGATCACAGTGGGCCAGTCTGGAACAGGGCTTTGGTTTTCTAGACATCATAACAAAGTATCTGAGGTGGGATTCCCTGCCCTACGCTGTTTCTAGTAATTGACAAGAACAGGAGCATGATGAGATAGCATTTGTTTCATGGTAACAGTATTTTAGATGCACATGTAAGATGCATCCACTTGCCAAGAGTTTGTGGGGGTCTCACATTCTTAGAGATACTCAATATCTGACAGCTCTTGACAACCCACTGTGGGTAACTCTGCTTCAAGTCTGGCTGTAGAGAATCTTAAGTTCCCTTCCTGCATCTGTCGTCCTGTAGGAAAGCAAGCAAAGAAAGCTTTGTAGATAAAGGTAATGATTTGTGTTAGGAAACATGATGAGAACACTTGTCTGTGGACAAAGTCTTGTTGCATTTTCCTGTTATGCAAGACTTTAATTTTTACCAGTGGCAAAAATCTATAAAACACAGATTTTGTTCTTCTCTTGTTTCCATGGTACATTATCCATAGCAGTCATAGGAGGAAGGTGTAGGAGATTAATACCTTTCACAACTGTTGTCATTCATCTTAACTATGTGCAGATAAAATATACACATGTATGTATCTATACATATATTCTGTCCTACAAATCTGCCTTAGTATTTTGGATACATCTTACTGTCTTTGCATACAGAAATGTCAGAAGCAAAACAGTGCAATTGAAAAGCCTCAGCTGAGATCTCCAGAATTCAGGTTTTTGGGCTTCTGTCTTTCTCAATGGTTTTCTTAAAGGTTCAAGTATACCTTATTGACCTGCATTGAAGCTTCTATAGACAGAGATGTGTCTAATATTATTTAAAGAAAACAAAATATTCATGACTCTTTACTATTGTTTACATGGGAGGTATCTCTTTCTAAGTAGAGATGATGAAGAGCCAGTAAAATTGTAAAAGCATCTGATCACAGCATATGAAAAATTTCCTTTTTCAGGCTATATTTTTGGCAGGTTTTCGAAAGGGTAATTCCTATTAAAAGTCTTGCCAGAGTCTCCATCTTCTTATGCCTTTTACCCTCTAAAGGGCCGACTACATTAAAGTCACGGACAGATGGGTTTTGTTGACATTCCTTTTCCTCTGTGCCTTTTTCTGGGTAACTGGCTGCCTAAAATAGAATGTAAAACATACAGATTTATACTAATCAAAAAAATATTAACAAGGATGACTAAATTAACAGAAGGAAAATGTCAGTAGTCTTAGTAGTCTTAGTAATTCAGGAAATGGCCAGGAGGCCTCTTGTCAGTACAGTGCTAACAGTTCTTGATATTTAAGCTCTCCTTATTTTCAAAAAAAGAACAAAAAAGAAAAAGAGAGAAGGCATGGAAAAAACTGAAAATGTGTGCTCTTCCCTGCTATCCTCTGTAATTTCTTACATCCTGTTTCATGGATACTTGCTGGTGCTTTTTTGCATGGATCTCAAAAGTTCTATTTTTATTTTACTCTGTGTAATTGCCTTTCAATATAAGAATTGCTTTGCAAAACACTTTTTAAATTAGGTCATTCTGCTGAAGTATGCACTGAGCTAATTATGATTATTTTGCTTCCCTGAGCATTTTTGTGCTCATTGAATTTATTAAAGTATAGCTGGGGCTGAGAACTTACACAGCAATAAAAGCTATGTAGCACCTGGTACGCTTTGCTTGTAGGTAACATCTGGCATCTAATCACTTATAATTGAATTTCATATAATTAATAAAGGCATATTTTTAAGGATTGAGGGGGTAGATATAAAGAATGTGGAAAAGGCTTTGAGAGAGTAGCTATCCTCAACTTTAAATGAATAAGAAAAATTTTCCTTCTCCTGAGAAAGATTCTGTTATAGAATTCTGTAGGTGAGAACTCTTTTAACTGCAGGACATTTGAAGTCTGCAATCATCTACACGTTGTCTCTCTCTTTTTTTTTTTTTCTTTTCTTTACTTATGCTGCATAACTTTGCAAATTGGTGAAATATAACTAAGTGCTGCCATCAACAGCAAATCTGAATGAGATAAACCATTCCATGTGGCTTAATTGAGGTAGTGAGTAAATGTGTGTGAGAAACTTGTAGCACCATTGCCAGCTGTCTGAGCCTTGACTCTTTCTCAGTCTCTCTTAGAATAACCTATTATTATAAAATGGTGCAGGAGTTATCAGTTCATGTATTTTGCTATAAATCTCATGCAGTTTTCAGGTGCACGTCTATGCACTGGTTAAATGATCTTTTGCTTTTTGCTTTATTTTTGTCACAGGGGAGCTTTATTTGCTTTGGCAGAAGCTGTTTCCTGAGAAAACAGACTGCTCTTGAGAGGACCAGAAATTACCTAATCAATTATAATTATTTTTTTCTGACTAGGAACTATAAACAACTTGTTCTTGAAAACTGTGCTTTATCTTATCCTTGTCAAGCAGAAAGTAGCCTACCTTAATGCAAAACTAGAGATCTGGAAGCAACTGTCCCCCAGGAAATAATTTTAATGCTCGCTTTTGCAGGGTTATGTCAAGCAGCTGTATTCCCCAGATAAGTTGTCTACTCTGGTTCAGAGTTTTTTCTGCAAATCCCCAGTCTGGAGCAGTCTTCTTATGTCTCTCTCTCTCCCTGTTCATCTCATCTCATTTTAAATTTTATTTGAAGACCTCTTTTCCATTTGCTGAAGCTTAGCTTCTCTGCTAGCCAGTTTTGTACTTAGCAGTAATTCCCCTGCTCATGAGTCTACTGTTTAAAGATGAGTTGCACCTTGCACTTTGGAAGAATTCAACCAAATTACTATGTGTGAATAACAAAATGTATTTTCTCCAAGATTAGATTTCTTGAAAAGTAGACTGTTTTCTGGTAGTAAACTTGTGTTAGTTGGAAAGGTTAGTGATGGGGTATTTTTTGTGTCTATTTTTTTTTAATCTAGATGAACAAATTAATTACAGAGAAAGCAATTATTTCAGTGAGCTTTAATTTGTGGGAAAATCTGATGTGAATTTTATGCATCTCTGAAAACCATATTTATTTTGAAGGTGTGATGGTTATTTTTCCATTATTATTCCTATTAGAGTATATTCACTTCAACAAGTAGCAACAAATGGCATGAAGAAAATTATCTGGTGATTCAGAAAGCTGCCATCTCTGATTTCTCAGTAGGGGAGAAGAGAGATGTTCTCTGGCCACTTTGTGTACTTCATCTCACTGGAAGAGGCTAGTGTCTTCTCTGAACAAAACTGACTGCAGATTTAGAGTTGTTAATGCTTTTAATGCTGCTTCTGTCACAGTAAACAACTTGGTTAAGCTGACATGGGTGGGAAAATACATCATGAATGAGACTAAGTAATGATAAAATTGAAAACAAAAAGCTATTTTGGGCTTTCATCACTTTTTCAGTCAGCAATACAGTGTTGATGTGCACATTTTAAATTTTGATACTAATATGTGTGGACTTGATAGAGAGCCCAGAGGTAAGAGCTCTTTAGTTTCACCAGTTAATCATGACTCTAGTCTGTATGTTTTGTTAAAATACTAGCTTTGCAAACAACTTTTGGCATTTGAAAAAAAATATCATTAGTTATAGTTATTATATTTTTAGACCTGAATACTTAAGCATCTGAGGAAATTTGGAAGAATAAAAAGTAACTGGCTAAGCTGAGCATCTGCAAGTGTTATGAAACTAAGAGTTGGTATGTCAGAGAGTAAGACAATAAGTCAAATCTTTTTACTGTTTTTCTAAATGAAAAATTTAGATATTTTAAAAAGGTTATAGTACATTTTTTTCGTAATAATTTTGAGTGTTCAACATGTTAAATTTAAAATATGTTTATCCCTAAAGCATGTATTCCCAGTAAGAAATGGGGAAACTGAAGTGTAGGTGCTGTGACATACCTGGCCCTAAATACAGTACAAGCCTCCTGATTTCTCATTCTGAGCATCACATTCATGTGACTCACATCTAATTCCTGTGGTTATTCTTTCCAGTGCCTTTGCAATGTGAAGAAAATAATTTTCCCCATAGACATCTCCAATGTTAATCTTGTTAGGGCAGCAGTATCAGTATTCCCACTGCCTGCTGAAAGGAGCCTGTAGAGTGTCTTTTGTAGGTTTTGACTTGCAAATGATTGGCAGACTTGAGGAGGACTTTCCTTTATGATATTTAAATTTAGTACCGTCACTGATGGACCTCCTATTAAAATGTAGATTATTAAATCAGTTCATCATTTATCAGTGAAAATTATATATTTGTTAGCTCTTGCCTTTACATGTAGTTTAAATGAAGGGATCTGTGGCAGCTCTTTGATAGCCATTCAGCTTAGTTGTGTAAAATGAGGTCCTTGTATTTCCTTAATAATATATCACTTCACTTACCTGCATCTCTCTCCCAGTTCCCTTCCTTTATGGAATGTTGCCTTGGATTTGCTCAATGAATATATTATTTCCCAAGTCATTGCAGCTGAGCTGCTTGGTGCAAGAGATGATTGTTTGGATAGCAGACTGGTTCAGAAGTACCTGAGGCATCAGCACGTTGTCTCTGTGATTAGTTTTTGCTCTGTGTTTGAGAGCTCAGTTAAACATTGCACTGGTTTTTAGTAACATACTTTTATAGATGATAAAGCTAAACTACTTCTATATATCTTTGTTTCTTATCTTACATTTTTACTTGGTAGTAAGATAAAATTCAAAAAAGTTAACTTCAAGTCAGAAGTAACCATGAAGTACATGAATATAGAAATCTAAAGGAAAAAGGATTGCTGCTTTTATTATACAATGAGTGGTTAGGTTTTTTTAGGTGTTCTGTTCTGGTCTATGCTTTGGTGCATCTTCCTACAAATGAAAATCCTACCTGGGTTTGAACAAAAAATAATTAAGTCTTGTTTTATGTCCTTGGGGAAATTGAAAGCTGTTATAGTCCCTACCTTGAATTGGTGATCACAAATGTAACTCTAGAATGTTTATTTGTGTGTAACCAGAGTCACTTGTGGAGAACTAATGTCATAAATCTTCTTCCACTGTTAAGTTGTTTGTGTGCTTATGTAATTACCATTATATGCAATAAATACCATTTTGAATAAGACTTCTCAGGCCAGCTTTTCCCTGAAGAGGGATAATAACCCTCTGGGGAAGATCAGTTGGGTAAGAAACAGCAAACCATAACTCTGTGCTCCTGTTCTGTGATTAGTGGGAGGTAAACAAGAGGGCTGCTTAATACCTTGAAGTGTGTCACAATGGTTTTAAGTATGTATTGCTGTCCAAATGTTGAGGCTGAATGTAGTTTTTTACTAAGATGCTCTTATCGGAGTCTTGGCAAATTGAGAAAACTTTCTGCATCACACTGCATTACAGCTTCTTCCTGCTAATCTCTGAAGTGTAATTTATACATGTGTGGCTTTTTCACACTAAATCCTGTGTGTTGTGCTAGATACTGATGGGATGCTTCAAGGAAGCTGGCTTTCAAGAAATAGCCCTTAAATTAGATTTGAAGTTGATTTTAGGAACAGCTTTTTTGTTTTCTGAAGAGCTGGCATAGAATTGAAGGAAAAGAAATATTAGAAAAACACTGAGTTAAAATGGAGTGCTCATATGCAAGAGCCATGTACCTATACATAAAGCATTTGACCTGGAAGAAATTTTCAGTCTTTTAGTACTGCTCAGATGAACAAAGCAAAGCAATTCATTAGCACAGCACTTACTTGGCAGAAATATGAAAACATGAACATTGTTCACACTGTTGAAAGCTAAGCCCTGCAAGTCAAGACACTACCCAAAACCACTTGAGCAATATAGTGTGCTTTAGTAGGCCCATTAGGATGCAGACATTAGATTATTTCTGTTTTTATTTCTCTAAGTATTTTGATGAAAAATCCCAAAGTTTTTAAATGCTTTCCTGTTATTCCAGGAACTAAACTTTGTTAAGTGAATTTACAAATGCTTATTTTATGGGTGTATCTGAAATTAACATGTCAATTCTATTTTTTTCCCTGGTTTCTAATTAAATAGTCTTTAATCAGTGATGCTACTGAAATTATTTGTTGCAATTCAGTGTGTTCAGTCTTCCTCAGCCACTCCTAATGCACTGCTTTCATATCACACTTTGAACTTACTACTTAAGACCAATATCCTTATGAAATCAGATATATGAAATCATTCTTTAATACCTTTGTTTCATCTGGACAGAAGAGGGAATGATTAAAAAATAAGGCTTGTGCAAATATTACAAAAATAGAGGTAAGAGATAAGACTACCAAGGCTTTTTCAGATTATTTCAGATTTTTATTAGGTATCAGCACATGCTCAAGAGTGAGCGTTTGTAAATTCTCTGCTGCAGTGATGTGAGACAGTCATTAGAAAACCAAACCAGGCTTCACTGCGGTCAGTGCTGTTAAAAGTTTAATTTCTAAAATTATTGCAGAACATAACATAATGTATTGTGCTACATTAGCTTAGTTAGCTGTATTCCTGCATAATATGTTTAGGTGAAATAGTGAATTGTAAGTGGTATAAAGACTTTATCTGTAAAGGGCTATAGAAATTACAAAAATGTGATGTGGATTCGACATTTCTTCTGTACAATATACAGTGTAAAAATGGTTTCAAAGCTCTAAATCAACATGGACAAAGGTGGTGTTAGATAGCACTTTGGAAGAATACTTGCCATCTATTAGAAGTGATCTGACCTACTAAAAGAAAGGATTTTGCCCTGGCTTCTGAATTAAAATGTCCCTGATGGTACGTGGGTTTTCCTACCTTAAAATAAGTATTTTAAAATAAAGACACAGTTTTAAAAGTGCATCTTCACTTTAAAACAACCCCTTTATTTTTTAAATAGGTGCAAGTAATAAATTAAGGAAGATATTGTCATGTGTTTACGAATGTTCAAAAGATGAGAAGGTGAACCTCTATCAGCTGCAAAGCCATTTCAATTACTATTTTTCCATGGTCCTTGTTACAGTTTGTCCTGACAGCTGACAATAGCTTCTTTGGGATTCTGTCTGGTTTTTAATTTATGGCCATTTGAAAAAGTGATAGCCACACTAGCATTGGAACAGATGGTATTGTGAGGGTCACGGACCCAAAGATTTACCAGAGGGCTATGAAAAGCTATAACACAAATGCAGTCTGTGATGATGCTTTGTCATATTAATTGAATGCCTAGCCATGAGTTGGTAGGTTACAGTTGCCAGAAATAACTGGTTCTGATATAAAGTATAAAACAGTATGAAATGCTGTCAGATCTATTAAAGTAATTGATATGTCAAACTTAATTTCCTTTAAAATTGTGATATGATAGTATGAGCAGCTGGTGATCTCTGGAAAATAAATGAGGTAGCTTGAGCTTGGCCATCCAAACTCATCTCATTTCCTGCAGAATCAAAGCCTAAGCTTCAGAAATTTGGGAATGTGTTATGAGTAGGTGTGGTCTTTCTGCCATATGGATTACATTTGTTTTAATATAAGATTTTGTATGAATATTTTTGTGAAGATAAATCCATGGATGTTTAACACAATAGCTGGCAGAAAATGTTTGTATCTCACCTTAGACTCAGCAGCTCACTTAAGTTCCAGAATTCCCGACTTCCCTACCAAACCCATGCTGTTGCTACAGTCCTTATGCCATGAAAATACCTTCCTTGAAAAGTGGAAGCTACATTTCAGCTCTTTACTCAGAGAGCATTAACTTCCCAGTTTGCTTCCTCTGATAAAATCCCACCTTTGTGGGGAAGTCCCTTTTCTGTCATTCTTGTTCTTCCTGCCAACTGTGCTCCAGAGAACTAGAAAAGTGACTCAAATGGACAAGGCTCTTACACTCAGAGAAGCAGGGCTCCAGTTTATTCCAGCTGCCTGTCAGCTGGCAATAGTAAACCAAAGGAGAGGACTGAGGGAGAAACATAATTTGGAATTACATTTTTCTGTGCAGATTCCAACCTTGTACACTAATTTATTATACAGCTTGAAAAATGTATTTCAAGAGCCATAAACGAACCACAGAATGTGATTTAACGTGCAGTGTCAGTCAAAGCAGTGATGGATATCCACTTATAAAAAATCCATAACTGCAAGTCATATTTTGCCTCAGTCTTCAACAGGAATGTGATATTCATCATGGATGGCAAAGGTAAAATTAGCAGTGGAAACGAAAGTATGGAAATGATGGCAAGTTCTTGTTGGTGGAAGAATATGGAGAAGTTGACTAGAATTCTGGAAGAACTAGTTGATGAAATAACTGAGGCTTCACTGAATATTACTGTATTTCTTAACAGAAAATTTTAGAATAGTTCATGCAGTATACCTCTACTCAGTGAGAAGAGTTGCATAACAAAGGCAAAGTTTGATTAAGTGAGACTTGGTGACCCTTCAGTGAAAGAAACAGAATAATTTTCAGAAATGCAAGAGCAAGACTGAGTATGGAAATGACCTGGGAGGACAAAGAGCTGGGGTAGTACTTGATCAGAGCTGCATCTCCATTGTGTGTGAGTTGGCCAGGCACAACATGAGACATCATCTTGTCCCTATTATCAGCATCATCGTCTTGCCAAGTGTGTAGTCTCACCTTTAGTTATGTAAGTCTACAGATTTTCCTTCCCTTGTGGAATGGTGGTGTTTGTGCTCCACTGGTTGTACATGTACAACCTTTATGTACCCAGAACAGAAGTCACCATGACCAGTGAAACCAGCTGGGACTGGTCAACAGGGCAAGAGAAGCTTCAGTCTGCACTAAGGCAGAGGTTTCACTTTGGTTCCTCAGGGGCTGGGGCTGGATGGCAAACCCAGCCTGTGGCTTACACATCATCAGTGCCAAGGTGATGTCCAGTGCCACACTGCTGTGCAACTTCTGCAACATTTCCTGGGAGGAGTACAAAACTTTAATAATAATGTATGATCCTTGTAAACTTGAGAGGAGTATGCATAATCCAAATAAAGCTAAGTGGTATTGGCACTGGAGCAAATGAAAAACTATCTAGGGAAAACTTCGGGAAGATGAAGTGAAGAGGATTTCTAGCACTTACAGGCTAAACACTGAAGAGCAAGAAATCTCGTCATGAGGTTGTCCATAACAACAAGGGATAGAAATCAGTGACCTAAGAGGACTCTTCTGATCTGATGTTGATTAAATGCAAAATACCTTCCTTTTGCAAGTTTTGGATTAACAATTAATCCACAAAAAAACAGTTGTCAGAAAATGTGATAGGCTTAGATGGAATTTAATTATAGAACTTAGGTGACGCTTCAGTTGTATTAATCTGTTTACTTCCAGATCAGTACTATCAAAAGCAGATTTGTTGAGGTACATTGGTGTTATTCTTAATTCTTCTATAATTTTCCCCCAAAATACTTCTTTTTAAGCTTCTCTATTTAGTTGCCAGAGGCTTTTTTTCTGTGGTTTTCAGTGTGTTCAACTTCTTCCAATTTTGTGCAGGGCAAGCCAGTATATAGGGAAGTGTTTGTTTTATTTTCCTGAAGGTGGTAGAAGCCCTTTCTTAGCCAATGGTTAGGCTCTGGCTCTTCTGACCTGTGCCTGATGGTGCACAGATGGGAGGCTGTGGGCCCTCCCTTACACTGAAAATAGCTGTCCCTTAAAGAAGAATCTGCTGGCAGCTGTCCTGGCAGACTGGCAGGTTAAGAGCTACCTACAGCTTCTGCCTTGCCTTTCAGAATCCGGGCAGAGAGGGGGTGCCTTCCCTCTCCTGCTGGGAGGTTTCTGCACACTGCCATGAGGGTGGCCCTTCCAGAGCAGTGTGCTAAGCCTGAGCAGCAGATGGCAGTTCACATCTGCTTTGCAGGGGAGGAAGTGGTCTGTTTCCCGGGGATGCTATAAAAATATATATTTATTAATGCTGTATTAAAAATAACTTCTTTTTCTTAGAAGTTACTGCAGTGGCAGTGTAGTAACTGCTGCTGTGGTGTCATAACACTTTTGAAACAGTGACATTAGTCATAGTTATAACATATGTATGTACATATATTTATATGCAGAAGTCTCTTTGGCTAAGGGCAAAAGGAATAAAAAAGTGAATAATGTGCTTTAGTCCATGATTTTTTGTTTTATTTTAGTAATGAAAAGATTGGTCATCTTTTATCTAATACTGCAGTTCTGACTTTGAATATTTAATATAGCATTTTTCAGAATATTTGAGAGAAATGCACATGCATAAATGCAAAAAGGTACTTCAGAAGACTATCATTCACTTCTGATTCATTTCTATAGTCTCAAATGTTCAGTCAAGCAGTCAAGTCAGTGCTAGTTTCTGTAGTACTGAGTGTGTACAAGCATGGACTACAAGTGCTGCCTTTCAATACAGTGGCAATCTAGCTAAAGATGTCCAAAGGTCGATTTGAACTCTGACAGTTCTATAAATTATAAATTTTACTCACAGAGCCTAGTACTGGACCTGCAACTCTGGTTTTCCCTTGATACACAAACTATTCCTCTGACTTCAGATTGATTTCTTCATTAAAACATTTGATCAATTTTTCTAATTACTATTTCCAGAAGCACATACAACTAGTGTGTTCAATGTGGTTGTATAGAAGAACTGTCATTAATGAAAAACAGCTTCTTAAAAAGTCACTGCTTGCTGTTTCTAATTATTTATTCCTTAATTCTATCCGTAATTGACTGATGGATGGAAAAACATTAATTTCTTGACATTATAATAGGTTTGCATGGAGCACAAGCTTTCAAAACCAGGTTCCTAGACTGGAACCTACTTATAGGCAGTGGAGTAAGGACCCTGAATTCTTGGTATCCTCAGTTCTTGTGAAAAATTCAGCTTTTGCTCAAATAATTGAATATTGACTCAGTGGGCTGACTTTGAGGCTCCTCTGTTCAAAAACTCTGTGTGAGTTTTCTGTTTATGCTGTTTGGCACTAGTATAATTTTTGGAGGATTTGGGTTGGGTTGTTTTTCTTCTTTTGGATATTGAAATGTCTATGTTACTCCTAGGTTTTGAATAACAGAAATAGTTTACTATATTTCTGACCCTCTGACTCAATACTGGAAAAATAATGGCATCAATAACAAAGAGTGCTTCGGAATCTCTGTATGGACACAATCCTCCAGTGGTAAACTTGGCCTTGCTTTGAACCCAGGCAGTGTTGAAATTCAGCTACAGATTAGACTGATAAAGTGGCAGGATTTCTGTAGCAAATGCACTGTGATGTGCTTGTCTGTGAAGTGTCTACATAGGGGAAGGGGTGAGGTATGAATCACAAAAGACAAGAACATACCAAATTACAGAAATTACTATGGGCCCATTTCATGAACAGCACTGTGTGAAGCTGTGGTCTCCTGCACCCGTTTTCATCGCAGGTGTATGCATTTTATACATCTGGGAAATCTTCATTTCTGGTTCGTGGGGAAGGTGAGAAGACAATGATGTAGCTTCAGTGCTGGGAGTGGGGGAAGGGAAGATGCAGTGGTGCCTTCCAGATGGAGGGAGGTGATCCAGAGACCTACATATGCTTCAGTGTCACCTCATGGTGTCACACCTGTGAGAAAATGTAAAATACTTGCACCAGATGACAAGTACTCCAAGTTTAGGACTGGACATAATCTGAGGACTAAGGCTATACTTTAACTTAATTGCTCCCTGATGCCAGTGGTGGTGCAGTACTTGCCAGAACTGTAGCCATCTGACTTCTGAAGGGAGAACCATTGTGGGGTTACTGCGCTGGTAGCCACAGCGTATAAAATAAGACCCTGAGTGTAATTTTCAGGTGGAGATAAAATGATAAGATCTGGAGTCACTAGCTGCTTCACTTTACCATAAGGTATTCTATTGTTTCTGGTGTGCTTGCTATAGTCAAATTAGTTCTTGCAATGTAACCTGGTAGTCATGCTGGTTTTTTAAAAACTGATGGGATGGTCACATAGGGTGTAAATCAAAAATACAGCAGATTATTGCAAGAATATATTGTCTTAACAGGAAAAGAAGTCCCCCAAGGGCTTCCATCTCAGTGGAAGGCTACAATCAGCAGTTTTTAAAAACAGCCTTCAGTTTAAAACCTTTTTGCATTCTGGGCTGTGAACAGTAAGGAGCTAAAAGGCAAGCACGTCCTTGTGGGAAGGGGTCAGTCATTTCCAAGGGAATTACAATACAGAAACGCACTCCCTACCACATGGGCTCGTTATTTCATGCTGGTGATGTGAAGTTCAGTGAGTAACAAAGCTGAAGGTGTTGTTATAAAAATCTGTTGCCAAGCAGTAGGTTTTCTCCTAGCAACAAGTGTTTTGCAGCAGGGGAAGCAATTGGATACCTTAGAGGGTATGTTAGTACTGGGGGAAGGGCAGAGAAATAACAAACTGGGGCTCTGGAGGGGCCATAGAGCACCCAGAGTGGGCTGGGCATGGAGGGGATGAGGCAGAGAGGGACGTGTGGAACAGGCAGTGATTTGGGATAGGCTCTGAACAAAGGTGTTGGCTCAAGGCACAGGTTTGGATTTGTTCATCAGCTGCTTTATTTGGCTTAGGGAGTGATCAAATGTAGTATTATTAGCTGGTTGCTCTCATTTAAAAAAGTAAATCCATCCTGAGCTGCTAGGAAGTTTTATTTAGACCATATTTAAAAAAATACGCTTTTTATTTTTCAAAAGAATTGCCTTGTTAGAGAAAATTAGATAAGCAGTTGTTATTCTGCATTTTGGAAACAAATTATAAACATGTCTCAGTTTCTTTCCCAATTAAAAAAAAAAAAAAAAAGATAACTTTTTTATCGCCTTTGCTTGTAAAGTGTAGTGTGGTTTTAAACCTTATCATGTGGCCACTGTTCAAAATCCCTGCATTAAAATGGGATGTCTGCAGATACAGAACTATGTTTATTCATCATTTTTCTGATGGAATGGCTTATTTCTAACTGATGTGCTATGTCACAATCTTTTCGTACTTGCAGAAAATAGTTAGGCACAATGACTCAACATGCATGTGCCTTTGAAAGGAGTTTATAAATGATTTCTTATGCAAAGTCATACTTTGACTAAATGGACATGTTTCAGCACAGTCGTCAGCTAAAATGAAATAGGAGAGCACAGTATATGAATAATGTTTCGTTTCACTCTATGTAAGTGTAAAATATTGATTATAGACTACATTTAAAATGCATATTTTTGTCACAGAGGTTGGGAAGTATCAGCTGTAGAATTTTACTTATTTTTCCATGCAACATGCTAAATTCTTCTCATTTTGCCTCACTAACACTTCTGTTTCATTATTATAGCATAACACTGTCAAGTCTCTGGTAAACCTTCAAGTTTGATAGATTTGTTTAAAAATAGAAGCCACCTTAACACTTGCAAAATAGGCTGAAAAAGCAGCATGTAACAAGGGGCAGTTTTGTGATGCTAAAATTACACTGCATATGGATTTGCAATGCATACATTGCACACTGAGTTTTGTAACTATTTATGGTCATAATCCCTGATTTTAAAGTTTTTAGATAGGATGGGGATGTTTTTAGCTTGTCCTTCTGATATCACAGCCTCAAGTTGATTATCTCTTAGGCTGGGACCCACTTAAAAACAGTAAGATAGTGAACTGGGAAAATTATTGTGAAGTTGGATGTAGTGAGATCTTTGAATCTTTTGTAGCTATTAAAAATCATTGTTTTCTACATCTGAATAGCTCTGTCTGCTTATACATTATCAACTGTTAGCTTACTGAGCTTCAGCAGGTCATCAGCAAAACAGGCCACTGCTCTTCTGTCTTCCTGCTCTTATCATTAAAAGCAAAATCAGTCCATTTTTTATTTTCATATGCTTATAATGTCTTCTTATAGCTGTTGTTTCTGCAAGGCAAACTTTTAGCTCTGAGGGCTATTTTTTAGCTAAATAAGATCTGTATCTTACAAATACAGAAACTTATTAGCAAACAAGTCATGTAAC
Organism: Certhia americana; assembly: GCA_018697195.1. Taxonomy (NCBI): domain Eukaryota; kingdom Metazoa; phylum Chordata; class Aves; order Passeriformes; family Certhiidae; genus Certhia; species Certhia americana. The sequence goes on along the minus strand of CM031861.1, from coordinate 46,467,598 downwards.
AGACCTGCCAGGAATAAATTAATATGAATATCATATCTGGTACTACTCAAATCTCCATTGTTGAGACTTCCATAGGTCAACAGACTGCATTTCTTAAACATGGTGAGAATCTCTGGAAATTTTTTGTGTGTTAAATCAGCCACATTTCTTGTTCTTGTCCATTTCTCTCATTTCCCAGGTTCCTTCTCTGCAGAGAGGGTTCAGCACCCTCCCTGAAAAAGGCAAGAGTGCAAATAGACTCATGCTCACAGTTCCCCTTTTTTTTTCCCTTTTAAATAACTTTCATTGCTTTTGAGAACATTTCCCACTTATAATCTGTATTTTTCTAAGAAAAAAAGAAAATATTCCTCTTGATATCAAGTGAATAAAGGTAAAAATCTCAAGTGGTGCTTCTGTTGAGACTGAGTACTGTTTATTTTCAGGTATGGTGGAGAAGTAGTCACACAAGAAGTAGTCAGTTAAACCTTAAGGAAACCTCCAGCTCTCTTGAGACAAAATCTTTAATTTCACTGAAGAAACCTCAGTGATCTTTGTAATGTTACCTTTCTGTCCTTTTTTTTCTTCAGTTAGTGCAAATATAGTTTAACACTTTATGATAAAGCTCTGGTTTGATGAGACATATGATGGGCAATAACTATGACTGTAATTTTTTCAGATTTAGTTCCACAGAAAAAAATTTAATGTTAACTTCTCATTTACCTAGAAGCAAATAAAAAAGTGACCTTACTAGACTGCTTTAAATGGCTGGTGTTAATAATTTTTTTAATCGCTGCTTTTCAAAATGAAAAAATAGTTATTTGCAGAATTTTAGTTCTATATTAATTTGTCTAGATATGTGTTTTGCATTGACTGCTTGCTTAATCATTATGACAGGTTAATTTGCAAAGAGAGAAAGCCTGTCTGCAGAAAAAAGATATCTTTGCAGTGAAGACTACACTACGGGCTTATTTAAGCAATTATGGGCTTATGCAGTTGCTTATTACATGATGTTGTTCAGGTTCTGAGTCATGATATTTTATTAATAAATAATAGTGCATTTTCTAACTGGAAATTTTACTTAAAGACTGTAATGCTCTGTTTAGAAATCCAAATTCACGTGAATGTTTTCCTTTTAAAACACGTTTACATTTGTCTAATGAACAAATGGGCCCTGTTTGACTGAGCATTGTAAAAAGCAGTCCTTGGAGAGATGATTGGGTGAAATAAGCAAAGAATAGCAGTTTTGTATGTGGGGCAATGTAAAATGAAGTGTAAAGGAAGTTACTGAGGGGGAAAATACAAGTAAAATCATTGCCCAACAAGAAGGAGACTTTGTGACTCCAGACTGGATGAGGAAGGAACTGACATGATCTTGAAAATAACCTGTGGCAAAAGTTGGAAGCACTTTCCACTCCATTTTGATTAATTCCTAGAGAGTTTTGTTCTGTTAGGATGTGAAATTTGTGTAGAACCTGCCTGTAGTGACAACAGTGCCTCCCTGTTGAAGGCAGCACACAGTGTTACAGAGTGTTGCTCTTTTAGAAAGCCCCTTTGGAGAGCCCCTGGAGGCTCTTGGAGTTGCAAAATCCCTTTTACTCCCACTTCTGGCTGGGCACTGTAAAGGGCTGTTGACCTTTCCTTGAGCACAGAGCATCTGAACTCTACAGATATTTGAGTATTGTTGATTATTCAAAGTGACCGGTGTAAATATCAGTGGACTGGAGACATGAAGCACTGGTTTCATTGGTTGTGATGATGGCACAAAAAAGTCTCTTTGTTTCTTCAGAGATTCTCTTCACTTTCTGCTGTGCCATTTCTCATTAGAGTTCTCTCTTGGAGTTTTTTGAGTTACAGAATCTACCTCTACAATGTAGAACTGGCTTAAAGAAAAATAAGGTTTACCTAGAGAGTTTACAACATACAGACATCCTAATGAGAGAAAGTGAAAGCCTTAACACACTTAGGGGAGATCAGTGATTTGACAGGAAAAAAAATCAACCTCAAAGGATCCCCAAAATTCTCAGCAAACTAAACATGGAGTAAAGTAATAAGCAACATGTACCGAGCTGCAAAATGAAGAAGTCTGCACACATTAGAGGCTTTTATAACTCTGTTAGAAGCAAATGTCATACATTTCTTTTTCTTAGATGTGAAAGAGATGCAATAGCAGGAAAGATCCTGCTTTCTCCTGCAGATGCCAACAGTTGCCTTAAACACCTTTGTCAAGTACTGCAGCATTCTAAAATGTACAAAGAACAAATAGGTTGCCTTAGATTTCTGTAATTCCTTTGGAACTTATTGGTTTTATTATATTTTGTCAAATGGATGTTTTCCTACTGACAGTTCTTGTTATTTACACAGATTATAATATAACACTTTTTCTAATTGATTCAGGTTCCAAAACCCCTCTCATGTTTTATCTTTTTAAAGATTTATAGAGCGGATATACAGAAAAGGCATTCTGGTTAGGTTTTAAGGTAACATGCCAAGTCTGAAGGTGTGAACCATATGTCACTTAGGTACCCCTCTGTGTTTCTGCAGAGCTGATGTGTTGTTTGGGCCCATCTCCAGCCATAAAGGAAGAGATTCAACATTACTCTTCAGATAAATGTTGTCTGTACATCTGCTGCTAAATAGGTGAAGGCCAGAACTGGTAGCTTTGAGATTTGTTTCCAGTTAGAAAGCAGAGGAATGTAAGCAGTGAAGAACAGGATAATTTGTACTGATTTCTGGGAAGTATGAGAGGAGCTTTGGTTTGGGAAGGGGGTTAGTTGGGTGGGTTTTGTTGTGGTTGGTTTAGATTTTTTCCCTGAAGAGTTAATACAGAAAGCAAGCATGTGCTGACAGCTGGTAAACTGAAGTTAGTTTTCTTGGATGAGTGTTGGTGTGAGGTCACCAAAGGATATTGCTGCATGATAGACATGCCTGCTCCTTCTGCCTGTGGTGTGCAATGCTTAATAGAGCAAAGCCAGGCAAGGACTGCAAACAATTTGAAATGTTCTGTGCCTCAGAATTTTAATTAAGTCATACAGGAAGGTGATTTATAAAGTGGACACTTAGAATGCATGACATCTGACCATCATTCTGAGAGAGTTAATGAATCAGAGGGTATTTTGTGTTCCTTCTCTAGATCACGTATTTGAGTTCAGCCCACAGCTACAGTGATCAAATGTCACTATCCTTTTAATGCTCTGCATGAAACAAGTCTAATTTTCTATTGGTTATTTGGAAGCAAAGCTTGTTGTCCCAGGGCTACCACCTGGAGCAGAAGTCTTCATACCATCCCAGGCTGAGACACCAGTGAAAGACTGACTGTCAGGAGGCACTCCCTTGAGAAAGCTGTGTCCCCAAAACATGAAGGGACAGGATGCAACCTCATTGCCCACGCAAGAATGGTTCCTTCACTACTGCTGGATGCTAATTTCAACACTAAAGCTTGTATTCTTAGGAAAGTATAACAGCTGGCAAACTGCCAGTATTTAGTTCTATCACCTGGAAAATCTCAGCTATCCTTTTTGCCATACAGAATAGGGCAGATGTGACGTAATATGTGTCTCTTCCTATGAACAGGCTTATATCTGCAAAATTTGGTTTTTCTTAGGTCTTGAAAAGAACAGCTTGTATCCTTAGCAAGCAGGGAAAATGGTCTGGAATATCTAAGAAAAAAAGTATTGGCAATATTCAAATAATCCACATGTTTACTTAGTATAAAATACACGTATCTGCACCCCCAAAAAGCAAGACTTATTAAAATAGAGACTCTTATCTTGAAAAATAAGAACACTTAAATTTTATAAAGGTCAGGTGCATTGCAGCAACACCAGCTTTGTGTATTCCATCTCCTTGATTCATTTTTTTGTAGTTTCACATCTGATACCTACCAGTCACTGACAATCATTTCACTGCAGGGAAAAAAAGCACTGGCCCTGAGAGTTATCCAGTTTTTGTATTGGAAGTACTGTTCACTTGCTCTGAAAATGCTGACTCAATTGACAGCTCAAAAAAAGTCCAAACCCAGAAAAGCCCTCTAGCACCTTTATGTGAGAACATCTGCCATGCTGATAGAAATTAGCGTGCGTTGCATTTATTTATTCACTTGCCAATACTGTACAGCACTCTTTATATTGTTCTACAGAGCAGAGTGTGCTCAGCTGTTCTGTAGGGTGGAGTTAACAGTCTTCCCAAGCTGCAAGTCAACCAAGTGGGCACAATTCCAGAAATGTATGGCAGATGATTCAGGGGCGGCATAGAATGTTAGTACTTTCTAATCATCGGTGCTTAGGTTAATAAGGATTTGAGAAACAGATGAGATGTACAGAGAGATAAAAGAAATTGTGGTCCAAGAAGTGGGGGCTGGGAGGGCAGAAGTCACAAGGCCTCTGTAAGCATGTAATTGGGATGCCTCTCTGCAAAACAAAGATTTGTGGTACATATGTGTTTTGCAGTACAGAATCACAATGTAAAAATGCATAATATTGTTAGGATTATTATAATCCCAAAATAAAGCTCTCTTACTGGGTCATTCCATGACTTTTCTGGCACAGTAACATAGCTGAATGTGATGGATGGAGATTTCCATGGCCTCATTCAGCCCATATCCTGGTGGGTTTTGACGTGCTCTGGATCATGTAGTGTTGAATTGGATCCCATCTTGCAGAGGAAGATAGAGGATCTGTAACAAGGATGCTCATGAGGAAGTTCTGTCCCTGCTGGTCCTTTGTGCGTTACTGGGGCAATATCAGTCCCTGTTCCTGTTCCACAGATTAAATCAAGCACTGTGGTTGTTGCCCACTGAGCTGAACTCAGTCATGTTGCAGCCATTCCCAAGTGCTGCTGATGCCATGGATGGTCTCAGGTGTTGTAGGGCGTGAGCTGGGTGCTGAAATGCACAAGGAGGATGTGAAAACATCAGGGTGCACACCTTAGGACTTACACAAAAGCCCAGGCACTTCCTGCTTCTCGGCAAATAAGTGGAGTTTTTGTTATTCAGTATTTGTTTTCTTTTGAAAGCCACTTGACTTTGTTGGTGTGGAGTAGCTTGCTCTAGTCCTGCATCAGGTAATTTCTTTTCTTAAATTTAAAAAATAAATAAAAATTATATAGTCTAACACTTCGAGCCCAAGAGCTACCTGCCCTTATTTCACTGCAGTGACCTTGTTTGAGCTTCAGGAAAGCCCTGCTGGCCAATCTCAGCCGTTTTCCCTTTGTTTTCTTGCAGGCTCTGATACTTCACCAGCTTGGGCGCTACAGCTTGGCAGAGAAGATTCTCAGAGATGCTGTCCAGGTGAACTCCACAGCTCACGAGGTCTGGAACAGCCTGGGAGAGGTGCTGCAGGCTCAAGGCAATGATGATGCTGCAACTGAGTGCTTCCTGACAGCACTGGAGCTTGAAGCCAGCAGTCCTGTGGTCCCTTTTACCATCATTCCCAGAGTCCTGTGAGAGGGCGTCTCCATCAACAGATTTTGGGTCTCGGTTTCTGGGTGAGCAAACCCAGTGTATGAGTCTGCCTGGTAACTGGTTAGTTTGAGAAACTTTAGAGCTACAGGTAACAAACTCCACTCTTTTGCGGGAAAGTGGCCAAAGCAGGGAGGTGCCACCATATGTTAATGTCAGACTGAGAGGACAGAGTGCTGAGCCAGAGCCAAATCACTCATATCGCCTGCAGTTTTGCCCTAGTAGTTTTAAAACATCGTTATATTCATGGATGATGTGCCATATTTTGTTAGTGAAACTTGAGTGTTACATAAAATCATAATGGAATCAACTACCAATTGTAGAATAAGTTAAGATTCAGTGGCAGAGCAGACTATTTTTAACAAGGCTGTTAATAAAACTGTTCTCTTCCTGCCTCTCAACCTCTTTTGGCCCAAAGTCAAAATGTGAATCTTCTGTTTCCATCTCTATTTTAGTCCAGGCCAGAAAATCAGTTGAGGTCTTGTTTTTAGTTGTTAATAACTGTGATGTGTGGCTAACTGTTATCTAGAGCAAAGGCTGAGTACAAGAATATTTATATTTTACCAATGTATGCCTGTTACAAAAAATATATTAGTTATTTAAGTTTAACTTTTTTATGTGAATTCAGAGTTTATTTATCAATGGAAATATGTAAAAAGAAGCCTCAAATGGAATATTTACCGACATTTCCTTATACATGAACCCACACTTGGCTAAATGGGAAGATTATGTTAATAATAAAATGATTTTTAAATGGAACTTTTCCTGTGTCCTGGTTAAGAATCTGGGGGAAATAGATGGCTTGTGAACACATTTTTATGAGGTGCCTGGCTGGCCTTGAAGATGAACAACACCAAAATTAAATATTCTGAGGCCAGTCTAGAGAAAAGAACCTGCTATACTCTTTGCCAATGGTACTGTTATCTTAGATTTCAGGTTTCCTTAAATCTTCACAACTCCATTTTTATTCCTTCCACTCCAGCTCTTGATGAAGCCAGATTACACTGCCTCTACATAATACATGGACATTTACATACAGCTTGGTAGTGCTTGGGAAAAGCATGTTAAATATTTATACAGTATTCTTTGGGTTTTTTTACTGTCTTCATAGTCATTTCTCAACATCTCCTGCTCTTTGTGTCCCTTGAAAGAAAAGTTGGCTGGTTTAGTAGACAGATACTTGCCAGAGATTCTCTGGGATGTGTGGAGAAGTCATTGTTGCAGTGCCTATTCAGGGTGCATGAGCTGGGGTAGTAGTGTCCCCTCATTTACAGCATTGGGAACATTTGGAGCCTGGGAAGAGTTCCAGGTTCCCTGTTAGACTGGGTGCTCCTTGATACTTGGCTGATTTGTCACAAAAAGTGGTTATAAAGTGCTTAGCACAGGAAAGCAGATGATTCAGGAAAATAACAGCAAATGTTGTTCTTTGTCCCTCACCAGAGCTTACGCACTTCAAACACATGGAAGATCCCCACTGTGGCAATGTGGGGCCCCAGTGAGCATCTTCAAATGGCAGAAGACTTAAACCTGGAGAGCTCTTCAGTTTTCCCCCTGGCATTTCAAATGCCTGTTAGCTGAGGCTACTTTCAAATTGTATCTGCTTGGTATTTGGACCATATGTTCTCTGTAAAATGGACCAAAACCCTGTAATAGGTAGTGTTTTCAAATCTATTTTAAAGGCAGTAGAAATTGTGTCATCTTGCTCACTGAGAAAAACATCAGTTTTGTTTCCCCATTTAAAGTCCCTGTTTGGCATTTTTTTTTCTTCCTACTGCCCTTAGCTTTCTTTTTCTCTTTTCTGTTTGCCAACTGTTATCTTTTCTAGTCCCAGTTTGTAATTTGTGTTCTGGTCCTGCTGTCTTTTGGCACCCATTACATGATACCAAAAAATAGTGCAGAACCTTCATTTGTTTAGTTCAGTTCCTCCTCAATGCTTTTCCTGTCCCAGTTCCATTAGTTAGCTTGTGATATTTTTCACAAGAGTGCTCCTTCACAGTATTGACTCACCTTTTACTATAATATCAAAGCTTTTCTATCCAGGCAATTTGCACCTAGATCTGAGGCAGGAGGTCTTTCCCAACAGAGCTTCAGACAAAAGTAGAGAATAGGAGAATTCTGTAGGAGAATTAAGTTTTGATTCTTCTCATTCCATTTCAAGTCCTGGCCTCTTTTGATAAACTCCCAATGGGGAAAGGTTAGCAATCTAATTGTGTCATGTCTTTTATTAGTGGAGAAGTTGTCACTGGTGTTGTGCATATCAGGTGAACCTGAATATCTGTTTCCTTTTTCTTGCACTGGAATCAGTTTCACTATAAATCCACAAGCTTCTACCTCTTGGGAATATCCTCAGCTACCTATTTTTAAAAATGGATTATCTCTGTAAGGCTGTACATTTAGGAATTTTCAGGCAGAAGTGGAAATCCTTGCAGCATATGAATTAAACAGCATTGCTTGTTTAAACATAATTTTCAAGTTAAAACAAGTTCCTAGGTTTTACAGCTGCATTCTTTTTTCTTTTTTTAAAATCAAGTAAGAAGGCCAAGATATTTTTATATCTGTTTTAACTGCTATACAGAGAGCTCTGCCTTTTGCAATCTCAGACCACCATAGCTTTTAGTCACTGGAGTGAAGGAAACAATGCCCATGTGCACAGCCAGTCCCAGGGAAGTGTTCCCTTGGTACCTGTGGGTTGGTGTCATCCTCATGAGGGCTGTTCTTGACTTTGTGACTGGCAAAAATCTTCATGTGGACACACAATCTGTGTGTGCTCTTGCTCCCCCAACCTGTGGCAGGAACAAGAACTGTTCAAATGATCAGTGAGGTAAGTTAAGGCTGAAAACCATGCCAACCCCCTGCTCCCTAGTCTCAAGGTTTTACTAACCTTTGGGTGGGAGCCAAGTAAAGTAAAATGTTTTTTAAAGTGCATTGTTGAGCACTCATATCAATGTAGAGACAAGCTGCACAAGCCTGAGATCTCCAGCCTTTCAACAGGGATTGCATACATTTCTCTTTAATTCCATTCTTAAAGATGGGAATAGTAGGTTTCAGAGACTCCCTTGTTCTGCAGTGTGGTTGTGCTACTCAAAATAATTAACATTTGGTTTACTAAGCATATGCTAATGTGGAGCAGCAATGTCTGTTGCACTTGATAAAAGGTCTGACTCTGCAGTGCCTGCAATAAGAAAATTTATCATTCAAGTAATTGGTAAAAATTCATCTCTAATTTTGGTGCAGATAACCATTTTTACTGTGCAATTTATTTAATTTCTACTTTTGCTTTCATGATTGATAGAGAATCACAGGAACAAGAGAAACAATCCAAGCAGAACTAATCCAACTGTATCTTTGAAAACTTTTGTCATTAATTATATGCATTTTAAACATCAAAGCTATTTTTAAAATTGCTTTAATTTTCCTTGAAAAGCTGATTTTTCCTGAGTAGACTGTTCTACTCTGGAGTGATAGCAGAAACTTGGATATATTTGAGCTCCAGACTTACCTTGCCAATTCTTTGTTTGTTCAGTTGTCAGTTGTAATAGTATTTTTCTCACAATCATCCATTCTCTCCTCTAGCATCAAATTCAAAAAGCTAATGTGCTAAAATATGCTTAGAGCAAGTACACTTCTCCAGCATTTCATCTATTTAACCTCATCGCTTCCAAACTACCGTTTGTGATGCCACTGTTGGGCTGTGCTGGACTGTGTTACACTTCCACATGCATCCACTTTATCACAAAGACTAGCTGGCAATGGTTCTACTCATGGACAACAGGAAAGACAAAGAATGTTCAGCTTTTGTCCTGTGTGGTTGTCATTGCTGATTGTGTGAAATTTGCTGGGAGTCTCTCAGACTTGCAAAGCCAGAAAGCGGGCTCAAAGAAATGGGACAGTGAAGTTAAACCTAAGGAAAATTCTTTTTGGAAAGAGGAATGTGTGTGGAGGGAGTGTTGGTCAGATTTTGCTCTAGCCCACTGCAGGGACACGCAGTACTGGTGTTCTGGTTTCTCACCACCTTGGTCACCTGACCTTTACAGTTCTCAGTTTAAAGCACCTTTTTAACCCAGGTGTGCTGTCCCTCCAATTACTATTTCAAAGACAGAAAGCTGTGCCTATTAATTTCTAAGGCCTTTGCAAAGATGTAGCTGCTTCTGTCTGGCTCCTGTTCCCTGCCCAGTAATGGGACAGACAAGCACCAGGTGCCACTGCCCTGGCACCGCTTTGGACATTCCCAGAGTGCAGCAGCTGCCAGGTGTGCTCTTCTGGATGTGTCCCTAAAGCACTGCAGGAGCACACAGCAAAGCTCCTGAAGGCAGGAGGGAGAGGACTTCGGCCTTTCTAAATATGTCGTCATTTAGAAAAGCTTCCTTGGAGGGACTGAGTGTAAAAACCTATTTTAGACATTAAGGGGTTGATGAAATGTGTCATTGCCGTGCTGAATTCTTTTCCTTTGTGTCCTTACATGAGGCAGTGATCTCTGTAGGAGAGATGACCCTTGTCTGCTTCATCCAGTTATAAATCTCTACAGCCTACTCCCCCTATCCTCACTGGGAGTAGCATGACTGGCTCTTGGCTCCCTCTCTGCCTCTAGAATTGCCTCCCCAAGGATGTGACTCTCTTCAATATGAAGTTACTGAAGGCCCCCTGTCTATCTGGCTTGAAAAAATTAATTGATAGACAATTAAATAAGGTGATTTCTTGGTTATTACCACAGAGACACAGCTTTAAAAGCATGCAGGGTTAGTGTTTTCCTGTTTGATTCTATAGCTGAGCCACCTCCTCTGTGAGGACACTGGAAGTTCCTCTGGTGGGTACAGCTGAGGAATAAATATCTGATCAGCCCATGGGCCCCTGGGCTGGGTCCCAAAGAGAAAAATGGACCTGCTTACCAGTTTTAAAGTGGATGCTTTTTCTACCCACATGCATGTGCATGTTCACAGTTACAGAGAGCCATGCCACAGGTTCATCTTACACCTATGGCACAGTTTTGAGAGGAAGTTCCTGTACAAGTTGACTTTAGCTCCTGTAAAACTGTCTCCTCTATAAACAGGCTTTGGGTTTTTTGACAGTTGGTTGTGCCAGAAAAGGAAATTCTGGCCCCAGTATTCACTTCCAGTGCATGTCAGAAGTACATCAAATGACAAGCCTGAGACATTGTTATTATTAGCTCAGGCTTTCCTAAGATTGTTGTTATCCAAACAGCACCAACTACTAATGTAGGACTGGAGGGGGCAACAGAGGCCATAAAACATGCCAAATTGCTTTCCTTTTGACTGTCTTGCAAAAATAGCTCTTTATTGGAAGTAAAACAGCAATCTTCTGGCTGAGAAATTATTTTTTAGAAGGGTCCCTTCAAAAATGTGTTTCTGTCTTTCCTCTTTTTAGTACTGCAACCTTTTAGGATAACTAACTCCTGTGAGCTGGATCGAGAACCCTGCAAACCTTCAGGGCAGGTCCTGTGGCCAAAGGACCCAGCAAGTCCTTTCACTGACACAGGACATACACGCTCATAGGCTAAAATCACTTCTTCCCAGATGTGTCCTTCATCACATTTGTTTGATGATCCCATTGCCTCACTTCTGCAGTGGTTGCCCACGCTGGTGGCCAGCCTGCAGGAATCTCTGTTTCTAGGACAGGCGCTCCTGGCCACTGACCTGCCTCACCTCACCAGGGGTGCATGGGCTGACCATGTGGAGCAGTAAATCACAATACACTGGTTAGGAAACAATTGTTTCAGGGTGTGTGCTGAGTCAGCCACACTGCAGCTGAGGTTTTAAAACAAAAAGTAGAAGAAGTAGGAACAAGCTCCTCTGGCTTATGAAAAGCCCGCAAGAGGGCCCACCAGCAGATGCAAACAAATCTTTGTATAGCTTCCATCTTGTGCTCATCAGAGAGCTCTGGCATGTTCTTCATTTGTTTTAGGTTGGAGGACCATGTACTGCAAGGCTGGGCTTCAGCAACAGCAAGGGTTAATCAGAACAAGTTTTGGATGCCAGGTTGTTGTGCAACTTCATCTCATGCTTGACCCAAACCAAGAAGCTGCTGTTGACCTCGTCCCTGTGTTTGCTTTGCTCCTGTTATGTCTGGTTAGTGTGAGGCTACAGGGGGATCCAGACCAGCCCACCATGCTCATGGCCTTTACTTTTGGGGTGTCTTTTCACTGCAGAGGAGGCAGTGGAAGTGGGGAGGCAAGTGAGCCCATTTCAGAAATAGATAGCAGTTAGGTGAGTTGGATTATGCCTATTGAGAACCTGCACGATTGTTTCCCTCACTGTTTTCATCAAAACAAAAGCAGAAGTAGAGTGGTAGTTCCCATCTGGGTCTCACCCACATGGAAAGTAGTTTTCCCATCCTGGCCGCAGAGCACCACACTTATCCTAAGAAACACAATAGGAAAGAGCATGGGAGGTTTCTGTTCCCAGCAGAGATGCCTTTGCTGTGAGTAGCAGCCTGACATATTATGCTAATGATGTCTCTTGTTACATTACAGTTTGAAAAATAGAGAATGGGTGATATTAGAGATGCTCAGGAAAGTTAAAATGAATTCATTACAACTATGATGCTAATAATCTGTGTGATAAAAATATACTATGTGCTAATGTGGATGTTTCTTGCTCAGAAATAATGTGGACTTTGCTCACTGTAGCTTACAAATGCACTATGAGAATTTGTAAATTGGTATCTAACAGTAGCATAGACTCATAGCTCCCAGCCTTGCCAGAAGAGCCAGAGCAAAGGAGGCACAGATCATGTAGGTCACAACTGAGAAGACTCAAAACAACTCTCATGGCCAGCATACCTCAAAGCGTATCAGCCTCACCCTGTGTTTCTTATCAGACCTTGATACCCTCTCTGTGGAGGATTTGAATGGGAAGTGATGCTATTGCACAATTATTTCCTTTCCTGGACCCAAAATGGACTTGAGTTGTAATTCTTGGCTATTTTTCTTTCTGTAATTCTTTGGCTATTATCACCACCAAACATTCAGTGCTGTGTATAGTGGGTTGCAGTTTTTGAATCATTCTCTTGCCATAGGCCTAAGTTAAGCTGATGTTAACACAGGGCTCTGTGTTAGGAGGGGCTGTCCCATCAGTCTGACCATGCTTGTGATACAACTCTGTCAGCATCCAGCCTTCACAGACATTTCTAAATAGGATTTTCACTGGAAGTGTTATTCTGTGATATTGGCAATCCAGCCTTAGCTGTGTTTTACTTCCCAGTATGCTGATATTGATGCTTTTCCCATGTTCGGATGCTTCAGCCTCCTTTCTGTGCAAAGCCCACTGTGGATCACTGACAAGAGCTGCCTCCTTCCTGCTGTCTGCCCTCAATTTCCCATTTCACTGGGACATGCTGAACAATACGCTCCAATGGCTTTTGTGTCCTGATTCCTAGAAGAAAGCATCCTCTCGAGAGCAGCTCACACGGCCTGAGACGCTCAGGCACAGCGACAGCTGCAGCCTACGTGAAGCAGGGGTGGTATAAATAGCTTGCAAGAAGAGAGGCAGGAAAAATTACATGGTATGACACTATGGCCAGAGCTGCAGTATTCAGGCTCAGCCTGGTTCTGCAATAAGCCTTGCTTGAGCCAGAATCAGAGTTATACTGGGGGGGACTTAAAATTTCCAGTTTTCCTCATTTGGTAAAATTCATGGTTTTAGGTTTTAGTTTGCAGAAATTTTACTGTGGTACTGGTGACTGTGAGTGCTCGAGCTTCTTCTTAGTGACTGACTTAGAAAAAGAAAAAAGCCTATGTATACTCTAAATCAGGAACCCTGGGCTTGCCCAGCTTACTCATTAGCCTTTAGCAGAGACCTTACTCCACATGGCATGTAGCTTTTGGGAACCCTTCTTCCTCTTTGCAGGACAGCTTCAAAAGGGGGTGTTTTCTCCCAAACTCCCCTTCTTACCCTGCTGATTGAGGGCCTGTCTTTGTGCTGAGGGAGCTGTAAGTCCAAACACTCCCAGCCCAGATGAGAGAAGACCTGAACTGTATTATCAGCTGGGTGAAGGCTGTAATTTCTGTGCCTTTGTAGTTTAGCTGGCATGACCTGGCCACATTTGCACATCAAGCCTGAGGTGACTGCAGCAAAATAGTGCTGAAGTTTTTGGGGTAGGAACCAAGAATCCAACAGACCCAACGTAAGCATCTCCATCTGTATGTGGTGCTTGGTTTATAGGACACACAAATTTCCTACCGACCAGGAGACGCTCAGTGATTTTTAGTGCTTCTAGCCTGATAAACCCCTGGAAGTACAGGTTGCACTCATGAATAGTCACCTGCATTTGTTGGGTTTTCCTGGTGGATTCAGCTAGGTGCCAGATGACCATCCAGGAGAGATAAAAATTTGTTAACTAAACTCTAAAACTTGGACAGGGAGTGGAAGTGGCACTGAATTTCACTCTTTGCATGAAATAAATCCACAGGCTGATGGAGTTAAGAGGTTTCATAAGTTGATGTTTGGATGTGAGCAATAGCAGCCCTCACCCATGACGTCAGCATGGAAATAGCAGCAAATGCTTGGCTGAGGCCTCCCTTGTGCCCCCAAAGGGAAGTACCTGCTAGGCTGAGCCACCTCACTCACCACGACTAGCTCACTGCTCCACAGCCAGCACTGCACCAGGAATGCTGCTTAATGAGAGCTGACCCTGCTGTTTTAAAAGACTTTTCAGGGTGTCACTCTATACATACACTTATCCTTGAATAATATTCCACAAGAAACATCTATGTCCTTCCTGGTTGGCGTGGCTTGGCTGCTGGTTGACTACTGCCATGGAAATACAAGTTTGATATCTTAAGCTGAATCTTAAGAAGCACAATATATAACATCCTAGAGAAATGAGTGTGACACAGTGTGACCCATCCACCTGAGGAATTAAATACCCATGAATGACTATAATCTCAGGTGAGAATAAACAGCTCAGCTATTGCCCAGGTCTTAGCTGAAAGCCCCAGCAACACTGACAAACTGTGTGAAGGCCATGTTATGATGGTTCCAATAACTATCAGCAGTTTCAGATGTGCTCAAGTCTGGAGCAGCCTGGAAGAACACCACCACAATGATTCCATTTATTACATGGCATGGCACTATGGCCAGAGCTCCTGAGAGGAGCAGGACTGAGAAAGTCTTCACCCTTGAGATGCAACCAGCATCTAGATTTTATTTACTGCCAACAAACATGCTCCAGGTTCCTTAGCATCGTTTACTCCAACATCACAGGCCTCCACTGCATGGGGAAACACAAGCCAGAAGGCCTGAGGAAATTTTTAAAATTGCAAATATGGTACTTCAACTATGCCAACTGTTCCTTGCACACACACAAAGTCCTGTTTCACTGCTATAAGCAAAGTACTTAGGCCTTTATATGCTCGGTATTTACAGTTGTCAGGGCTCTAACTAGAAGCATTATAGGATAAGATGGAAGACACTAACAACTACCTTTGATGACCTTTGACCACATTTATATATCCATGGACAACTACCTGAAGGAGCTAATGCACAGTATCCAGGCTAGTATCCCCACGTGCTCGCTGTCTGTGGATAGAGGATTACCTGGAATCACTGAACAAGGAACATGCAAGAAGTGAATTGAGTCACCTTCTAGAAAAAAAGCTTACATTTCATTAGCCCAGCAGGGTGCAAGTATGCCACACCTGGCATATTGTAAAGTCTTCATCTGGTTTGGTAGTGAAAACTGTCTCTGAGTAGAGATCAGAGCAGTCAGCCTGCCTAATAAATGGAAAAAGATTCCATAGGCCTGCAAGGGAGTTTCCCACTGGCACAGCTGTGCTAAGGTGCATTACCATCCCTGCCCATTTCAAAGCATTTCAAACAGCTTTCTGCAATGTCTGTCTTTACAGGAGGCCACAACAGCATGTTGCCCTCTCTGCTGAAAGCTGAGTATCCAAAGTAGTGAAATGCAGAATATCTGCCAAATGAGCAAGCCCTCTTGAATAAATTAGCATCCACCTGGGATATGAGCTTGGTCCCCTTGACTGGCTGAGATCAGCTAAGGGACCAGCAAGAGTACACAGGAGCATCCACACTTTACTTTGCAAGAGGGAGGAAGGCAGAAAGGCAGAAAGGAAGGAAGGCAGGCAGGCAGGCTGTGGTTTCCATCACCTTAGGCTAAAAAACATTTCTCCTGCACATCATGGAAAGCCCACAGGTATTAGCAGGCATGCTGCTGGAAACAGCCTCCCTGCATGCCCTCACATGCAGATGCCACACTCTTCTACATCACTGGAGGATAAGAATAGCAGAAAACTAAGCACCCTACATCTAAGGTCTGTGTGAAGAGCTAAGCAACTCCTTCTGCCCCCAGAGGTGATCAGCAGTAGCTCTTACACACACAATGAAGGTGTTTCAGGAGAGCATAGGCAGGATCTGCAGAGACATAGATGCCTCTTTTTCAGCCTGTCCTCTCTTGCAGTTGGGACTCTGCTGCGGGGAGAGACCTCGGGGTATTGCATCGCTTTTGTCCATTGTGGGGCAGCACTGCCTTTTCCTTGCTGAAATAATGCAGCGGGGTCCTCTGAGCAAGCTCTGCAGACCTTTCAAGGAAAACAGTCCTTCCCACAGGTTTGCATCTTCCTTTGCAGAATTCATTGCTCAGGCTGTGGTTCAGATCACGGCTGTGGCCCATGGCTGTCTCCACTGGCTCAGTGGGAATGCTCACTGCCAGGGAGAGGAGGGAGCTTGCTGAATTTTAATCACATTTTACCAGTGCCATGGCCAGGAAAAAACTTGTTTATGTGATCAGAAACAAAATGTGTTACATACATATTGTTTCATCAGCAATTAGTACCTTAGTATTGCAGACAAAAACCTCCTGGATGAACACAACACAAATCTCTTTGTTATGATCTCCTGGAATGCCTTTACCTCTAGGATCCTGATGTTTCCAGAGCTTGCAGGAAGGAAAGGCATCTCAGCCTGGTTCCTGATGTACTGGGGAGCTTACAAGCCCTAGAAAGCAAATGGAGCTGTGAGGAAGAGGTAGCCTGTGTGCACCAGTGTTTGGTCAGGGAGAGTTCTGGCTATTCATCATGAGTAATTCAGTGGGAGTCAGCAAGCCACAGTGGTTCACAGGAAAAGGAAACTGAGTTCCTTGTACCTGTGCAATAAGTCAGGGAAAAGGGACTCAAGACAGCCACAAGCTGGGGTTGAATCACTGTTCCCCTTCAAGGATGCCAGACCTTAAATGAATGTGGGAGCTCAGTGAAAGCTGCAGGGTTACTCTCTGAGGAGCTCAGGCTGCAGCTCTTTGATGGGTGAGGCCAGAGTGGTGCTTAATGGGGTTAGTAAAGGAGCTGATCCCAGGCAACGTTTTTACCTGGCTGCCTGTAACACAAGCAAACCATCAGTGGCCAGACTCCTGCTGCCAAATCTCCACCAGATCTGTGGGAATCTCTGCAAAGCATACAATGCAACCTCCCTGTTATAGCAGAGTTTGGCAATGTATAACACTTATACAGCTGTGGCCCAGTTCAATAATTTCTGAGAGCTACACAACCTGTAACCCCATGTGCAGAACCACATGTGTTGGGTCTCTGTCCTGCTCTCTGTGTCTCTCTAACATTAGGGAGCTTTCACTAGACAAATCTTTAATGCAGCTATCTAAACCCAGCCTCCCTTAATGACCCTGCCTGTTTAAGTATCTTTTGCAGCTCATCATCTGTCACAAGAGATGCAGTATATTTGGGTTTTTCTGCTGCAAGAACTGGCAACACAATCTGCTTTCTAAATCTTCCAAAGTAAGTTGCATGCATTCCAGATAACTTGTAGAAAAGCTAAAAATAGGAAAAGCTAACCTCTGAATTTAATTTTTTGTTTTTCATTTTTCTTATTGGATGTGCTCCCTGTTTTAAGCAGTTGTACTTCCTGTTAGATCAGGCACTAGACAATAGTTTTCCAAGAGCCTGGAGGTTAGAGGAACTCATAAAACAATTCCACATCCAGCAGCACAAAACTGCTGGCACTCACTGAAAGGTCTGCCCTGGAAGTGGCCTGGGTTGTCTCTCTCCTGTTTGCCTTCTTTACACTGATATTTCTCTTCCAAGAAAAATCTTCCAAGCTGTCTGCTGTTATCTGCTCCTGCTACTTACTGAACCTCCCTGGTTTTCTCAGGCTGTGCATCCCTCAGTGTCTTGCTCCCACTCACTGCTGAGATTAATGCTGCATAATATTCCAGAGCTATCACATTCTGGTACTTGAAGCTCATTTCGTTCTTTCTCAAATTCAAATTTAACTTAAAATTAAAAAGCCCCACACAATTGAAAGCCTGTGTATCTAAGTGGATACGCAGACCCAAGAGCAAGTAGTGGCTGGAGGTGATGAAGGGGAGGCATGTCAGAAAAAAATGGGTGGTTTTTTTGATGTGAAGGTTCTTCAATTTATTTAGGTGTAGGTATGCAACTTGTGTGAGTCAACACTCCCTAGCATGCAGGGAAAAGCCTGCCTAATTTGGAGCACCCAGGAGCTTTGGATTGTCCTCTGCAGGTTTCCTGACGAGGTCAGCAATAGGGCAGGGACTACCCCAGACCAGAGTCTGAAGAATGTTAGGAGGCAGATTGAAGGAGCCATCCTGCTTCACGGACTTTATGTTGGCAAAGAGTGATCAGCTGAGGGTAAGCCTGGCTGCAGGACAGTGGTACTGTGATTCACCCCCTCGGGCTGGCAGCCAGCTAGGAAACAGTCAGGAAATCAGATTTTCACACTTCTCAGGACACAGGCAGGAGGTGGGTGAGAAACTGGGAAAATCTCAGCAGTGCAGAGTCAACTGCAGAGTCTCTTGACCCATCTGTCTCCAGCACTGGCAGAGTCATGCTGGAAAATGGGCATCCTGCTCGTGCCTGTTTGCAAAGGGGCTGGATCTGCCCTTCCTGTGCCCCACAAATGAACTGGAGGATTCACCTCCCTCTGCTCAAGCCAAGGGCCAGCTTCAGAGCACAGCAGCTGGCTTCATCACACATGGATAGAGGAGGCATTTTCTACCCACACTTGCACTTCCCTTTGAAACAGATGTTGTTCCTTTGCCTTTCAGTGGAATAAATGCCATGAAGCACTACAATGGTAGTTAAAAATGTACTCACATACTCCATCATGGAGGAGTGGGCTAATTAGGTAATGATGACTAACACCAGTGTTTCAAACTGGGGGAACTGAATTCCCTGAAAGAGCAAATGAGGTGGCCTGTTGCTATTGAAAGTTCCTGCATCAGCCCATTTGGGTCTGTGACAGACAGGTCACCTGACCTACAGAGAAAATGCAGATTTATGTGGTGCAGATTGATGCTTTTCCTCCTAGGAAGGGGAGTCTCTGTGAGCTGAAGCTGATGAAATCTGCTCTGCTTCGTACCTTTTTGTGGGATGTGCTTGCCTGGACAAAGCCTCTCTTCTGTACCTTTCTGGAAAAGGAATCAACCACCTTATTCCTGCATGTATTGAACTCAGCTACCAGCTGCTTTCAGTTTGTTGCAATAAACTCTGGCTGGAGTAAAGTCCAACAGCAATGAGGTCAAAAAGGAGAGAAGCATTCTGCGCCTTGAAGAGAGCTGGGATATTTGCCAAGATCAAGCATAGATTTTCTCTAGCCAGTCAAGGGACACAGAAGCTTTTCCAGATGCTGTTGTCCAATTCAGTAGTCTGGCCAGAAGTTATATTCTGGAGGAATCCTCTCTGGGCTGAATTTGGACATTAATTTTAGACAAACATTGTGTCCTTCTTTACAAGGAGAAAATCACTGTGCATTCTACGTTCAGGCACCCACAAACACAGTGCTTTGAGACGTACTGCAGTAGGAGCAACCCCACCACTGACTCTCCTTCATACTGGAGTACAGTCATGGTGCCTTTCATTGGCTTGAAGCCATTCCAGGGTACAGAAACATTAATGTCTTGTCAGGAGGCTCACTCCACAGCATTCCTGTCCCAATCCTGGCTACTGCAGGAGTTAGTTTCTGTGCCACCAGGGCTTTGGGTTAAGGGAAGGCAGTTACAAGCAGCGTGCCTTGCCCTTTGCTGTCATGGTTCACAGGCCCAGCCTGGATCATTGGCTCCAAGCTTCTCTGCAGAAACACCTCCTGATTGTTATGGTGAGCAGTTTTACAGTAAGGCCCCACCACTCATTACACACTGAAGTAATTTCTGCCACATGCTTCTGATTAACTTCTCCACAGTGGTAAAAACAATAAATGGCTCAGAGAAACAGTAAGAGGAAACCAGAAACACTTTTCAGTTTTCTGTGTGTAGTCTTCTGGGTCATGTCACATCATCCTAATGAAGTCTACAAACCCAGGACACCCTGGTGGCAAGGCAACAACACATCCTGGCACCGATCCTGCCCCATTTCTACCTGCATACACAAATTCAGTCCTTCCTTCTTCCTGCTGCCCACAGTGCCCTGCTCAAGACACTGTTAGGAAAATCATCTGCTGGCTGACAGCACTGCCTGGCTGCCCAAGGCTGCCCTGAAAGACTGGTGTGTTAGGCCATCTCAGTGTCATTTGGCAAAATAATGAGGTCTCCTCAGAAATGCATTTCAAAAGATTACCTGGGCTCACAGATGAGCTGCCCTCTGGTCACAAACTAATCCTGCTTTGACAAAATTGGGCACAACAGCAGCGAGAAGGGATATTTCTGACTAAAACTACAGTAAAACATGGTCTGAGAATTCCGTCTTTTATACCTCTTCTAAATACTAGCTTGCTAATTGCTTACTGATTATACAGATCCTATCACATGTGGACAACATAGAGAATGACAAACTGTTTGTAATCCCCTCGCAGAGACATTCAGCTGCCAGAGGCAGAGTAGCCATTGCCTACACTCAGAGATGCTCAGTGGCAGCTCTGTGCCCATTGCTCTGAGACACGGTGTCCCACTTGGTAGATCAGACCACATAGAAATGAAAAAAAAGAGGCTTCAGAAGAAGGACTGCAAGTGTCCCCTGGATTTTTTGCCCAAAACCTGGTTTACACCCAATCCCTCAGAATGCAAAAAAGATATAGTTGATAATAATTTTAATTTTCCTTCAAAATAATAATTTAGAGCCTTCTGTCCTAATAGTACATTCACCACACATATAGGCATTTGCAGATAATAATAGTGTTTCTACTTTTCTTTCGCAATGCAATAGAATAATAGAAAGGTTTAGCTAGGAGGAGAGTTGACTTCTCCATGTAAAAGCTGTCATAGTGAAAATAAAAATTAATCCAGGAAAGAACACAACTAAAAAACCCTTAATATCTTCTTTGCAGTGGGTTGAGTTGTTTCACTGTGATGACACTTGGGCACCAGTGCCTCTGTGCAGGCAAACTGCTGGGAGCAGCCACAACGAGCCCAGAGGATGTGTTGCTGCCATGTGCACACGAGGGGCTGCCAGCATTTGCCTAGAACCACCCCATTTTCCACAGCTGTCTGTTGGCCATGCTGTGCCTGAGAGGCTGGAGCACCAGTGCTGTCAGGTCATGTGGGGTTCAGCAGGACAGGAGGCACAAAGGCATCTATAACTAAGAATGAAGATCTGCTGCTAATGTTATCAAAGCTCCTTGCTAGCCTTGGGTAAATGTGTCCTATAAACACAAGAAGGAAAATCCAGTTTTGTTCCCTTCCCACAGCAGTTTAGAGAACCAGTGATATTTCAGTGTGTTAAAAATTCACATGTTGTAGATTTATTTTTGTATGTATTTATATATTCATATGAAACTCATTCCTTATTATCTACATACTTCTGGGAGACACCAGTTCACCAGTTTTGTCAAGGACTGCAGACAGCTTCGGGAACCTTGTATGAAGGGTAGCATACAAGGAATTGAGTCTGACAACCAAAAAACTCACTCAGGGGCACTGCCACATTCAAGGCAATGAAGGCACACGTTTACAAAGCGGGGTGGGCAGGTGTCATCTAAATCAACCAGAAAGCTCCACCTCCTATCTTCCCACCCCACCTTGACCGGGTAGTGCAGGTCCAGCCGTGGCTTTGTTGTTACCATGGCAGCTAAGCCCTTTCTCCTCGTTCAGGGTCTCTCTGTAGCCAGACGTATCATCCAAGCTGCAAGGCCCTCTCTCTGGCTCAGTGGCAATCACCACTGGAAACTGCCTTGGCACAGCTCCTGGCCTCCCTCCAGTGACACATGTGGAGTCACATCCTCCCTGCAGCTCGTAAGCCAGCACTACCTTCCACCCTGGTCAACACCACAGAGTTTCCTTCCTCCATGTGCTAAAGAGAGGAAGCACCACCCCCAGTGCTGTTTATGAAGCATGCATGCATCCAGCTGTGCTAGGATGAATGTATCCTCAGCCTTTTCCTCCTTGGTAACCCAGAATTAGCCCATTCTTTGCCACAACCTTCAGCAGTGTCACTTATAGGAACAGGCCTAAACTTCACCTGTTTGCAAAATGGAATTAAATCATGATTCCCTGTGTTATGCATCAATTTATTAAGCAGTAAACACTCACCTTGCAGCAAACCCAATAATAATTAAAGGTGGTCAAGTGGCCATTGCTCAGGTGTGTTGGCCCAGTAGGAAGAGGTGCTAATGGCAGGGCAGAGCTGTGGACAGCTCCACACCACCCTCTGGGCCCTCAGCCCAGCTCCCACAGCTAGGGGCACTTTATTTCTCACCTCTCCAGGAGCCATGACACACAGAGTAAGGGATGGGATGAGGCTGAGTATCCAAGATTTCACAAAAAATCTTAGTGATACCCTGTAGTTTCACCAAAAGATGCAGCTAGTGGGGAGAGGCCATTCTAGGGAGTGTTTCACAAGTTCCCAAGAGAGCTGGGTCACGTTTCAGTCCCCAGGGCAGCTCAGTGACAGAAAGACTGGAGGAGATGATTACTGAACTCTTCTGGGAAGAGGAAGGAAGGAAGGAAGTGGGAGTGCAACTTCCTACTCAGGACAGTGAGACTTGACCCCTTTTCAATTTTCCTGTGACTCAAATGGTGTTTCTTAAAGCAGCCCTCCTTCCAATGACTTAAAAATAGCAACTACTGAAGCATAGGAGACTGCTGACTAATGCTGTACTACAGGATATATCTTTGGAGAATAAGTTGGTACAAGTACCAGTTTTTGGATGAGCTAAGCAGGACTGCCAGGGTTAGCCTTTGACAGCTGACCTACTGTTCTCATGCAGACTATCTTCTAAAATATAGAAAAGATGACTAAACAGGTCAGTTTCAATAAAGCAACTTCAGTAACAACTGTATTATAATCTACATTAATGACATTTCTAAGGGTTCTACATTTTCAGAGGCAAAAATGTATGGTGTTCTCAGATTAAAAGGACGTGGAAACGACCACTAGAGACCAGAGGCTTTCCTCGATTCAACTCCAGCTGAACATGGGCACAGCATTTGGAAGAACACCCTATCATGATGTTGTGTGCCCAGTGACCACAACTTTTGGCAAGTCATGGAAAGGAGTGGTTCCCCTGATTGAAAAACCTGGACTTTATTTCTAAGCTGAATTTGTTGTGATGGACCTTCCTTGCTTTTCCTGTGCTCTCACCTGCCAGACTGAGGAGCCCTACAAAGGCATGTTCATGATGGGAGCACCTGTGAGAGAAAGCTAGATTTAAGCAGAGGTAAAGCTCCCACCATGGGCCAGGGCTTCCAGCACATTCACCAAGCAGACATTTCCTGTTGTGCTCATCCTACCAAGCAGTCTTGGATGCACTGTATCAGTAAGCAAATATCCTCCTTCTTCACCAGGTTCCAAATTTTATATTGTCTGCAGATGTGATCAGCACAGGGGTCATGTTGATGCCCTTCAGACTTTTGAAAAAAGCCATTAAAGATGTGAGATCAAGGAACAGCTCCTGTAGACAGATGCAAACCCACCAGAAAAAGAGATACATACACAAAAGCACACACATGCAGAACACATGCCACAGTTAATGCAGGAGATGAGGCAAGATTCTTCCTCTTGCAGATGACCCAACTGGAAACAGGCCTGCCAGAACAACAATTCCCTAGTTATGATTACACAGGAGCTCTGTGAGTCACTTTCCAACCCACTGAACATGCTCCACTTTGAATTATGTATCATTCTGGGTTTTTTAATCAAAGCATTGTGTTTTCTTGAAGAAAATCCCTGGCTCAAAACTAAATTTAAACACACAAGTATTTTTACCTTTAAGCAACCAACATTATCTCAGCGAAGAAAGGGACTCCAGTTACTTTGACAATGTTTGGGGTTTATTAACCCCTCTTCCTCCATTTTTAATAAATAATTCCATTCAACTCTTCCATTACTTTGCCTGGACCCAAAAGCCATGAAAGGACATCTCATTTATATATGTTAAATATTAGTACATCACCTTTCCTCCACTTTTCCGTCATATCCCTAGTGCTCCTAGCAACACTGCAAATCAACATCTTCAGTAATTTCCACTCAAAAGGCTTTTGAGTGACTTTTACACAAAAAAACACATTTCCTTGTTGTCATGCATCTTTTGCATCTTCATCTAGCTTTCTCTACAGTCCTTAGCATTGGGCTAGTACCAGTAGTGTAACTAGTTGTGTCTTGAAAAACGCTTTTTTTAAAAACATGCCTTATTTTTCTTTACTTGGGTCTTTCAGAATCACAGAATCATTTCAGCTGGAAAAGATCCTTAAGGTCATTGAGTCCAATAGTTAACCAAATGCTACCAACCCCACCAATAAATCATGTCCCTAAAACCTACACCTCCGGAGATGGCCACTCTACCGCTTTCCTGGGCAGCCTGTTCCCATGCTTGACAACCCTTTCTGGGAAGAAATTTTCTTAAATGTCCAACGTAAACTTCCCCAGGCACAACCTAAGGCCATGTCCTCTTGTTCTACCTGACCACCTCCTGCCAGGTAGTTGTAGGTCTCCCCTCAGCATCCTTTTCTCCTGACTAATAGAATAATAGAATTATGTTTCAGACTATTTTCTCTCTTTTGAGTTGCCTTATTTGCCATCATACTGCTGTTACAGGATGCATCTATTTGTCACGTTTCAGGTGTTGCAGGAGACTCCTAGGTGCCATCCATTCATTGGTTTCTTTCCTAAGCAATGCCTATCCAGCACTTCAGAGATCAACAGGCAAGGGGATGTCTGCACTGGGATCTTGCCAGGAAAGGGAGAAGCCCAGGGTAAGAAAGAGTCAGGCTGAGTCAGCATTCCTCTGTGGAAAAACACTCTTCTGGTTAAAAATAAGCAGATCTCCCTAGGGAGAGCAAATTAGCAACCCATATCTGACACTGTTTGTCTTTCTCCTGATGGATGAGCCATTTTTTCTTCTCTTTCAGAGTAATACTTGGCTGTACTTTTCTCTTAATGAGCTTTTGGACCAAAGCCCAAAATGGATCAAAGCCTCTGGAGGGAGAGGCGGGGAAACACATGACCCAAACCTTTGCCTTTTCTCTCTTTTTCTTTACAAACAGAAGTTGCACCTTTCACTATTGAGGTTAATATCAACAAAGAGGGTTGGTGCTTTGGTTCTGGAGCAGTGGGTGACCCATTTGCCAGTTTACCACTGATGGACATCAAGCAGGAGGCTGTTGCTACAGCCCCCATGGGGAGAACCCTCCAGAGAGGAGCAGAGAGAGGGTGTTCACTGCCAATAGGCAGCACTTGCCTTTCTAAGCAAATGCATCTCTGCCTGAGCAAACACAGCAGCTCCTGGGGGAAAAACAGAAGGAGGATTAATGGATGATTTTCTACTTCTTGTGTGACACAAGGGCTCCAGGCTCAAGGTGGTGAGAAATTGCAGCTGTTGGGAGAGACAGGAGCAAGGCAGGGCAGGCAGGAGATCATGTCACGTCTCTCTTCTTCCTTCTCCGTGTCCCTGGAGTGTGATTATTGAGAGTCTATGACTCCCAGCAGACAACTTTGAGATCACTGGGTGGAAAGCACCCCAAATGCCAGGAGCTGTTACAGACCAGTAAAGAGCCTAAAAATGGAAGAAATTGTCCTGCATAGTTACAGCCTTCAGGGCTTGGCTGCACTTTTTGAACCATTTTTTGCCTTTTCAGATACAGAGCTTTTCCAGGAGTCTAGAAATTTTCACATGCCTACACATGCCAGCCATAAAAGAGAGCTGAGCACAACTAGGATGCTGATGAAGCTATGCAAGGACAGGAGAGACAATATCCATATCACCCAGCAGAAGCAGAAACAGCAATAGCTGTAAAGAGCCTGCAGATGATCCCTACCCCCACCAAAAGTCTTGTGGCTGCTGAAGAGTGGGAGACCAATGTGAGCAATGTGGGCCCCCCGATGCTTGGATGGGGGGCATGGCCCCCCCATTCTGCAGAGATGGGGGAACATCATGGGGCTCTCCAGATGAGCTGCTGGGGCTCTGTCAGAGGCCCTGGGCCAGCACACAGGGTGACAGGGGATGCCAGGATGCTGCTGTCTGAAATGAGCAGTTGACAGAGGCTGTCTACAGTGGGGAGCAATGTGCACTGTGGGGTGGGTAACAGGGCCTCAGGCTGCCACATGGCCTTTGCCTGGGCTTCATTCCTCGCACAGTGGGGACCAAGCATCCTCTCACTGGATTTCAGCATTTTTTGCTTCTTGCTGATATTTCTCCTGCTCTCTGAAAATCTCCCAGGCACAGGGTATCAGTGGTACTCCAAGCAGTGTGCTGTGGGTCATCCCACTCCCACACTCTGAGAGGGAAATACTGCTGATACAGCTCAGGCTTTTATTTCCAGGAGACCTCTCCAAAGGGGTGGCTGCCCTTCAATGGGTACATTTTGTGTGTTAGGCTACAAGTGTGACTGAGCAAGAACAGCCTGTGGCTGCTGGCAGGCCCTGGGTGCACTGCCTGGCTTGTCACAGGCTTGCAGCACCTCTGCTGCACAGACCTGCTCGTGGCATATTCCAGATGGCAACTCAGGACGTGGGGATTAGCTGTATGGAGCACACTCCTACAGACAGGGAAGATGCTGCCAGGCTTATTTGCTGGTGATTGTATGTAGAACTCTGGAACATACATGCTTTGTTCTCTCTGTTCCTACCTGTGCAATGCCTCTTCCCAGCAGAAGACAACCATTGTGCCTTGTTTATTGTTTGTGCTCCTGTTGGAGGGAGCAGGGAGCCACACAGACTCATGTACATAATTCTCTTCCTTTTGATTCAATTTTCTTTTTCTTAGGGCAAAATAAGAGCCATTTAGGCTGGAAGCATAGAGCTGCTTCTTATTTGCAAATCTCCTCCCTCTACCCCAAAATACAGCAATGTAAGGAATTTTTAAAAATTTTTAAAACCTTGCATCTGTCCTCCTCAAATATTAGTTATGTTGAGCATCCAAATAGAAAAGAAACATAATGAGGTTCCATAGCATTCAGAGTGTGAAGCACACCCAAGAGAAGCCCATTGCACACTAATGGGCATTCCCCAGAGTTTCTGACTCATGAATGTGTTTGGCACCATTTCTGTAGGGCAAGTAGCAGGAAGGGAAGACAGCCACTAGCAGAGGTGTCTGCAAGCTGACTGCAGAAGTCAGTAATGCCAAAAGACTGGAGAGAGGCTAATGAAGCATCTCATTTCAGAAACGACAAGGGGAGACTTCAGGGGAGTGCAGTAGTGACCTATATAGAACAGAAGGATACAATAGAAAGGCCTGGAGAGGTGAGTACAGCCAGGAGGAGGCAGAGGAGTTGTCAGGGCAATGCAGGAAGACTATATAAAATAGGATGTAATGAAGCAAAGGAAAGTATTGTTTCTACTGTGAAATAAACGAGCAAGATGCACTGTGAGATGTGCTAAAACTGATGTTTTGATTCTTTCACATAAAAAGAGGTAATAAAATTAAATCTATGTTGGGAATTCAGGTCAATCACAGTCAAATAACACAGACATTTTGTGCAATCAAAAATGTAGGGGAATTTTTTTTATCAATTTGAGAAAAATGACCCAGAATGTTTTGTTTGAGCCTCCAAAACAGTAAGGAAAATTTCTAAATAAAATATTGTTGCTAATTAAAGGAATATTTTAAAGCATCCCAACAAAATACTTTCATTATTTAAAGGGCTTTATCAGGATTCCTGCTCACAGAAGAAATTTAGTTAAATTGAGATTCAGTTACAAAATGTGCTGCTTTACCTTACTCTACATATTCCAAAGGAGAGGGGAATGAAAAAAATTAATTCAGCAGCAGCCAACAGCTGCTTCTGGAGTTGACATTGCCTATCATAGTTCCCTAAGCAAAACAAACATATCTTGTCCCTGATGAGTTAATTACAGTGAAAAACAAAACCAAAAAAGTCACTTATTTTTCAGCAAGGACCACATCTGCATATGTGGTAGCTTCCTGATGAACACAGGAAATGGAAGGGAGATCTCGTGGCAGACTAAACACTTGTTCTGTGGCAAGGACAGGAGGAGTGGCCCTGTGTCAGTGTGACCACTGTCTCAACTTTCAGTGTTGGCTTAAGCTGATGAGGGGAATGAGGAGCGAGTCAGTTAAGGTGGGAGCAACTACTTATTCTCTTCCACTGTGAAATAGCAAGTCTCAAAAAAGAAGGAGCTGCAGATGGGAAAGTCTTAAATTGCCATGGCAAGCTTTGCTGGAGATGGTGCCTTTAGTCCCCTCAGATGGAGCTGATTCACAGCAGGTCACGGCTTGCCCTGCCCAACTCCTGAGCCTGCTCATCTAGTCAGAACGGCTGACAGGGGTGAAACAGAGGAGCTGGTTGAAAACATTTGATATGGCTCTAGACAGGCAGACTGATTTGCAAATTCAAAGCACAGGGAAGACTGAGAGCTATTGCAATGGATTACAAATGAGCTTGGAAACACAGGCGTGAGGCACAAGGAGGGAATGTGGCTGGAGCTGAGTGGGTGAATAGCCTGACGAGTTTTCCAACTGTCTCTGCCCCTTTGCTCTACCTTTCCCTCTGCCAAACAGATTTCTCCTTTCTGAAAACCATATTTATTTGGCATGAATAGAGCTGAGGAAGCCAGGGACTGAGTGAACTGCTGAAGGAGAGGTCTCAACTGTTACAACAACCAGTAAAGGGAAGTGTGGGTGGATAGCCCTGCAGCAAAAGGGAATGCAAGAAAACTATCTTTTCACTGGTTGGAAATCCTTGAAATATTGCTACAAAACACAACAGTGTAGAGAGAAATCACTGTGAAATGGTTTAGCTGTGACACTGTGCAGAAAACACAGTGTGATCTTTGTTACAGAGGCAAAATATGAATCATGTGCATGTTTGGCTTCAGACTTCATGCTGATGTTGCCATGAATATCTGTCCAGACTATCGTGACTGTAACACCTATAGACACACTTAACATTGTGGGTGGTAAACCCAATACATAACTACAGATAGGAGCTAGAGACTATAGGTCTGTCTGCAATCCATCCCTTACAGACTCCAGCAGCTTCCAGGAGAGGATGCTCAGGAAAGAGCAAAATGAGGTGTGGACAGAACAAACCCTTTGCAGCAGCAGCCTCCAGTCTTCAGTGGGGAGACGTTTGGGAACTTTTTGAGCTTCAGGCTGCTGCCAGGGTTTGATATCTGATAGGCCCTGACAGACCTAACCTTCCTGAAGTTGTCTTATCACTTTCTGAACTTTTGCCCTCCACAACTGTTCATAGCTATGAGTCCTACGGTTTTAACATTGGAACTCTTCTGTGGGGGAAACAGACTTCTTGTTGTTTGCTTTATATTGGCCAAGAGATAACATCGTTAGCTAACTTGAATTGAGATGGCTAGTGAATAATCATTTCCCACTCACTTTTTCCAAAACACCTGTGATCGTATTAAATCTGTCAACTCTACCCCAGTCATCGCTGTTGTAAAGCAGTGAACCAGAAGCTATCTGTGCAAAGAGCTGTCTCTCCTGTATCATCAACCCAGTTACCCTTGTAAGTGTGTGCCTCTGGATCCCATCATTCCTCTTGCCATGCTGAAGGACCACAAGTGCAAGTGGATGCTACTCCAGACATCAGCACCTATGAATTTATGCAAAGACTATTGAGATGCAGTTTTAAGAGAAATAACAAGTGTGACACAAAGATCCCTTTTCATATTAAAATATAGCTTACGCTGATAGCTGAAAGGCATCATTGTTGGTTGTGAAATTAGTTGCTATTTTCAGTCCACTTCAAAACTCCCATTAGTCCAGCTAAGACTGTGACAAAGTCCTCAAGAAACCAAGAATTGAACTGGCAAGGAGAAGAAATTGTCCTGCTATGCTAAGATTAAATCTCTGAATAAAGGACCCTTGAGGATGGAAGACTGTATGCATTCTGCATCTGCTGTCTTTGTGGTTAATGGGACAGTACCCTCTAATTCCTACACCTTTTCATAGGTGACTTATCCACCAAAACCCATGAAGAGTAGAGTTGAGGTCCCTGAGTATCACGCAGTTGCTCCTAAACCTCAGAACCCCTTTTTTTTTTTTTTTTAACAAAGCAATGGGCCACTTCAAAAATTAAGCTTTTTCTTCAAAAAATCAAGCTATCATGTCCCTAGATATTAATACTAAGCTCACATTTTCCCCTCAGCTTCTGTTCCAGCAGGAAAAACATAATCTTCATTGGTTTGCAGATTGTAAATTGCTCTCCAGCACCTACTCAAGCTTCTCAGCCCTGTTTTTCATACTGAAACTCTTCTGGGGAAGGGATGATGGGGGGGGCTTGTTTCCCTTGAAGAAAAATAAGAAAATGTTTGCATGATAAAGCTGATGCCTGTTGCCTGGTGGTTTAAACAAAAGAACCCTACCGTGGACATTTTCTTCTGTAGTGCAGAGCAGTTTGGAAAGCTGTATAATGTGTCTTGACAGCAGTACAAATCACTAAAGGTCAAGGGCTTGGGGATTAACCACATCCCCATATAATAGGCTGATACAGAAAGGGCAGGACCATAAGGGTTCAGATTTAGAATGAAAGGTTTTGAATACAGCTGATGAAAAAAGATTTCTGGAAAGAGGGGACTACTCACACCCATCCAGCCCTCAGGCATGCTAATAAGATCACAGTGTGGAGGCAAATACAGTGCTGTCCCCATTCTTTAATAATACAGTCAACATCTGGCTATGGGCGCCCCAGTCCTGAGATGTCTTTCTCCTTTCTCCTCACATTTTCTTTAGCTGCAGGTGCCCATTAGTCCAACCATCTGCTCAAGATGGGTCAGCTACTGTAGGTTGTTCAGGATTGCATCCATTACAGCTTTGAGTTTCTCCCCAGATGAACGACCCACAACCTCTCTGAGCAGCCTGTGCCAGTGCTTGACCTCCCTCACAGTAAAAAAACTGCTTGTGTTTTGAACGTCTTATGCGTTTCTGTTTGTGCCCAATGCCTCTTGAACTGTCAGTGGGCACTACTGAAGAGATTCTTCCTTCCCTTGCATCAGATACCTATCTGTACATGCTGGTAAGATTCCTATAGGCCTTCTTTAAGGCTAAACATGAGTTTATGGAAGGCCTTATATTTTAAAACCTGATTTAAGATAAGCTGTTGGACTGGAAAACTCGTCATTTCAGATACTGGATCTGAGAAGTAAATGAAATAGTGCTTCCATAGTCAAATTAATATTTAGGAGAGTTTCAAAAAGAAGCTTTTTTAGTTCTTTTACTTCAGCTTTGTGATTGTGACATGTGTCAACTGCATCGTCTGAGTTTTCTCTGAGTGTGCGTGCAGAGTGGTCCCAATACACCACAGTTCAAGCCTTCCCTCTTCTACATGAAGAAAAAACATCAGAGATTGTCTCCTGTGTTAGAGATCAACTGAAAATGGTTTGCACCAGAAAAGCCTATTGAAATTACTGTTCCACTCCCACTGATAGAAGTATTTTTTCCCTGGAATCAGCAGTGATGACATTATTGAGCATCATCGGAGCGTGGAAAGGACAATGAAGCTTTCAGAGGACACTCTTTTTAAAGCTGTACTCACTGGATAATGAATAAGTTAGTGTTCTTTGCCAAAGGGCAGAGCAATTTTTGCAGCTCTCATTTCAGTAATTCTGCTATGATACTTATGCTCTTTTAAAAAAACAAAAAACAAAACAAAAAAACCCAAACCAAAACAAAAAGAAAACAAAAACCAAACAAACCAAACCTCAAGACAAGTAAAATACTATAAGCTACATAACCTGATGAGGAAAAATGACAGAAAATATGTCACTGAATGACACTATTTATTAGCTGCATGGCTCCACGGTAGAATTATTGTGTAGTATTTTTATTCACTAATTATGTGCTAAATTACATTAAATTATCACAGTAGTGGCTCATAATTACAGTTATTATGACAAACACCAAACAAATGAGTAAAGGAGTGACCTCTTTCATTTGAAAACAGCAACAGAAGTCTCTCACAAATGCCAGCTTTCTGAATATGCAGCATTAGTGTCAATTTTAATTTGTGATTTGCAATTGGAAGGACTTTTTGATTAGCTTTTTAAAGCCCACTGCTCAGTGAAGGTCTCCCCTGTTTAGCTTAGACAGGAATGGATAAAACTGTTCCCACTGGCTGTCAGTCATTTTCCCCTCTACCTTCCAAGGCCTCCTCCTGCCAACGAAGTCCAAGGTGTAGCATTCCACAAGAAACCTGGAGACACCTCTCAGAATTTGAAATGTAAAATCCATATTAAGGTTCATATTATACACACACAAAAACACACACATTTTAAAATATTTATTTATATTTGATATTAAGTATAAACAAAATACTAAGTTGTGTCCAAAATGTAAATGTAAGATCACTGTGGATTTTTTTTTATTAAATAACTTACTACTGCAAATCCAGATTAGAATTAAACTCCCGTTTTCTTACAGTGCCCTGCTGCCCTCTTCACCTCTATACAAACTGCCTGATACATGTGTTTGTCAAATATAGGATGTTAGCTTAGAAGGACTGAAAATATAATCTGTTTTGGTAATTTTCAATGTCCTCTATTCCTTTGAAACATGTCAACAAGGTTCTCTCATTCCATACCTCGTTCATAGAAGAGTTGACAAGTCACACTTATAAAAAATCAAGGAGCAACTAATCATCATTTCTGTGCAGCTCCCAACATGGACTGGCTGGACATACACAGAGCACTTTCCATTTCCATTCCACTGAATGAGTGTTCCTAACACAAAGCACAGTTTATTTCAAGGAGCTGTGTAATTCCAGTGAGTAGAAAAAGTATTCGTTCTTTCAAACACCCAAACTCGTACACTGAAATAGCAGTTCTTACATATTCATTCTGCACAGGCACAGCATTGTTATTGTTTGATTGACCATTATTAACAAACAGTTTCAACTTCAGCTATCCAGACAGTCATCATTGGCTGACTAAGAATATAACCTGCAGAAACAGACTCAGCACATGCTAACAAAGTGGGGGCCTGAACTCATCAGATGACATTTCTTAGGAAAGCTTTTGCAGAAAGAATCAATTAGGCAAAAATCTAGCTAGATTGACTGATATACTTGGAAATAATATATAATATATATGGCAGGTCTATTTTGTGTATCAGCTGGGGTTTTTCTGAGAGTCAAAGATGAGATATCCTCTTATGGCTCCTTTGGGATTTTGAAATTGCCAGGTTGGTGATACTGTTCCTAGCATGGAAGTTTTACTATCTACTATTTATTAGTCTGTCTCAGCTATTTATTTTAGCTGTATATTTTATCATCCTCACTCAATCCCTATTGCTACATGTTAAAGATACCTTCCTATAGCAAAAAGGTATTTTGCTCTTTTAAGGACAAAAGCAAGGGAATCAGACTTTTAAACAACAGCTCAATCCAAGAGTACACTTCTCAGGTATATTGTAAGGTATTGCACATTAATTCTTAGGTACTTACACATAGTTTTCAGCTTCTGGGTAGTGCCTCAATGCTCTGAACTTGGCAGACCAAACTACTTCTCCTTCCAGAGACAGTCATTGTAATTTCCTATTCAGAGTAATGTATTTAAAGATATATTATTCTTGTAATATAAGATGCTACTGAAAACACACCTGATATTTCATTACCATAATCATGTTATGACCCAGTCATAACCCCTCTAAACTCCACCTGACTCATCACTTTAGTAATTGTTTCCATCTAGTCCAGTCCTATTATCAACAACTTTTTATGATGCATGGATCAGAGCTGCCATGTCTCTCAACACTGTACTGCTACAGTATCCTGATTTGAACATGAATAGGTTCATCCTTCAAGGTCTCATCAATCTATTTGGTTATTTTCAGGTCATAATCAGATTACTCCAGCAGGTTGTTTTGCATAACTTCTTCCATGCTGGAGTCCTGGGTTGCTATTCTGTTAAGAATCACCTGGAACAGCTTTATATAGGGCTTGTTCTTAAGGATTTATAATTTGCACTTCCAGGTTAGTAGAATATTATGAGCTGGAAAAAATCCCCCAAACCTGTATTTTTTCAGCTTGCTGCCTACATCAATTTATCTACTCAAGTTGTGGAAATATGAAGCTCCAAAACCTTTTTGAGAATTCCTTTTCTATATCCTCTGGTTTTGTTTTTTTTCTGGTAGTCTGCCTTAGTCCATCCTGTTTGCTATCAGATATTTTCTAAATTCTTCTTTTGGCCTCATACTTTGGTGACAGATAAGGATAGTATGTGCTGCATTAGTCCACATGTAGTAACTTGTCAAATTATATTTTAATATTGTCAAGTATTTATTTGCTAAGAATCACCCATCACTACTATCATAAAGAAAGTGGTTTGCTGTTTTGAACATGGCCAGGAATGTATTTTTGATAATCCATTTTGCAAAGCCTCCAAAAGACACAACAGCAGCCAAGAGGCAGATCCATTGGCACCTGGCACCTGCAGAAACTTCACAAGGGGAAACCAGCTGTCTCATGCAGCAGAAGCAGCCCCATGAAGTGACCCAGCAGGCTGTGCAACACCCACTGATGGGTACCTGGAGGTACCACAAGGCAGGTTTGCTAACAGTGTGAGGTCTGACTGTGCTCTAATGCTCTGGTTACTGCTCAAGCCCAGAAACTGTTCACTGCAGGGAAGAACTGACACATGCCCCAGAGATGAACAGGGAAAACTCACAGGCTGCCCTGTACTGCTGGTACACAACCCCTTTCTGTCATTTGCTATCTTTCAGAAGACACGCCTGCTCAAATCCCTGCTCTTGTTTCTTAGCCATTAGCTGCATCAGCAGATATTTTAGGATAAAAGAACTCATTTGCGCTTACTGGAGAACGATGAATCTCTTTGCACCAGGAACCCTCAAAGCAAAGAATCAGAATAGAGATACTCCATTTCCAGTGTTTTTATGAGGAACGTGTAAGTACTAATGTATACACGTGACTTTTATACATAACTGTGCAGTCAAGGCCAACTGGAAGCTCAAAAAGCAAAAAGTGAGGGCATTGCCTGAAAGTAGTGCACTGACAGTTTGTCAGCTGAAGCATGCTTTTGTGTCTGTACTTGTGGACTGACTGATGTTTTCATAGCAGAAATGACTGGCAGAGCTTCTCCACAGCTTCAAGCCTCCCAACTGCAGCATCTGTTCCTATAGCTTAACTAGGCTGTTAAAATCCCTCATTCTGTTTCGTTGAGGGACACCAATATGCATTTAGCTAGCAGGTTTTAGGCTGCTGTTATGCTATATTCAGGGTTGATTGGGCTTTTTTTAATCAATAGTCTAAAATTCAATAGCTTGGAAATTTTCTTGTCATTCTTATAAATAATGTCAATACATGAAATAAGAAAACATCATTAAAGAAAAAAGAATTAAAAAACCCTTGAGAACTAGACTGCTGGATAGACATTTAATTTCCACTTTCCTGCTAAAAGTCCAAAGCAGGTTGAAGATAATCTCCTCACCACAGACAAATGGTAGGTGAGTTACACAGTAATTAGATGTATTTAAGGTTTAGAGACCATTTGTTCTGGAACATCTCTGTGGACAGCAAAACACACAGAAAATTACAGTTACAGTTTAGGGTAGGCAATTATAATAAAGAAAAATATTTTCTTCCAATTGAAACTGGTAAAAAGGGTAGCAAGGAAGCAAAATAAAACCACTCTCAAATTGTCTGGGACATGAGACCTGTTGATTTTGTAGTTGTGAATGTGCAAAGTCAGAAACTTAGCTGGTACAAGCAGTCAGCCTTCTGTGCATGTGTGCGTGCACTCACTGTTTGAGGTATCACATTCCAAAGACAGCAGAGTCCTGCAGTACAAGGCCCAGCAAACTCCATACACTACAGTCATGTAGGGCAAGCTCAAAGCAAAGCTGCTAAGGATTTAAACACTCTCCTTCTTTCTTCCAGCCCTGTTCTCACATCCCCCTCTGCCTTTACCTTTGGATTTTCATTTGTAATTGTGCAAACGGGAGGTTAAAAGCTCTCACACACTGCAGGAGAGATTTATATTCCTTCACAGCATAAGTGGCAGCAGGGGTGCTAAGCAAAGGAACTGGCAACTCAGGTCAGCTGGTGAATTAGAAACATGCTGCCTCACTGAGGACTGAGGGCTTGGGGAGGGAAAGCCTTGCTTCAGCGGGAGGAGATCTGGACTCATTTTGTGCAGACCCTACCTCTTTAATTTCTTACAAAGATCAATTACCCTTTGGTCTTGCACGGAATGCCAGGGCAGCCACAGAGCAATGTAAAGGACAAGGAGGGACACCCAGCCCTAGCACATCCTGACTGTGCTGTGGAGGAAAGCATGGGTTTTGACATAAGGTACAGGGGTCTACTCCTCATATACTAGTAGTCAGTATTTCTCACTAGTTCTCGTCCCTTCATTCTGAAGTCTTTTTCCTCCTGTGTTTTGTAGCTTATTCTCACTCTGTTGGACTGATTCCCAAGGAATGGCCTTTCTGCAGTGTTGTCACAGATCTGAAATATTAGTCACCATTTTATCAGTGTTAAAATGTTCTCAAGACAATCCTTTTAAGAGAACTGTCACTCAACACACTCTCTAGTAATTCTCTCTCTTGCAACAAGTCAGAAGAATAAATAAGACCTTCCATTCATGTTACTCATCTCACCTTCTTCTGTACCCAGGTCTGGAGTGAGTCTGAGGGAGTATGCCCCAGTTATAAGGTGTTTGTATTTACATTGCACAGTTCAGTAAATCTGTCCAACTTCCTGTAAGAAACACCTTTGTTTGTGGTTCTTTTACAACTCTCTGAATAATGCTCAAAGCACTCTGCAGAGACGTATTTGAAAGGTTCATTTCTGATTTAACTGATGCCATTGTAAATCAAGAATAGCTCCACTAAGTTGATTTTATCTAAGATCTATATCACATCTGCATGCAGTAGTGATAGAAGCCTTATGAGTACTTAGAGGAATTAAGACACATGAAAAGTCCTATACAAATATGATAATTAATTTATTAGAGATGCTGACACCCAAGCTATCTTGACTAAACTGAGTATTCCAGAATAGATTCTAGCCCCTTGAAATCTCTACAGATATTTCCATCAACACAACCAGCTCAGGATTTCACAGCATATATATTTACTAGGGCTTGCTTGCTAAGAGGATTCATATGTGTTTTAAATCATTCTGCAGTGGTGAATAATTAATACCCAGAAAAGGTTCAGCATTACTTTCTACAAGGCTTCTGTCAGAAGCCTACTGGATTTGAAGATGCTGCTCAAATATGAATTATCTCCTGTTGCAGCAGCATTTCCTACACCTGCTACAGCAGAATCCACATTCCGTCTTTCCTTCCTTGCTTCTGCGGTATCCTTACTATGGAAAAGAGTTAATAATGCCCCTAACAATGGGAGTTGCAGATAGCATGTCTTTCTCTACCAGAGGTTGCTGCTGTCAGAGTGGAAGGGGAAGACAGAAAGGAGGCAACGAGATCCTGCACTGCCCCACAGAATATAGATGCCAAGAGGGAATTTTTATCTGGGACGGTTCTTCAAAGAGAGAGGCATAGGAAATGAGGAAGGCAAATAATAGCAACACTTGAGAGAGACAGAAGAATACATTAAATTCAACCCAAATCTCCAGTAAATACTTCGCATTTATAACTGTTTTTACCCATATCTGTTTTGTCTGTCCTAGAGATACTGTGTGAGTGAGAGGAGACCTAAACTGCTTGACTGTGAGCAGAGGCAAGCCATAAAATCATCAGTTCAGATGAGCTTTGTCTTCTGAAGCTGAGTAGGGAACCCTTCCTTCAATGGGGAATCTTTTTTAATTAGCCCTTCTCTTTCACACTATTGTCAGCTTAGCTTCAATTCTTCAGGTTCAGAAGTAATGTATAAAGCTTCATGTTGCTCTGCAAATTTAAACACACACTGAAAACATGGTAAAAACTCCATGAGAAAGGTAAAAGTCATTGACTGACTTTTCATAAGGTCAGAGAGTGCTTTTGTAGAGAGCCAATGTGTGAACCAAGGAGACTGCCATACTGTCTTTTAACTGAGGGTTGCCTCACAAGGGTCTTCTCCTGTAATGAAGCAGCTTTTAATTGATATGTGTTTTGTTCAAGGTGTTGCCTTTCTGATACACTGTATAATACACAGCAATGTGATAGTCCTTTTGGAACAGTTCCCTGATTTGAAATGCATGCTTTCAAGATATTCAGGGGTGTTGCTTCCACTTGTGGCTCAAACAGAACATCAACTCGAATGTTTTTTGAAAGCAAATATTTTATGTTTGTGTTTAATGGCATGGGAAACTAACAACATGAGAGAAGAAAGAAATGACAGCCTGTCATGGGAATCTCTTTACGGCTATTGAAAACAGCAGTGCAGCACAAAATATTAGTAAACTCTCAGTGTGACAGTTCAATAGTGGATAAATGGTCATGAATGTGCCAGAGCTGGCTCACCCTGATAAACTAGACTGTTTGGATACTGGGTTAGGTGAGTGACTGAGGCATGTACTTGTGGGAGGGAAGTTTTCCAGTTGCAGCAAGAACATAAACCAGTTTGAATAGCAACAAGAAAAATAGTGAATGAAGTCATCTATTAGTTTAATGGGATATCATGAATAAAAAATTACCAAAATATTTTTGCCTGTCAAACCACAAGATTATATCAGATTATTAAAATGGAATATACATATTTCTTCAAACAGAAGTGTCCTTTAAGTACCCTGGATCACAATCACTAGATTTAAACATCCAATTTACTTTGAATGCTTTTAGATCATAAATTCCACAGGACACATGTTTGCATATGTTTTATCGTTACCTTAAGAAAATTAGCTATATATATTGCTTGCTTGCTTGCTTTAATCTGTTTTTGTTATGCCTAAACCACAAAACTAGACTGCTAACTTCCTCTTCGTTTTTATCAGTTGTTACCATGCAGTTGTCGTTCAAGCTGAAAATACTCCAGACATTAAAAAAGCCATAAAACCATATTTGATCATTGTCCATCTAGATGGAAACTGGGGACAGCCTGAAATGTTTGATACTATCCAGGCTCTTTCTGCCCTGTATGCCTTGTCTTACCTTTGCAGGTCCAGGACAGTTTGCCGAGACAGCAAGGCTTTGGGACACAGTGAGCTGCCCTCTTAGTGCTACAAGCAGTCTGAGTTACAATGAACAAGTCTTCAAACAAGGAAATGTTCATTTGGTTTGCAACTTAAAGATTCTTAATAAAATTTGAATTATTAAAACATTCCCACCATCCCAATGGTACATATTTTATAATAAATAACTGTATCAAAGCAAAATTTGAAACCTAGAAAAGAAAGAGGCAAAGTGAATCTATGAAGGAGTTTAGTTTATGTGCTCCACAGCACTAAAAGTTAGAACTCTGCAGGGAACAGTAACTAAGAGAACTATATATTTTAATTATTAGATGCACTGACATTCTGACTTCATGAGTCTCAAGTGTACTCAGCTTGCCCCGGCTGTTT
Organism: Certhia americana; assembly: GCA_018697195.1. Taxonomy (NCBI): domain Eukaryota; kingdom Metazoa; phylum Chordata; class Aves; order Passeriformes; family Certhiidae; genus Certhia; species Certhia americana. The sequence continues at coordinate 46,428,369 of CM031861.1, read as the reverse complement.
GGAGTTCACTGCTACCTAACTTGCAGACTCAGTGAGAAAAATGAGGTGTTTCTTTCTGAAGCAGGTGATAAAGTAAATTTAGATCTTTCTGTACATAAGGTGAGAGCAAACTCTAAGAAAAAAGGAGCAAAGTATAACATTAAATTTGTCCAAGCTCTGCAATGGGAACTCAGCACAATGGTAGAGAAGAATGTTTTGCCCCAGGTAAATAAGAGTCAGTAGTTAAGTTATATTCAGTCCCAAGTAATGACTGTCTCCAAAATCACTACAGTTACGCCAGTTCTATGTGACTACATTTTGGGCAGGATTTGTCTTCTGAATGCTTTGCCTAGACCCCTTGTGCCCTAAGCTCTCTGTCAGTCAACTAATTTAGCAGGTATCAACTTGCAGCCCTGTAAATCCCTCTGATCCCCAGTCATTCCTGCCCAGACCTCAGCTCTTGCTCTGTTCCGTTCTCTGCCTCTCCAGCAAGAAGCCCTGAGGGCTTTTTCACTGTTGTTCAAGCAAGTAAGGGTTCACTCTGCACACACACATCCATAGCATCCTTCCTTAGCAAGGGGGATATATGGCCCAGGGAACTTGGAATCACAGAAATACCTGTCAAACAATTCCAGCATTTGGGGTGATGCACCGCTAAAAAGGCAGTGCTGTGCATGCTGAGGGTCACTGCTCAAGCTTGCCAGACAAACATCACTTCAGAGGCAGCACTAGTGCCCCTTGGGAAAATGGGGCAGAGGATGAAAGAGGACACACATTGTCCTATCTCTTGGCAATTCTTCTATAGAAGCCAAATCCTCACCTGATCCTACACAGAAACAGGGCAAAGAGTAGAGTGACAAATGCTCCTCAGATAGCTGGAAAAAAATAACTGATGACTGGTGCAAATGATCACAAGGGCATGCAAAATTAATTTTAGTAGTAATTTAAATATGAACTGGCATATTTGCATGGTATTTCAGACACTCCCACTGAAGTGACACTGACAATTATAATGCTAAGAGAACATCCATGACAGAGTGAAACCAAGGATGTTCAAATATAAGGCCAAGCCAGTAGGGTCTGAGTGCCCCAAATTCAATTTGCTCTAATGGAGATTCCATGAACACAGCATCTCCTACTGTTCAGAGAAATCAGCAACATCTGAGAAGCATAATGCAGTAAGTTAGGCCAAAGTAATTCCTTTTTTGTTTTTTTAATTTCCTTTCTTTCTTAATTTGCTAAATTCTTCATTTATTCTGCCTCCTGACTTCGCTGAATTTTTGGCTAAATTCTAGTTGCAGAATACTCTTGTGTTTCTGATTTCTTCTAGAAACTGAAAGAGTTGCAGATTTCTACCTGAGAATGTATCTCAGAGGTTCTGTAAGGAAATTACATTTGTAAAGACTACAAACATCAGGGAAAAAAATTTACAATGTATACAGTTCCTTTTTTATTAAGCTTAAATGTATCTCGCTTTTGTGGTCTTGTTTACTGTTGTCATAACACCAACTGCTTTCATTCCTACATTATGGTGTGATTTTAGTGGCTTTCAAATTACAAGTAGTCCATAATCCTGTGTTAGTTTACTTGGAACTGGTCTACTGAGACATATTAAATGACAAAAAATTATGACCTACATCAAAGGTGAATGTTATCAAATAGAAATTGCAAGGGTCGGTATTGATTTTGGGTCTAGAAAGTATGGAGAGTTTTATATCAATAAAACTCTGGGAGGTTCAACAGGATGCTCTTGATTTATAGTGGAATAAATGGAAAATTATTCACATCTCAAATTTATCACCTGAACAAAGGCAAAATAAACCATCTTAGAATTCACAATTCACTGTATTCTGGAGCAGAGAAATACTTGGAGCAATCCAGTATACAGAAAAGCTGAATAGTGCAACATTACAAAAGGGAAAATATCCCTGCTCTGCAGACCAGCTATTACTCCAGGATCTCCTTCCTGCTGAAGCACAACTTGCTTTGCTATTGCAGGGTCACTTGTATATGTGACTGCTGATATATAAAGATCTCACAGGAAAAGAATTAACAAGACAAACAACAAAATCTCACCGTATTAATTCTTCAAAGCAAGTTAAAGGGATGCATAGGTTACAAACATGGATAATTTATATGCAGTTGCTGTAGCCAATATGTTGGAGAAAGTCACTGTTAGTGCTTCGACCTCACTGTGGTGAGATGTGTTTTTTTTGACAGCTGAAATCTTCCTAGTCCTATGAGCATTGCAATCCCAAGGGCTGTGGGATCACTGGCATGCCAAGGTGTCCTGCATTTCACCTAAAGAGCCCCTCTTGTTTGCAAAAGGTCCTTTTCTGCACATGGCTGCCTTCCCACCGCCACTGTGGTGCTGGGCATTGGGATTCTTCCCTGCTTGTTGCACAGCTGGCAGCAGTGGAAAGAACTAAATGCTGCCTTGTATTGAATGGTGAATGTTGGAGTGGGTGGTTTTTTTCCAAAATTAGGATTTCCCCAACATAAGCTGCCTTCTTGATTTTCTGGTTCATATCAATCGCTAACTTACTTCCTCAAACAGGTTCTGTAAGGGCTTTCTAGCAAAAAAAGTGTGTATATATGTATTTATATACACACACACGCATATATATATACATATACACGATTATAGTGCGAGTGTGTGGAGCAGGGCTGACATTCACCCACGCGTTGGCCGCTCCCTTCAGACACTGCTGCCAAGAGCCTGAAACGGTGCCTGTTTCCCCATCACCATGGCAACCCTGAGTGGGAAGCAGCATTTCCTACAAGGCTTTGCACTGAACCTCTGTGAGATGCTGCCAGGCTGCGGGTGACCCGGGACCAGGAGCAGTGCACACCATGTGCTAGCAGCACCCCTCAGCCTCCCACTGCTGTCCTGCTTGCCAGGCACTGCCATGACCTCTCCTGGGGCCCCTGGGCTCTGGCACTTGCTGGTGCCACAGGCCAGCCCTGGCGTGGGGCTGCTGGAAAGTGTGGCAGCTGCCTGTGGAGGCTGCTGGGGATGGAGGAGCTGGAGGGAGGGAACTCAAGCAGCAGTCCTGCTGCCTCCTACCTGCACTGCCTTCACCCTGACCCAACTCAAGAGGCCTTATGGTATGAAGAACATTACCTGAAAAAACTCCAAGCGAATATAAAAGCCCAAATCATGCCAAGCTTTTGACCCCACATTCCCAAGCTGAGCAAGACCAGACTTTCTCTGAAATAATTGCTTTCCTTGCTGCAACTCTTCCAGGTAAGTCTAGCTAATCTAAGGGTGAGCAATACCTGACCAATCTGGTGGCCTTTTATGATGGAGTGACTTCAACAGTCAATAAGGGAAGTCTGACTCAGATCAACAACCCCAACTTCTGTAAAGTCTTCGAAATGTTCCCACGACATACTTACCTCCTAATTGTAAGGGTATAGATTTGAAGGCTGGAGTATTCAGTGGATAAGGAATTGGTGGGATGGATGCAGAGTTGTGGTCAGTGGCTCTATGTCCAAGTGTAGGTGTGATGATGAGTGGTATCTCTCAGGGCTCTGTCTTGGGACTGGTGCTCTAATATCTTTATCAATATCGTAGCCAGTGAGATTGGTCACACCCCTGATAAATTTGCAGATGACATGAAGCTGAGCAGTGTGGATGACACAAGAGAAAGTCATGCCATCCAGGAAGACCTGGATAATTCTCAGATAATCCTGGGTCCACAAGAACCTCAGGATGTCCAATCAGACCAAGTGCAAGATGCAACTGGTCAGAGAAATACCAGACACGAGCACAGATGGGGAGAGTTCATTGGGAGCAGTTCTGCAGAAAGATTTTGGGGGTCCAGGGGGATGAAAAGCGGGACACAACCCAACAATGTGCATTTCCAGTTGAGAAAGTCAACCACATCCCGGACTGCATCCAAAGCAGCCTGACCAGCAGGCCAAGGGAGGTGATTCTGCTCCTTTGCTCTGCTCTTGTGAGAACCCACCTGGAGTGCTGCATCCACCCCTGGGGTCCCCAAAATAAGAATGGTGTGGACTTGTTGAAGTGAGTCCAGAGGAGGGCCACAAAGATGATCAGAGGACTTGCTCAGCCTGCAGAAGAGAAGTCTCTGTGGAGACCTTAGGGCACTTTCCAGTACCTAAAGGGGATCTATAAGAAAGCTGGAGAGGGCCTCTTTACAAAGGCAGACAGTGACAGGACAAGGGGGAACAATTAAACTAAGGTGGAGGGCTTTACATTAGATATTTGGAGGAAATTTTTTACTCTGGAAGGGTGGTGAGGCTCTGGCACAGGCTGCCCAGAGAAGTTGTGGATGACCCATCCTTGAAGTGTTCAAGGCCAGTTGGTATAGGGGCCCTTGGCAGCCTGGTCCAGAGGAAAGTATTCTTGCCCATGGCAGGGGAATTGGATCTAGGTGGTCTTTAAAGTCCCTTCCAACCCAAATAATTTTATGATTGTGTGATGCTATGATAATGCATTTTAAATAGTATGTAGGTTCACTGAATCTATTTTTTACTTCCTCCTCTTACTTCTGATTAACATCTAACCACAGTAATGGAAATTTAAAACCTTATATTTTCTTTGAAGCACGTGCACAAGTCTAAAATCTGGGTAAACAACTTATAAAAGCTCATCCACTCTCTATTATACCAACCCACATCTGTAGCCTTGAGATGATTACTGTAACTGCATAAGTTTGAAACTCAGTGTGACTAGGTATAAATACATTTTATAAAATTTAGCTATTTCTTTCTTGTCTGATTGTCTCTGTGTGTATGATCTCGTATTAGTGGGCAAAATGAGTGGTGAAGGGAGAAAATGCATTCTCACAGCTACCTTAGGCACCATTGTAGAGAAAGCCTGCAGAATGTAAATTGTGGTCTGCAGAGAAATGTCCAAGCCATCTGGTGACTCAATATAAATTAACTGCTCAAAGAAAACCAACACCAGTGAACTACCTGTTCCTATCAATCCCCTTCTAAACCTTGTTAGTTTTCCCACAGAGGAGAGCTGAAACTGAAGCTCAGCCCTTACTCAAACACAATGAATCCACCCAGGAAAGAGATGCTGTGAATTCCCAGCTGCTAGAAAAAATGTTGATTATCAGGTTGTACTGGAAAATTCGGTACGAGGGAATTCATCTGCAGAACACTGCAGAATCTGTCACTGGGCAGAATATTTTGTTTCTTTCCTTGGGCCTCTATATTTATTCCTTATTTCATTAAAGTAACTACCTCAATTTCTTGCATCTCCTTCTCCATACTCTCCCATCGCTTTTTTGGCAAGGTCCTTCAGCATGGTCCTGACACCCCTGCAGACCAGGCTCTCATCTCCCCTGGGGTTCTTGCCAGTGGAACATCATGCTCTATTTACACCAGCAATTACTCGCTCCTCAAACACAACTTTGCAAACATTATCTGGAACAACTCCTTAGTTAGAGAAGAACACTACTGTGATCTTTGCTTTACTACTCAAAACTAAGAGGAATTCTAGAACACAAAAACCAAGGAAACAATTTCCTAAGAATTTGTGCCTTATGCTTGATGTAAGTCCTGCGTAATAGGCACAAATTCTGAGCAAATCTGGCTCCGATTGCAGGAAATTCATGGTTGCTTTTTCCTGTGAGAATTCTCTGGTATATAAAATTTAGGGTTTCACAATGCATTCCTTCTTCTGAGTGGAGACATTACCAGTGTCTCTCCCCCCTACTTGTATGACAAATCACATAAAGAATTCATTATATTTAAATTCAATGTCAGCCATGTCATACTGATTTCAGTTAGATGTGGATTAAAAAGCTAGACAAGGTGAATAAAAGACAGACACCTACCTGTCTCAAGCTTCTTTTAGTTAGGAAATCCAGCTGATGTTTAAGTTTGTCAGCTTACCTAATGCATCCTATAATAGTAAACCCAAAACTAACTGGAGGTTGATGAAGGGGTTGGAGTAACGGCACTCCTGTGTTAAATTTCACTAATGCCTGAATTGTTAACCTCCCACCAAACTTGAGCCAATTTGTTCCCAACTATTACATTATTCCTTAGAAAAAAATACAAAAGTGAGGTTTGCAGTAGCGCAAAGGGCACCAAAATCACCACAATAATTTTGTGGTCAAAATGATCAACATTCAGTTCCTATGCTACATTTTATTGGGTTTGCCCAGCCAGGTTTGGGTAGCAGGCAGAGCTACAGGGGAGGCTTCTGTGAGAAGGTTCTGCAGCTTCCTTCACATCTGACAGAGCCAAAGCCAGCCAGCTCCAGGATGGATCCACCATGAGCCAAGCCTGGGACAATCAGAATGGTGGAAACACCTCTGTGATAACATGTTTAAGAAGGAAAAAATGTTAACTTCAAAGGGGAGAGAAGAACTAGTCATAAATTGGGCTCACAATTTGCCTAAAAATCATGAAATTCAACAAATAGTACCAGTATTTTTATGTTGCATCCTGGGTTCTGAGACTCCAGCTTTTAGCCCTTTTTTTTTTTTTTTTTTCCATTTTTCCCTCTATAATTATGAAAGCTAAATCTTTGTCTTAAAAAATGAAAAAAATCACCAGTATTTAATTCCCAAGAACTTCATGGATGGCTTTGCCATTATATGAAAAGGTTATCCTCTTAGAAGTCTAAGCAGAAAACTCAAGAATCAGAAAGTGATTTGCTGATCAAAGATGCTTCAGACATTTCTGAAAACAGACATCTTATCCTTTAGCAACCAGATTAACTTTCAACTGCTTTCTCAAGCTGGGCAGAAAGCTAAGAAGTGACGTTTTAGTCATTTTAAGAATTTAAGTTTTAAATATTTTGTCTTTGTCTTGTTGACAGAGAAAATTTGGTCTCACAAATCAGCTTTTGGCTTCAGTAAGTCCCAATCATCCCCAGCCACTGCCACTTTACAAATGTGTTGCCATTTTTTTGGAAATGGAAAATGGAGTCCTCTTGGGAGAACTCTTTTTCGTCATATATTTAAGTCCATTTCATATATTTCCCAAATAAGGATGTTCAGGAGGCACAGAGTCTGAGTAACTTTTTCATTGCAAGAGGTTTTTACACCTTTTGTTCTGGATGTAAAATACAATGAAATCCAAACAAGGACCACTGAAAACCATATTTCACCAAGGTATTTGTGATAAAAATACCAAATTTACACATAGAGATTTTTTTCCTTAACCTAAGGATTGCTTGCATTTTTTTTAAAAAAACCCTGACACTTCAAAATTATAGATCCCAATTCTTGGAACTAGGAAAAAGTTTAATACAGGCAACTGTTTATCACAGCTTAACAACAGCCAAACCACAACTACTTCTGTGAATAGTGCCTGTTTTCTGATTTCTACCCCAGTCCATCGTATTTCAATTATTTTCATGAGAGAACAGAAAAGACAAAATAAAATATTTGAAGGCAGGGTATTGTCTGATAATAGCTGCTGGCTGCTTCTCAGGCAGAACAATCCTGGCAAGCAGTTAGGCACTCATTTGCCTGTCATGACTTACATGAGGCTCATCACGGAAACACACTTAGAAGGAATCACAACATTCATAAAGGCCAATGAGATTATTAGAGCTATTTAAACTTGTCTCCTGACCAGCACAGACAATGCAATTCTGTCCAGGTCGCAGTCAGACTGGTAGCCCATGGCTACATGATTTTAAAACACATCATGTTATCGCTGTGAATCTCTTAATCAAACATATTTACCATCTTTAGTTATTTCCTGATTCTTCTCAAAAGTCACAGATTCCAACTGGGGTTCTTATTTGATGCTACACTCAGAACAAATTGCCCTGCTGTTCAGATCTCTCTCTTTGTGTACTGTGGTTAGGCTTTTTGCCTTATGCTCTTTGTAGCAAACCACATTTATTAGGATATCAGTGATGACTCCCAAGGGCCATTTAATAACCAGAAGTCGGGTTTCAATCCTTCTTTTTCTAGACAAGGCAAAAGACACTAGAGCAGTTGCAGATTATACTTGTCTGCTCACACCTTTGGATCTTGAAGAAATAAGGGTAATCCCAATAAAAGTCCACATTTGTATAAGCTACAAAACCAATCAGTTATATCTGTTTAAAGTCCTTACTTGTATAAACAGGCTTTCTATTTTCCTCTGTGCAACACTGAGAAGTGTTGATAATATAATAGTAGTTAGAATAATACAGACCAATGAAGAAAGTATCAGAAATCTACTTGATTTTGTTGGTTTAGTGCAAGAGCATAGACTTTTAAACCAGGTTTTACTGTAACGCATCAAGCTGTCACCCCACTTTCAAGTAACTGTATCCTTTCAGATGCCACAGTGAAAAGAATCTATGTTTAAAGGGGGAAAGTGTTGTAAAAGGGATTTGTTGTAAAGGAGATCATCCAAGCAGGCCAGTCCAGCAGGTCCAACAAGGGAAACAACACAGTTGTTTTTCTATCAAATAAGGCCCCACTTGTAGAATTGACTAAAGATGACTTAAAGCAACCACTGGTGACAGAAGAGCCATCACTGTGGCACTACAGTATTCCAACATCCACAACTTACGTAGCAACCCCAAGTGACAGATGGACTGGCACAGTGACCTGCTGCAATGGCTTCAGTCTGTGCTGTGTTCTGGGCACAAACAAGCAAAGCTGGCAATACTGAAGTTTCACTCCCCTTCTCCTTCCTCTCCTCTGCTGCAGAGCCCTGATAACCAGGACTCAGGTCAAAGGAGTCATCTGTATTCAGCAGTAACAAGGACAAACCTTGTCTCCTTCTGCTGACACAGAGCGTGACCAAGAACAGCAGGGAGCTTAAGAAAAATCCCCATGAAAGCTGCATAGATTCAAGCAGAAAAATGAAGAGCATTTTTCATCTAGCATGCATTCAGCTCCTTCAGGAGCATAACACCACACTGATGTGTTGCCAAGAGTGTGGCAGCTTCTCTGTAGAGATACTTGAGTAAGCTGAATCAGTAAATTTTATTTAACTGTCAGCCTTTCCTTACAGCACTGTATCAAAGTCAAGAAACAAGGCTTCATCCTCATCTGACTCTCAACAAATACTGGCTGCTGGGATACTTCGGGCAGGCAGAACCTGAGCCAGGTTTGGAGCAGCACAAACAAAATTAGTAGCACATCAACAGTGTCTGATTTTCAGAAAGACCTGAGAACATCCTAAGAAAATAGAGCCCCTCCACAGAGCTAGGTAGGAACAATTGATGGCAACAAGTTTTGGAGTTTTTCAGTCTGGCAGTTTGCATACTGTCAGGTGAATTCTCAATATTTGAATTTGGTGTTTGAGACCAAAATAAGAATTCACATCAATCCATTCAATCTAAACTTGCTTTCTGAGCAGCCCATTGAGACTCTCTGCTTCTAAGCAAAATACAGGACAGTGATAGTCCTCCATATCCTCAGCAGGTTATCCTGCTGAGAGGTAGAAAAACAGACTGCACAGTTGCACCAGCACTTGAATCTATTTCTAGTGATTTATTTATAGGCAAAAAGGCAGGAAAACTGTACTCTTAGCTCCATTCAAAAAATACCAATTGGCTATAAATGTTCCCAGCTTTCTATCAAGGGATTTTTTTCCCCACTTTTCCCAACTGCTTGCAGTTAGTGCTATCTTGTACTGTCTCTCTTTAGACGTACCCATTGGAAGTGCATGTTGTCAACAATGAAGAAAGCAAACACTACTAGGCAGTTCTCCACCCGTTTCATCTATTAGAGAAATGCTGTTTATAGTTGGGTTAATTATTACATTCAGTGTTATCCTTTGGGAAAGCAATGATAGGTTACTACCAAGACTTACTGCAGATAAACCTCTAGGGCTCTTCCATGTACCGTACAGACAGAAGTCCTAGAGCAGCTGCCTCCTGAGCAGACTTTCTGATGAATTTTTCAGCTGTAAATGCCTTCATTTTGGTGAAATCCTTTTCTCACTGGACAGGAAAGTTTTGAATTTGCCTTAGTTTATTTTCTGTGTTTAGTTGTTTTATGCTTCTAAATTGATGGCTTGCAACACCCAGTGCCATTTTTGAGATCAGACTCACATGACACCTTGCAAAACACAGACTCTTTTTTTCTGAAAATTGTTCCTGCTCACATGTTATTTCTGTTCAGCCAAAAAATAAAGTAATTCATCCCACACATCTGCAATTTTTTATATACATGAGACACAGAATTAATCTTGGCTTGTTTCAGCATCTGGATATGAATAACTTGCCTACCTCAGAGATTTCTTGAGGTAGAGCAAATCATACTTATTACCAACATTAAAGTCCCTTTTAACTTACATTGTCTCCAGCTCATTCAAGCAGCCTGTTATCATAACTAAACCATTCAGACACAGTCACTTCTTGCCTTCTGCTCCAGCTTTGTAAGTGATCTCTGGGAGATGGTTTTGGAGAAGAAAAGCTAAGAATTTAAATCAATTTTAAGTGTCTATACATTGATCAGGCAGAGGTTCGATGGCATTTTCCTTAAGACTGAACCAGAAATATGTGATTATATAGAGAACAATTTATTATTAATAATCAAATGCTTTTATTAGGCTTTCCTCAAGCAGGAATTGGGAATATGTGTAGTGGCTATTGTGGCTCCCATGCCCTGCACTGTGCCAGAGTGCCACACCATTCTGCAGGCAGGTCCAGACTTGGACAGCATTTTTTAGCTAGACCAGAAAATGCTTTTTCTCCTTCCTCCATTTGCTGTTCCAGACCAGGCAATGGCTCAGCCCACAGGGCAGACAGCACCTCCAGTCAGACTCCATAGCCATGGCTACTGACCTCCCACTCCAGCCTCTCATGTCTTGACATAACTCCCCTGTCATCTTTTTTCTTTTTTCTTTTTTTTTTTTTTTTGAGATGTGTCACATAAATATCAGCTTTTGAACACCTACCTGTGTTTTTTGACAAGAAGTATCATGCCTTTTACTTGTGTGCTGTCCATGGAAATGAACTTTTACAGATCAAAAATATCTTTTACAAAAGATATCCACAAAATGCACCATCACAGTGCATTTTAATAAAAAATAAGTTTTATGAGTTTTCTTGCACAAACAACTCCTGCACGGTTCTGTGTTTCTGTCACAGGTAACCATTAATTTGAATTTTTCTGTCTACAGTGGATGCACTTGCTCACAGAAATCAAATACTCTGTCATGTTTTCCCCTTAGACATTTCTTCAGGCAATTGCTTCAGCTACTTAAATCATTTTGCTCAGCAAGGGGGCTTTGTTGGCAAACGTTGGGCAAGAACAAGGAGGACAATATTATTAAAAAACCTTAAGTTCTTGTGGATATACAACAGCATCATCAAAATTTCAAAGAGCAAATGGTTAGATGGGACCCTTGTTACCCCATGTAGAGAGCTCAAGCACTTTGGTGGGATACAGAAGTCCAGTGGAAGGTCTTTCTATCCTGCTAAACTAGACAAAATCATTAAAGAAAAGTTTCTGGTGTGATTTTTGACAGTTATGAATAGGAAATTCACTTATGTGAATATGCTGCATCGCTTAACTAAAGCAAGCTATTTTTGTGAACGTTTTTGTCCATGAACCCTTTTCTTGAATATTCATTGATGATGGGAATGAACAGAATTTATGGGAATTAATTTTAAATCTGAATGACTATGCTTGAGATTTTTTTATTACATTCATTACCTGTTTGTTATATATTTTTATTTCTAATGTTGGTTTGAATACGTAAAGATAGAAAGAGATGCACAGCCACTTGCACAGCATAACAATTGTTCAATTATTGCTGCAAATAATTATTCATGTTATATAAAATCACTAGATTTATTTCTATAGTGAGTCTGTACCATTGATTTGAAAACAAGTGAAAATCCACCTGAACAGGGGCAGATCCTGCCCTAGGTCTGGTTCTGGTGTACATTTCTAAAGGCACATGTGGACCAGAGCTGAGTAACTAAGAGACAAGAACAATCCCTTCTGTACCTCCAATACTGATGCCTTATGAGGTACAGAAAAAAAATGCCAGGGATGAAAGGAAAAGCACTAAGAGCAGAAAATATTATGTAGCATATGCTTCTCTGGAGGCTGTGGGCTGATTTAGGCTGTGGAAACTACTCTGATGTATGCCAGTAGCTTTTCTTGTCCCTGATATAGCTTGAAATCCTAAGGCACAATGATGCCTTAAGCTTCCCCCAAATCCCTAGGCAATGAAATGATTACCCTAAAGGTTCTTTGCCTCTGGAGATGAAGCATGGTCCCAGCTCATGGTCTCTGCTTTTCTTATAGCACCGGAATAACGCTCAAAAGAACTAAGCAAAAGTCCCAGGGCATTTGAGCAGATCCTAGAGGACTCAGACATCAAGTTAGGAGAAAGACAAAGCTTTCTGATCTTCTCATTCTATCAAACTGCACTGTTTTAGAGCCTGAAATAGTAGAGCAATGCCTAAGGGTACCATGGTGAGGCCTCTACTGGTATTATAATGCATCAGTTATTTCAATATTTCTAAAAATATTTAAAAGAAGACCAATCTCAACACAGCTTTGTGTGGAGAGGCGTGTGGGGGAGAATAAAAAGAGGAAACATTTATATATGTGCTTTTATCTTACATTTCTATACTGAATTTATAGTTATACATATTGTCTTGTTTTCACTTGTTTCATTATCTGGAGACAAGATTACTTAGGCCCGGTTACATGAGCCTCAGATCTGGGTTTGTATGAAACATAGTCCAAGGGTACTGCTTTGAGGAGGTGAGAGTGCTGTGAGACTTCTTGCATTGCATTAGCAATAGCACAAGCCAAGGGAGTCCAGCTTGACCTTTGTTCATTGACTTAATTTCCAGAAAAGTTCCTGCAGAACCAGAATTCAATGCAAAACTAATAAACCACAGTAAAATATAGGACTAGATGGGGGCTTCATCTGAGAATATCCATCTGTTGGTTTCTTTACCATGAAAAGTACAGTAGCATCAGCTCTCCCAGTGCTGGGGAGATGGCCAAAGCCATTAGAGACTGACAGAAAGAGAGAGGAATCAGTATCAGAAAGAGAGGCCCTGGCAGGCCAAGACATGCTGCAGACTGCTCCTGCCCTGGTAGCTCAGTGCCAGGGTGTACACATGTGATGAGAAAGGACCAGGAGCCTGACCCTGTGTATTTATCACTACTTTAGTTCCCTTCTAGGTTTTGCCACTCCTGGTGCCATTCCCACTTCCATGAGTGTCATGAGTAGCTGTCCTTCCCTGCAGCAAACAGTCATGCAGTCAGGCTTTGTGCTTTAGTTTCTCAGGGTGGAAAGAAAAGAACACAGCACAGCAAGAATGAGCAGTTGAATGCAGGGCAGTGCCCCACATTTTCTGAAGGACAGGCAGAGGCATTAACTGTAATGCCAGAAGAAGAATATCATCCAGAAAGGACAGAGAAGATGAATTACATTCTGATATGAATGACAAAAATATCCATGATTCTACTAGACAAGATTAAAAACGTTTTAAAGGGCAGTTTCTTCCCATGTTTTTAGTCTAGGCTTAATGTTAAGCATAGAAGAAACCTCCACTACTGGCAGATTTTTCCATAGCCTTTCAATACATATTCTTACAGCTTGCCCTGAGGGAACAAGCTTTGAATGGGGCAAATCCCAGAAGCAGAGTACTGGCTAGCACCAGCTCTGCTGGACAGTGAAAATCTTTATTCCCAGAATCAAAGAGGATCTCATTACATAGCCACTATTTCTGTCTGTATTGTTCTATTCATAAGCCAAACCACCCAGTTCATCAGGCTGGTGGCCATCTGGTCACATGGGCTTTGATTGATCACTACTTTGAAGACCTCCAGCAACCAGGGATGAACTGAACACACTAACCAAGATTAATTGGTCTGACTGCTGTTGGTCTGTCTCTAACATGTTACAGGATTGCAAAAAACACAGAATGCATATTTTTATGTATTCTAACACTCTCTCTAGATAAAAATATATATCTGTGTGTTCCCAGGCTCACTAGGGTTTTCCCAGATGGAAGCATACAAGGAGCAACACACTGAGCCTTGCACAGTTCCTGCCTTGCACGTTGCAGCTCTAGGGAGAAAAGAGACTGAACTCTGAGCCTGTTTCTGGGTCTGCACCTCCTCCTCTCCTGTACCTGCAGCCTGTGACAGGAATGTCTGGGCACCAAGGCGGCGCCTCAGAGCTCTCTAGAAATTGAAGCTTCCAAGCTGCATAGTCACTTTTTAAAATCCTGGCAGGGAAGGAATGAGACATGCAGAAACACATAAAAGCAGAAAAAGAATAGATGCTCTGAGATCCGGCTGCCATACAGAAAGTGTCTGGTGCTGAACTGCAAGGTCTTTTTCTGTCAAGATACTCTCCAAAACAACTATAGTTAGGACAACTTGCTGTATTCTCCACAAAGTTATGCATAACACTTTTAATCAGCTCCCTGATTACTTCAGTGTTTGTATGATAAAGCAAACCAAAGTCACCCAAGACCCAATTTACCAATACAAAAATATCTGTATTAAACGTATATTGTCCACTGTACCACATGAGTAGTTTGCAATCTTTCATATTCTTATTCTATCAAAACCTTATAAGGGAAAGATGTCTTTTAGCAATATATAGTAGTTAAGTAACCTATCCAAGGTCATACAGCTTCATCATTGTCCAGGAGCATTTTGAGCTTCCAAGTTAGTGCTTTAATCAATGAGCAGTATTAGCAAAAAAGCATATAGACTCCTAAGCTGTGAAAAATCAGATTTTCAAGATGCAATAATCTGCAAATGCCTCCACTTGCTGTTCTTTGTCACCAGTAATGAAAGCAGGTAAAGCAGATGTAGATTCCCTGCAATTAACTTTCCACATAATCTGTTTTAGGATAAAGAAGAGCTGTCCAAAGGAAAATGAGACCTATGCAATTTCTAGGAGCTTCTGGAAGCTATGGTTTTATGCTTCCATTAAGTGTTGCTGTAGCAATATTCCTTTCCTATTCAAATTCACCCCTCTGCTGAGATTGACAGCACAATAATGGTCTTTCTGAATGCTAACCCTTTGTCTTTCCATTTTAGAAATAATCAGGTAGTCCTATGCCAGATGTACTGCACTTGTCATTGTACTTAGGACATAGTGAAGGAAAAAGTAAGCTACTTTCCTCACAAACATGGTATTTGGGAACTAGGGAATTTTAGGAAGAGGAGGCAACACCCAATGATTGCCAGCCACTTACTGGCTCATTCTACCCAGGCATTTCTTTGGGGTGGTTCCCATGTCTAGGCAACACAACCTGTATCCAGCTACAGAGATGCAATCATGGACGCTCCAAACCTCTCTAGCTGCCTGGCACAGCCAGCATTCTTACTCACCCTGCTTGCATAATGCTTTGCTGTAATTCTGTCATTGAACACTATAATAAATGCCAGAAACAGCCTCTGTTTTGCTGAGCTGCTCTGAGGGAAGAAGTTGTCTCCCCAGGCCAGCATGGAGCCATGTGTAGCCAGATCCTCTGACTGCAGGATTTCCACTATGACTTTGATCCTGCTGCAGGCAGTTCTATAGTATCTTTTTTTTTTTATTAAATTAGGTCCTGCCTGAGGCCTGTGTTTAGCTCTAAGGCCTTTTGACTGACAGGTATCCCTGCTAAGGGGTATTATGCAGGCACAGTGCTCTTCCCCTGTCATGGTGTGCACTTCTCAGTGTGGTGAGATGTGGTTCTGGGCTCAGTGCTAATGTGTGTACAGTCCTTGTTAGTGAAGGTGAGAATATGGCACAAAAGGATCCTACAAAGTTTTGCATCATTCTGGTGAGGATAAACCCCATCATTCCCAAAGAAAGCTGTCCCTGGTGGGTAAATACGTAAGTTAAAACACAGGGATTGGCTCAGAAAAGAAAATTGTTCCTTCAAGAAGGATAATTATAATATTTGGGATAATTAGCAACGGGGAGCTTATAGATCTCATATACTTTCTATCTAAAACATCCTAACCTTTTGTGTTCCTTCTGTCTATGATATGTTCAGCCTGGATTTCTCATGAAC
Organism: Certhia americana; assembly: GCA_018697195.1. Taxonomy (NCBI): domain Eukaryota; kingdom Metazoa; phylum Chordata; class Aves; order Passeriformes; family Certhiidae; genus Certhia; species Certhia americana. Next base: position 46,412,447 of record CM031861.1, on the reverse strand, counting down.
AGCTTGTATTACGAGGGAGCCTAGCATGGAGCACTAAGAGGAGTATTTATATCATTTAGTGGCATTGTGCATCTGCTGCCCGGGCACTTTGGAGCTGCCGTGTTAGCTGCAGGATGGATGGTGTCTCCTTCCCACTGCTTCTGAGAGACTGGTGGACACTTGGATTCACAAGGACTACACTATTAATGTAATTCTTGGATTTTCCCTAATGGGATACCCAGTGTTCCCACTAATCCTGTCATTGGCAAAAAAGGGCAACCTTGGGGCTTGTTTTCCCATGGAGACACCAGGAAGAAACGTCTGCTGCCAATGCAGACCATGAACAAACTTGCCAGTCCTTGGTGCTGCTCAGTCTCAGAACTTCCAGCCCATGGGGGCTCATGGATGGGGTAAAGCCCCAAAAGACCACACCTTCTTCAAAGAAAAGGTTGCATTTACATGTTCACCACAAATATTTCCTTGTTGCATTGTCTGCAGGACATTGGTGTATCTGCCGCCTGTGAGACTGTAACATTTATGCTGAAGAGCAGGAGTATTTTTGTCAGTGATGAGCATGTCATGCTGTGGGTTGGGACAGAATATAACAGTGGAGGTGGGTAAAACTGCCATAGGTAGATTATTACCACTTTGAAATGTGACCTGTACACCAAACCCAATTTCTAGACTGAGAAAACTGCTTCGGATATTTAATATCCTTGGATGGTCATGACCTCTATTGTGCATTTCATAGCTTATAAGGCTTTACTGGTGCCCAAATGTTCCTTACAGTTTTGGGTATTTGATGGTAACTGTAATTTTGGACTCCACTTACAACTCAGTCTTTCAAGCCACTGTTCACTCTCAATCCCATACAGCAAAGAACATCTTCGGCTTCAAGAAGATGATGAAGAATTAGAGGATCTAGTATTACAATGTTTTACTTAAGTCAATGGAATTGCTCATGTATGGTATGCAAGAACCAATTTCCTAGTTTTCCCCTCTATCATGGATTTCTTATTAGTTTTAGAGGCTATTTAGAGGTTTATTTAGAGGCTTATTAGCCTCTCTTTTGGAGCTTCTTCCTACAAGCCATTTACCTTATGATCCTGCCTGTTGTTAAGAATGAAGTCCAGATAGCACAATCTAATATTTCAGGATATTTTATGTTTAAAAATCCAAGTTTGTTGCAAGGACATTTTGCTAAATTAAAATAAAAGAATAAAATATTGTCATACCCCCTTAATAACTGGATATGTCCCTTTCAACACATGTCTTCCTACTTGTCAGCTGGAAAGGGTAAAATATGGCAGGTTTTTCCATTTGACACACAATAGGCTCAAAGTGACTTGTTATGTAAATTACATTTCGATTAAGTTCAACTTTGGAGTAAAGAAAGACTAAGTAACTATCTAAATGAAGAAAGAAATTTGGAGGCTTGTGGGAAGTACTATTCAATGAATAGTATTCACTGTTCCCACTATGTCCCCACTAGAAGAGACACTATAGCATTGTACAGGTGCAGGGGCTGATTCAGAAATATGACCAGAAAGTCAATCTCTGCCATGTATTTCTAACTGAAAAACACCAAACTTGGAGAGCAGCAGAGAGAAAAAAGTCTCATTTCAAAAAAAGAGGTCTCAGATCCCACAGTCCAACCACAATAAATTAAGCTAACAGCTTTAGAAATATATCTGAGTTTTTCATAAGGCTGTGTTACTAATAGATTGTTGAGACAGGCTTTTTCTGAGAAATCTTTCATGAACCTGCTGCACATGCCCTTTTCAAATAAGGGAGTCTACATCCCTGAGGACATAGGCATTAGACAGCACTGTAAAACTGCACACTTTGCTCAGCATTATCCACAGCCCACCAACATGTTCCTCCCCTCTTCATATTTGCCTGTTTAACACTCTTTCCAGCATGTTCATGATGACAGTGGGGGATAAGGGGAGGCAGGCAGAGGCAGGGTGCAGTGCATGCTCCAGATTTGCTGTTGTTTCCACCAAGAGTTAACTCAATGTTTACTGTCTGGTAGTGCTGTGTATGTGAAGCTTCACCATGTAGAGTGGACAAGGCTACTGGTCAGAACAACTGGCAGAGATTTAGTACCATTTATCATAACTCATCAGTGTCAATGGTAAGACTCTTTCTGACCTCAGTGGAGCCAAGATTTCAATCCAGACAGCCTAAGTCTGATCAAGGGAATTCTACATGAGACAATGCCTGAATTATCAGCAGAAAGTAGCTATGAATCCTTCTTGAACAGATGAAAAAAATAGTGAAAATATTTGGATCAATACCTACAAAGGCAAGGGTTTGGTCTTGCAGTCTGCAGACTGGGAATTCATGAATTTCCACTCAATTCTGTGAAAATAATCATAGAGTGGTATTTAGTAGATTATTTAACCTCCATCTAATACAAGTTTTCCCCCAATAAACTGGGAATTGAATCTGAGCACATAATCTACAGCTCTAAGGACTAACAGCAGGACTTGAACCAGGCCTGCTGGTGCAGGGGAAGGGCTACATGGGATTTCTTCAAGCTATGTCTTTCAGGACCACGCTGTCAGGATGCAAGTTTTGCAGAAGATATATAAATACCTCTACATTTCAATTTGTAGAGAAGGGAGCTCTGCATATACCCAATATTGGAATAGAATTCAGGCACTATTATGTTAGCATCATTACCCAATCTGGTTTTCATTTACTAGTTAATAAAAAGTCAAGCTGGAAAGCTCCACTTTTGCACTTTTGCTACCATTTCCTTTCAGACTCTTTTTGGTTCATTTTGCCAGCATTGTCTAAGTGTTTGAGATTGTGTATGCAGAAAGGAATTGCAGCTGAGAAAAAAATTAAAAACACCTTAAAAAGCCCTGATTTTTTTTTTTTTTTTTTTTTTTTTTGCCACAGAACTGACAAAAATGTAAAAAGACTTGAAGCAAAATTATGGCTTTAAACTTCAATTTCAGTCTTTATTAACACACCAGGTACAGATTTTGCAAGGCAGTGGTCCATGGTCTGCTGAAATGAAATCTTTAATGAGGTTCAGCTGAAGCCCTAAACCATGCATTTTCCATGCTTTGCAATGGGCACTTAGATCTCAACACCAGACAGCCCTCTTGTCTTCCCAACTGGCTTTGTTTATCAAAAATTCCTCTCCTTGATAGTTTAGGAATTACTTCGAATGTCACAGTCATTTTCTTTGTCATTTGTTCTTTTGGTCTGAAAGAGATATTTAATCTGTAATAAAATAGACAGACTCAGTTACTCCCAGTTTCCTACTAGTATAAATTCTCCATATCTCACTGAAGTCCAGGGCCTGTTTTTTCCTGCGATTACAACAGTGCGATTTTACTGATGTAAGTGGAGAGCTGCATCTGGATAACCAGTAGCCCAGCTACTGTGGAAAAGGGTTTCTCACTGATCTAAATCCAATGCAGAGCCAGATTAACATCGCTGACAACAACTAGGTTGTACATGCATAATAACACCCCCGTCAGTCACTCTCATCTACACCCTACACATAACAACACATCTCTGTCAATTATCTTTCAGTAATGTATTATTTAAATACTTTCAATAGTATAGAAAGCAGGAATGAAAACAGTATGATGTGCAAGGGAATAAAACTTGAAGATTTTGATTAGCTGAATATTATCATGAATAGTCTTGATTCTAAAATTTATGGAAAGATCTCTTTTTTCCCTTAGAGCTTTAACCCCTCCATCTTACTCCTCTTTTGTCAACAGCAGTGAGTGAATACCCAGAAGTAGGTCAGGATTGCTAATATCCAAGGATACCATGTTTCTGTGGTTACCTTAGCACTCCCTCCCTTTCTCGCCCTCCCTCCCTCCCTGGAACCAAAGCACAGCCCCCATACCGTCACTCCACACCAGTGCTGCATCACCCACTTCAGAACTGCTGCTCCTGAATTACACCCACGCTGCCACACAGCGTGTGCACCACAGCTCCAGGCTAGCAGCCAAAACCTGTGATGCCTGTGGAAAGAGCTGTGAGCTGCCGGGTGCCGAGGCCAGGTGCCACACTGTGTCTGTCAGGCTGTCTGTCCTCTGCCATGCTGCATCAGCACCTTCCCCGGGTGAAGGACAGGAGGCAGTGCAAGAGCTGCCAGAGATCGGTACCCTGGGATCCATGGCCCAGCTGCACTGATGGGGTGCCGGATGGGAATAGGCAGACTGGCAAGTAGGAGGGCACCCCATCACCCCACAACACCACCCAGAGCCAGTCAGAGAAATTGTGATTCTTCTGTGTCGCTGCAGCCCTGATGCCCTCACGCGTGACTGAAGGGGTTGTTTATCTTCCAGGCATTCCAGATAGGATGACATAAAATAGACTGGGGCTGTGGACATGGAAACAGAGAGGCAAAGCTTAAGGCATAAACACAAAGCAAATCAAACTGTGGCAGCTGTGTACAAAATGGGCCAGCTCTGCATTTGAAGGCGTGAGAAAGGAGCAAGCAGGCTGTGCTCAGAAAGACAGGCTTGTGAGATGTGACAGCTTTAGTCCTGATTCATCATGGGGTATATTTGCCAAAATGGGGCTAGGCTACAGGAACTTAAGGGTTCTGCATCGATTCACATTTGGGCAGGCTTTGTACCAGGCTTTTGTTTGACTGGGATGTTCTTTCCCAGTTTTTTGACAGGAGTTACGGAGTGGCAGAGGTAAGACAAGCAGCCTGGCCACTGTGGTTCATTTTCAGCAGTCTTATGAGGTACTGTGTCTATTGAACTTGCTGGGTCTAAATTTGGGACATGTTTGCCCTTTTTTGTTGTTGACACCAAAGTTCATGCCAACCAGCTCTCTTGTCAGACTATTCAGGGAGCACCCTCAGCAATGGGAGATATGCTAGGCCATACAAATATTTTTGCAGGGTTTGGGTTAGAGTTCCCGCTGGTGCATACCTACACTGCCCAGCAGCAGATGTTTTAGGAACGTATGACTTAAAGAAACTGAATTACTGAAGCCAGTCCTGATTGCAGATTTCATGCAATATTTGTTTAATCCAGAAGGGTCCAGACAGCATCTACTCTACATCAAGTGGTTCCCAGAACTATAGCAGCCACCCTCTGACAGTCCTTGCCAAGAACTCTGTGTCAATTTTAACCATTTTAGGTACCTGCTGAATGCCAGATTTAAGGAACATTCCACTTTGACAAATTAGCACTTCTCTTCTGTCCAATTTTCCCTCAACTCATATAACCTTCATATCTGCTTTCCTGTTGTTGTCAGCTCAAAACAATACCCTTGGAAGTTAGTCTTGATTGAAACTAAGGCCGTAAGCATTTTAAATTTTAATTACAGTTATTCATCATGTGAATGGGAAGATCCCCAGGATTTGGCCTAACTGCTCTGTAAATGTGTAGAGATCCATCAGCTTTCTACCTATGAACTGAAAACAAAGCATGAAATCAGAAAAAGTGGGTGGAATACAAAGCTTTTAGTTTTGGTGGATACATAAGCTGTACATGGAATTCTAGGCAACAAAACACCACTAAATTATAACACAAACCATCAGCTCTCACCCAATACCATCTACAACGAATCAGAAAGATTGTGTTAGACTGAACCTTTATGAAAGGAGTTTAATCATCATCTGACAGAGGTGAATTAGAATTTCATTCATAAATAATTCTTTCTGTTAAAAAGATAATTTTTTTTAGTTTCTCTTTTAAATTTTTCTGGTCAGCTTAAGCTTACAACTATTGTTTCTTATCATGCTTTTCTCCACTAAATTAAAGGGTTCTTTAGTACCTGGTATTTTCTCACTGTGAAATTACACACACCATAATCAGGACACTTCTTAATTTTCTTTTTCATAAGCATAACAGATTAAGTATTCCAAGTTTTTTAATAGAAAGTATTATATCAAATTATAATCCTATTTTCCAAAAATCTTTTTGGAACTCTTTCCTGCAACTTCGTAATTTTTTCAATACTCTGTTGAAAATATGGGTGCTTGACCATTATCCAGCAACCCACTTGAAGTATCATCAATGCCATTTGCAAAGGAAAAATATGCACTTTATTATTCCTCTCTCTACTCATCCATGAATCACATTCAGACCTCCTTTTATATTAAGGTTTGTTATTTAATGGGTTGCCAAGCCAATTCTTTATGGAGTTTTATCTATAAATTGTCCAGATACACTGATTTAAATTGATAGCTAAATGACATACACCATTTGGCATCTCCAGCTCCTGAAAATCCAGTAGTCAGTTCAAGGGTTCAGTTCTCCATCCATATGCCCATAACATACAGAAATACAATTGTATACATGCCTGTCTGTCTGTCCTCTCTTAGGTCACCCAGTCCATTTTCCCCACTATGCCCCAGAACATTCTGTATCTCTGTTTTCCAAATCTGTACATGCAATCTGTAGTGCTAATGCAGCTTTTCAGTTTTCATGGTTCTGGCATTACACAGAGTCTGTGAAATTCAGCCAAGATTTCCAGAGAGGATACTCTAGGCTGCCCATAGACAGAGCATGGGGTAATCCTCTGAGCCCAGCAGGACATGGTGAGCAGAGAAGGAGGTACCCTTCAGACAGGGAAACACTGTGAGGAAACTGGACAGAAGGCAAAAATGTGTAGCAGCAGCAGCAGAAAAAATGGGGAGGGGACAGGCAGACAAGGGAGGATTTGCCGTTCTGGTTGCCTTTTTGTGTAAACTTGTCTTTTTTCCCCACCATCAACTTCTGTTCTTCAGCTTGTCACTTACTGTATTACCTTTTTCTCCACCCTACTTTCCCTTACAATGTCCTTTCTCCTGCTGCCTTTTATTCCCAGTTGACTCACTCTGACTTAGACTCACCCTCCCCTGCCAAAGCTCTTCATTCTTCTGAGGAAACAGCATTCCTCCTGCTGCTTTCACACCCCTCTTTTGGGCCCTATGTGTCACCCCTTGTCCTTAGTCCTCCTCCTTCAGGCAACTAGAATCTTTCTGGGGCAGGGACTACTTGGAGCTGTGTTCACCCAGACCCTTGTGCAACTGGGCCCCTGTGCTTGCTAATTTTATTTCAGCTGCTCTCCTAACAAAAGTGACTAATCGCAATAGTACTGTGATGTCTAGTAGGAGAGACTGATGAAATAATTGTGTAGTGGGGATGAAGCAGCCAGACTGATGGTGAAGCAGAGCAGGCATTAGCTGTACCAACCTTACATAACATTGCAGGCTCAGTAAGAACCACCCAGAAGGAACTCACTTCTTATCTCACCCCTTCCTCCCTCTTTATTATGAAAAAAAAAAAAAAAAAGAGGAAAGAAAAAAAATTTCAGATAGTTATATGTTGTTTATTGCTGCCACATGCCTGGGTGCAGTCCCTGGGCTGGCAGTGGGGCAGCAGGGACAGCTGCCACTCTGTGCCAGCTCAGGACTCGCTCCAGCTCTGATCCCACACGGTTTGCTGGGCACAGAGTCAGGTGTCACTGTTAAAAAATGGTTCTTTGCCTTCTGATTCATGATGGCTTTTTTTCCCATCTTGCAATGGATGTGAAATACAATTTGAGTTTCAATATAAAGCTATTGAGGGGTGGGGGCTTTCTTCTCTTGTTAATTAGTTATAACCCTTGCCTGTACTGATGCTTATGTTGCTTTAGATGTCTGATATCTGCTAACCACCTTTCTGAAAGATTACAAAAGACCCATGAAAATGAGACTGAGGAGATGGACGGATGGATGGATGGATGAGGGATGCCTCTATTACAAGGAACGAGCACAGAAAGCTTGGATTAGGGTGAACAGCTGGTGCGGATTCAATAATCAACTGCTCTGAAAGAAAAGCCTGTTTTTTCTCATCTCATGGTATTAGAGAACAGGATACCAGAGCTGCCAACCTTACAATTGAAATCTGCCCACACAGAGTAGCAAATTCCTCTTGGCTTGCATTTAAATGCTCCTGGCTCAATTATAACTCCATACAGTCTTTAATACATACGTGTGGTCTGCATATTATCCTGCAAACAGAGCACTGCACTGCTTCTCTCAGCATGTCTCTGCCTTCATTTTAACACTAAAGGGAGGGACAGTGCAGGGGGAGAGAAAGGAGGACAGAGAGCTTATCGAGTTTACAGCTGCTGCTGAGAATATTGGTTTGATTTTCACTGCTGCTCAGGATTCATTTCCACAACAGGCAGCAGGTTGGGGCAGTGAGTGTCGTTCTAGCAGACTTAGGAGGTCATTCTTCAGGACAGCCCTGTGGGAGTAGCACTCCCCTCCAAGGAGCCAGCTGGCAGCTGGGAGCCATCCTGGTGAGCTCCGGTGTGAGGAAAGGCTTTGGCACTTTCAGCTCTCTGTATCCAGACAGGAACAGCAGAGCTTGGGCAGAAGTCTCCATATGAGAAATGGGGAGGCTTGTTGGTTGTTGATTTTCCCAAGTATTTTGGTGATGCTAAACATGGCAGGGTTACCAAGACTTTCTCTGACCCTATTGGCAGCAGCAGTAGCTACAATGCAATCATCCTTCCCTTCATCCCAGGCCAGCAGCCAGCCTTGGGAGGCCAGCCTAGAGCCCCTTGCTTTGTTCCCACAACACCTGAGCCTTCTCCTCAAGCTGCACACCTGCCCAGGTGCCAGGGGTTCAGCTGTGATCTAGAGAGCAGGCAGCCACCTGACCATGATGGTGACAAATGAGGCGACAGCTGCCAGGTGGGGCCATTTTTCTCTTCATTCTGTCAGATGTGAATAAGAAGTTAACCGCTCAATACATCGCACTTGATCCCATCAGCCAGTCTCTGGTCTTTTCAGAAAAGTGGAGGAAACATATTTGGTTTAATAGCTTCTTTATTTTGAAAGATCTAGGTAACAACAGTGACCAGAACTCCTGTTATCACATAATTTCAATCCATAACAGGATAATGATTGCTCAAGGGGGGAGAACCCAAAAGCTTGGACTGCAGATTTGCAGCCAAACCCTATTAATAGCCACATCAGATTTCTGTTTATTCAGTGGCTTTTTTTTTAAGGGAAAACACAACTCATCCTTGCTGCCCCAAATGCAAGGAGAAGACTGGAAGGGGCTGCATGAAAATGTGTCAGCCTGGGTCCCTCCTGTGCTTCTTGCAGAAAGGAAAGGAAGATATTAATGCAGATGATTTTGTTACATAAATACATGTTGTATCAGGGCCATTTTTAGCGTTTGTGGGGGTGTGAAGAACTTCTTCAAGCTGCGTATCTATTTCATAGGATTCAGCTGAACTGAGGAAAAGGACAGAGAGTTTTAAGGTAAACTATCAAGATACATTTATTTAAGCCCACACAATTCTGTACAGGGCTCCACATGATAAAAACAATATTTCACTGGCGTGTCTCTGGCCTCAGTAGTGCTTTTTAATGCTTTGTAACTCAAAGACCTCTTAATATAATTGGATAAAATTAAAGAAAAATTTGTCATCAAATTTCAAATATTGTGTCTGCCATTTGTCTTCAGAGAGTTTCAGTTTCCTTAAATTTCTAAGGGTTGCAACACTTAATTAAAATGAAATTTTAAAATCCAGAAACCTAATTTTTAATTTAATCTCAAAGTAATTTAAACTTCAAACAGATAATTTTCTTGTCAGGAAGGAGCCCAGTTTTGAAGAAAAATTAAAATCTGGGGGTAATTTCACAAATCAAGTTCATAAAATACAGAACTCTTCTTGATTTCTGAGCAGTTTGCTATCATCCCTTCCACTTCAGGTCCATGTCCCATTCATCCCTGAGAGGTGCATGGAGCTCACTTCCCCTTTCCTGATGTGTTCATCCCTACAGAAGGCAGAGAGTGAATTATGGCCCTCAACAGAGCTGTGCCAGCTGGGAACACCTTACACCCAGCCTAAAAATGGGCACAGGTTTAGCTGTGGGTGTAGGCTCAGGGTAGCTGCAGGTGTGGACAGGCAGGTGTGGACAAAACCAGATTTTTCCCTCCTTCCACACTAGAAGTGCCCAGCTACCAAAGCAGCAAGGAGAGCCTCTGAGAGGCTTTGGCTGCAAATGTTTCAAAAAAAGAATATTCTCATATTACCTCAGTGGCCATCTGAGAACATTTTCTTTCTGGAACACAGTATTAGAGGACTGTGTTTTACTTACAGGAAGGCATTGCCAAAGGGAAATTTTCATAGGATTAACTAATGCTACATTTTTTTGTTTCTCATGCTCCAAAAAGATCTGTTTCTTTTTAAATTAATTTTAAAATTTTAATTTTTTTTAATAGAAAAGACATAAAATGCTAACATTTATAAATCATCTGATCTTGGTAATAATTTCCACAAAGTACCTACACCCTGTGTTTCTCAGAGCCTGACACATCTCAAAGCTCTGCAAAACACATGGCAGATCCCAGACTGGCCACAGTTAGCTGCAAGGTGCTCAAAAAGAGATGAAGGTTAAGGAGGAGAATGGTTACCTAAATAAGCCTAGTTTACTATATTGCACATCCATGCCAGCCTTGATCCAGAGCATTTAAAAAACATGGTAAAGAATATCAGTTTTATTTAATAAAATCAGGCAGAGAGAAGAGTCCATATTTTGGGCACCTCACCATTTTGGAACTAAACTGTTCTGCCACAGGGGTCAAGTTTCTCAAGCCAGCATTTTAAATTCATCCTGAATCTGCTGCCACCTGTGAATTACTGCTCTAAAAGATGAATTTAAAGTCACCCTTTGAACTGGTGGTTTAAGTGGAAAAGAAGTCTTGAATTAATTTCACTGGTTACGATAGTTCTTTTCAGTCATATAATGACAAGGAAGACTCAAACCCCCACTGGGCCCCATATTTATTCCTCAATGCTCCATTTGCTCATTCTGTTGATGACTTTATCTCAGATTTATTTTGGAGACACTAAACTCCAGATGAAAATCTATCCTGCTGGGAAGGGAAGAAAGGTTTCACATTATTGCTCAGCATTCATCAAAGAAGACAAGATAAATGCAATACATCATAATGATAAAGATTTCCGGGTGACCCCTTAGACTCTAGAGCACAACTTTGGTAACAGAGTAGGAGGAGATTCAGGAATTCAAAAAGACTTCAGAGAGGTCATATTCTGTGAGGAACAATAAAGCTGCTAAAACTGTCCTTTACACAGGCTGACTGCCCAAATCCATGTCCTTTCTTTTTTTTTTTCTGGAGCAGCAAATAAAAATATTTGGGATATGCATCTTGAGCTAAGAGTAAAATTAATTTGCATTAATAATGCCTTCAATATGAAAGAAATAAAACAACTGAAGTCTCATCATTAAGAACACTTCAATCTGTTTCAAAACAAGATACACACTGGAAAGAGGCAATCAGTACCAGCTACAAGGACAGCTGAATGGAGAAAATAATACAGAGACAGAAACCTTTTGTTTCTATTAGAAACATAGAGTATCTCCAGCATGTTTGTTTACTCTAACTGCTTGCCACACAGTAATACCACAAAAGCACTTTTCAATGTGTGACAGCTGAGACTTGAGAAGTTGCAAAACCCAAACCTCACAAAGTGACTCACTGGGACGAGTAGGTTAAAAATAACAAGACCTGTAACCAATAAAACAAATGAAATAATCCTCTTAAACTGACACTATGCATTACAAAAGAGAAAGTAAGGAAAATATAGAATGGAAGGAAAATGCAGTTTAATGTCTGCAGCATGTGGCTAGGAAGCAGGAAGAGATCAGCTTGGGATCCTGTGAAGATTTCACTGAATTCAGTATCTGCAGCAGTAGTCCCAGCTCAGATAAAATGCCCCTGGGACTGCTGGGAGCCACCACTGTAATATCACTGGTGCATCAGGCACCTCACCAAAGTACTTCTGCAGTCAGCAGTAGTGGGCATTCTGAAGGGTCAATCAACACAGCTAAAGTCTGCATATAATTACCTGTAAGTGTACAAGCCTGTTATCTTCCACCTAACTAAGGTGCTTAAGTTAGAGCCTTTGAAGCTTTTGTACCCCTCTCTAAGTAAGAAAGAGAAGCAGGATACCTCAGGCAGTGGCTTTGGCTTTGTTTCCTAGGGGCAATTTTTTCCTGGTAGCTAAAGCAATGTAATCCTCACCTCCTCCTCATGCACATCAGCACAGGTAGGTAGATGACAGTGGAGCAATATTGTGAAATGAGTTACAAGAAAACTCAAAAACCCCAACAAACCACACAACACATCAACCAAATAAACCCCACAGAAATTAGATAAGCCTACAGTTTAGTGGATGAAACAGGTAGTGACCTGATAAATGAGACCATTTGTTCTCCAGAGACATGTTCATCCTCATGGGTTTAAGAATACAGAATCAAATTAAGAATACAGATGGGCACAACAAGTACTGAACACATTCCACAGGGCCTTTCCTCAGGGACCATGAAAGTTTGAATGATTGCATGAACAGATACAAAAGACAAACACTAAGAACAGGTAAATCCCAAATTCACAGTAAATTCATGAGAAGTGGAATGACTTTTACTCATCTTCCTTCTTCTCTTATGCTTACAAGGAGAGAGAAAAAAAGGTTGATTTTACCATGTTATGTTAGCTCTTTTTCAACAAATGCAGTGGACTGTATTTTGTTCCTGTAAAGCTACTGCCAGCAAAGGTTATATTTGTACTAATGTGCTGCTTTGTTCACAGCACTGTACAAGAAGGTACATTATAAGGACACAGACACAGTATTTATTCAGTCACTGTAATACATTACGTTCCTGTTCTGTGATGTTTCACTGTACTCACACAGGAATTTAGAACTGAAAGTTTCCTTAGATAAGTATCTTCCACATTTTTTACTTCATGTAACTATATTAGACTAATACCTTAAACAATTATATATATATATATATATGGATAAACATGTATTATGCTTTTTTGATAGTGCTGTACACGGTTGCATGCACACATCTTTGCCTGCTCAAACAGGACCTGCAGCCTAGCTGTATTTGTTAAATCTTGCCTAACTCTATTTGATAAATGCTCCCTTTAAAATCTTTCCTCTATAACATGAAAAGTCAATGCCCTAATTTTAAGTCGCCCTTTGAAAGCGAGCCAGTATTCAGATGGATATTGACTCTGGGCCTGCTGGTTGTTCTACAGCAGTGTTTGGAAGGCTGCTGTTCTAATGAATGTGCTAACATTTGATACACACACTAAAAAAATCAATAGCACTATTTTTAAAAAGGCATGTGGCTTTACTAAGTATACTGTCACTACCCCGTTGTGCAAAATTTACTAGAAACCTCCCTATATGACTAAATTGCTGCATCTGGTTCATTTCTCTACTTGCCTGCCAGGATGCATAATACCAGACTTCAAGGACATCCAAAGTCAGCCTCTGAAGCAGAAAAAATATGGTTATTTAAGTTTGAAGTGTATGCAGCAGTCAGTACCTGAAACTCTCATGCAAGTGTCAGTTTTTCCTCCTTTCTGCCCTGCTGTTTGCACATAAGACACCTAGGGGACCCAACGGTTTTCACACCAGAAATTCCTGCCTCTGTGGTTTCTGAATGAATTGGTTAACTATGGGCAGAGAATAAAATGTTTTTATAATCACTCTTGAATAAATTAGTCCGTGCTCTTTAGTTCCTTGTCTTCACTAAGCAAATGCAATGCAAAGTTCTTGAAACTCAGCCTTAGATCTGCTTCAGCCCATCTAAGTCACCTTGTTTTCCAAGCAGCTATGGAAAATATCTAGTCCATGTGAGTGAATAAGCTAAAAACCTGTAAGGGAAAGGAATATTTGTAAGAAACAAACTCAGATAAAATCCAAATGTAGTATATATCCAGGTCTTCTAGTCACACTGACTTAATTCTAGATCTGGAAATGTATCTTCTCCTTAAGGAACTGACTCAATACTATGGTATGAAGGCATGTACTTGAACCAGGGACTAAATACTACACCAAAGAAGCCAACAATTAAGGCAAGATAGAAGATAAACCAGGTAAAAATGTAATAGTGCATTTATCTATATCTTCAGTCTCTGGAAATTTTCAAAATATAGGAATATAAAACTATATGAATCAATCAAAACTACTTACTTTCATCATGTGACTCTTCAGGGCTAGTTAATTGCCAAAACATGTCACCAGCCTCATCAGAAGGAATAGAGATTTCTTCATATGCATTTGTATATGCTTGTAGCAGACATAAGTTAGCTGAGAAAGGAGCCAAGCAGCTTCACCAGAGAAAAAATTTAGATTGTTCATGCTGTCCACATGTGCCAAAAGATGAGCTGGTGACCTTGCTCAAGAGAGCTTTGGCTGGAACTCAGGAAAAAAAAAAGGAGAGTTTATGACTTAGGTCTTTCCTGACTTAAATAATTCTATGAGTCTCTGATTTTAAGTAAAAAAAAGTTTCTACTTTTCTTCTAGTTTGAGCAGGAAATGACCATGATAGAAAATGTATTTCTTGTTTTTTTAAAAAAATTACTGTGTGTAATTTCAACACTAGGGCTCCAAAGGAAAATAAAATACTGAAATAGTCATATAGCATATGGTATCCTTCCGAAGTCCTGTAGAACTGATACAGAAAAGCTAGAATATTCTTAGCAGAGATTCAGAGGATATTCACCAAATGGAATATTTGGTAATTCAAAGAATATTTTCCCCCCAATGAAAAATTAGACAGGGAAACTCATTATAATAAATCATGTGGGATTAGGACTGAGATTTTCTCGGTGGTAGATTACTACTATTGCCCTTCTGTGCTTCTTCTTGCTTTGTCCTCCTCAACGCCTGGTGGGTGTCCTTACCAGATAAAGTACCAGGCTATCTAGGTCACAGACACCAAGTGATTGCAGCAGCTCTACCTCTTCAAAACATTCCTCTCTCTTTTGAGAAAGGGATAAAAGACAGCACAGGGAGTTTTAACAAGTGGCTCTTGCTTCTCTTACAAGAGCACCGAGAGGCTCTGGGCTACGCTGTTCTGCTGGCCGCCCACGGCGCCACAGAAACAAGCACAGCACCTGAGCAAGCCTGACCACAGCTGCACCAGTGCCTGTGGCACAGACCTGCACACAGCCTGGACCAGCCAGCACAGCCTGCAGGCACAGGCTTCGGCCTTGTGGGCATCCCAAAAAGCACCAGTGTGAAAGCCTCAGCTGAAATCTGCTGCCTTGCTACCAGTGGTAGTGGGCTCAGAGCTGTAATGGCGATGCTCACGGCTGCAGCAGTCAGCTCTGGCCTGCTGTGGTCCAACCTACCTAAATGTCATTATCCCCAGTTCCAAAAGACACCTAGGATAAAAAAGGAAATTAACTGAATTACTGAATTTAGCTGTATATTAGGTGAAGAATTGATCCCAATGTTCTTAGGCCCCAATGGACTGCTTTAACTCCACATTCCCTCCTACAGAGACACTATAAAATTAGACTAAAGTGGTCTCCATGCATTTATAAATGTCTTATACTGGAAATGCAGAGAGGAAAAAAACTATTCTGCCCTTCACGCATAAGCAGTATCATGTAAACAGGAAAGAGTGGGACGGCAATCTCTGCTACAGGCCTTTCTAATGAAACTGTACTTGTGAAACTACAATCCAATAAGGAATAAGCAGGAGAGCGCAGGAAACCACCTATAGATCCATGGCTCATTCTGTACCCACATTATACAAACTAAAACAGTAACCTTATGCAAGAAGTCCAGAGGTTGGTGATTGAAAAGGCACCACACACTGCTGCCATGTCAGCAATGGTCAGTGAAATGAGGGGAAGCATGTGGAGATAGAGCATGCATGAATGCAATGACAGGATGGAGCAGCAATGAGGTCTGCAGAAAAATACATCTGTAGTTCACTGAACAACCACAAACATTTGCTGAATTCTTCTCCACAATCTTCTGTCTCATAATATTTATTCTGCCTCGCTAAATAAAGTCCTTCAGCAAAAAAGTCAGGCTATTACAAAGTGTTCTGTGGCCTGGGAACCACAAAGGGGTATCTAGCACACAGGCAGTATGTTAGCTTCTAGGCAGGTATTCATCAGGTCTAACCTGATAGAATCCCAGCTGTTTTTTCTCTTCAGCTGACATGCCTTTCCACATATGAAAGATTTAAATGCCCACTTTCTTGCCAGATCAGTAGGCAGTATGACCTAGCACCCAGAACAAGGGCTATGCTGACTCTTTGAGTTCCTTCTGCTCCTGAGGCAATTCATTCAATTATGATTCATTTTAAGCATGCTGGACAATTTCTTCTTTTTTTTATTAAATGATCCCTCCAAATACAGGGAATATTTTGGCACCATGCAAAATTTCGTTATGTGCATGGATATGTCCTGCAGGTTGTAACTATCCCTCTGGATTTATGATAATCAAGGATGTTACAGAAAGGGAAGAACTTCATTATTTATAGGCTCAGATTTTTATGAGAAGTACATTACTGCTGATAAGTGTTTCTCTAAGATCTGATACTTTACCCATTGCTGCAAGAGAACTAATCATACTGGAAGGCATTGATCTGTCTAACTCAAAATCGTTCTGATTAAAGCACTAAGAAAATGTCCTTCAGGCTCAGTTAAGACTCTTTGTAGAGTGAAGCACCTAATAAACTGTACCTAAATGGGCCTACAAGAGAGGTGGAGAAAGACTTTTTACAAATGCATGTCATGACAGGACAAGGGAAAATGGTTTTAAAATAAAAAATGAGAGTTTTAAATTAGATGTTAGGAGGAAATTCTTTACTGTGAGGGTGGTAAAACACCTGCAAATAGTGCCCAGAGAAGCTGTGGATGCCACATCCCTGGAATTTTTCAGGGCCAGGTTGGATGGGGCTCTGAGGAACCTGGTCTAGTGGAAGGTGTCCCTACTCATGGCAGGAGGGTTGGAAATAGATGACCTTTAAGGTCCCTTTCAACCCAAACCATTCTATAATTCTGTGGTATGAGATAAAAGTAGCAGCCATCCAATGCAATAGGCCCAGTGATGGGTTGAGCATAGGGATTCTTTGGTCAAAGCCAACACAAGTTAGATGTGTGTCTGTGTGAGGGAAAAAACAGCAAAAACTGCCCAAACAACAATGGGCCATGTTGCAAGAGGAGTCAGCAGGAAGGTCTGTAGCCACAGAATACATGGAGATTGGGCTGTGAAAATGGCTTGGGTGTTTTTTACTTCTATTACAACTAGGAAAACAAGATTATGAGGTCATTAGCTGTAAATAAAATGCTTTTTTTTAAAGATTAAATCTCATCAGAAACTTCCAAAGGAAAACAAAAATAAACCAAAAAAACCACAAAAAACAATTTAAAGGCTCTAAATATTGCCTAGCCACTCAGAGGGTTTATGGTGCCAAAAGGACACCTGGTCACATCCTCCTGCCTGTGTTAGAGGAAATTCTAGCTGGTAGCCCTTCCCCCAGGCACCTGATGGTGGAACAGCTGCCAGTGTAGGATACCAACCTGTTGTTCGGTCCTATGGGATTACCAGAGCATGGGTTGCATCAGGATGACAGCACACATCTTGTTCCACAGGCTGGCTGTGGAATACAAAATCTACAGGAAGAAAAGAAAGGCTCTGGGTTTGCTGTATGTGAGATGTTTTAATTTGCACAAATGCAAGTGACAGGCACTTTGGAGATTTCCACTTTGTATTCTTCTTTCATCTTAATTAGTATTAACTTACCCTTCCAACAAGGGAAAACCCACAGAACACTGATCAAGAGAAGAAAACTGCAATAGTTCTAATAGTCCCCTTCACTCAGATGTTAATACTGTATTTAAAAGGATATGTTTGTAGTGGTATATCATCTCTAATGACCAGGTTTCACAGAAAGAAGTTAAATTCATTGTTGTGGCAATTAAGGAGAGCTACAGCAGGATCACACACAAGGTGAATTAAGCCACTGGATGCCTTAAATCTGTTCCCCAAAAATTGTAAGCAACACATGGATGCTGGTTCTTCATCAGCCTGAGCTCATCTAACTGCAGAATCCTCAGGCTTGGGTATTCTCTGGTCAGCTCATATGAATTTGGACACATTTAGCAGGCCCTTTGGCCTGCTAAAATTGAAGGTGAATATCTTTCTGCCAGTTACACATGCTGAAATGCCAGGGCACTGGAGGTGGTTAGTGTTGGAGCTGTTTGAGGAAGGAGGCAGGGTCCCATGGCCATATTGTAAGGAAGAGCATGACCATGGCAACTAGCTGATACATAGCTGAGGTGCTTGTTAAATTACAGCCCAAACAGTGAAAAACAACAGTTTTATTTCTGTGAAATAAAGGTGCTGATACCAACTAACAGAGCTGTGGCAACTTCTCAAGTGGCTGCCCATGACCCAAACATCTGCTGCAACAGTGTGATAGAAGAAAAAAATTACTTGTTCTGACAAGCATCTAAATCACTTTTGTATTAATTGGCCAAACTTCTTGCAAGGCATGCTTACTTTCTTCAGAAAAACATGTAGGGGAAGACAAGCAACTCTTTTGCAAGCTGCAAAATACAGTCCTGCAAGTGGGCACAAGTGCAGATGAAGCAGCCAGCTCCAGGAAGCATTATACCCTCTGCCAAAGAGCCCCTCTTTGTATTTATTATATGTTAAAACAAGTTTCTCTCTGCAACCTCCATTTCAGAGTCTAGAGGTAGGTGCAGGATTGATTGGCATACTGTGACAGTGCCAGTGGTATGGTGCAGGAATCCTGACTCTGTTGTTTTGCCTCAGACCAGTCCTGCTGAGCATGGGAGGACTGGATTTTAAAAATGATGGGCACTCACATCTAGTGCCAATTGCAGGTCAAGGTGTAGCTGCCCTGCATCTCCTGGCACTGGGTCCTGAGGGCATCTCCTTCTTCCCCCCAACAAGTGCTATCTGGTCAGCCTCTCCATTTCCAATTAAACAGAATATTCTCTTTACAGTGACGTTCACTACAGCTGTACCTGTATTTTGGACCTTTCTACTCCACAGAAATGTGGCAGTCATCCCCTAAATGAATCTAACCCTTAACAGCCTTCTTGGGTAGATACTGTGTCATCAGCTTTCCCAAGCAAAAGTCAAATGCTTTGAAACTGAATGTGCTGCCAAGGCATGAGTGTGTCTGTGGCACAGAGCAAGGAGAACCAGCCATGCACCAGAAGGGCAAGGACTCTGCTATGTCACCAGGGCTTCATGGCCTCCTACAGCCCCTGCTCCTGTGCCCCAAGGGTCAGCCCCACGCTGGCTCTGCCTGCAGACTTCAATAAGCCTACTGAGATGTACCAGAATGGGACTTGCCTTTGCTTTGTTCTAAAAATTTATATAACAGCAACTGAAAAAATGCACAGAGAGGATTTTCTGGCCTGTCATCCAAGTATAAAAGGAACAGGAAAAAAGAGAAGGAGAAAGTAGAGTAGCAGAGAGGGTCA
This sequence comes from Certhia americana, assembly GCA_018697195.1. NCBI lineage: Eukaryota > Metazoa > Chordata > Aves > Passeriformes > Certhiidae > Certhia > Certhia americana. Next base: position 46,393,179 of record CM031861.1, on the reverse strand, counting down.
AAATGAAAGCAAGCAGGGAAGATTGGGTGGAAATACACCTTTGAGTCTTTGGCCCGTGTCCCTCACTATTTCAGCAACCGTATCAGGTAAATCTCAATCTCAGACTTGACTGCTTCTGAACCCTTCTACTCTCACTGGAAAACTATTTTGGAATTTCTCTCCTGTTATGGCTAGAATCCTTTTAATTTCCAGCTTAATTTTACTCAGAAATATACGTCCACATCTTCATGTGGAACTTAAGCTATAGTCTTAACTATACTATATCCTATAGTCTTAGCTTAAGTAGTTGTCCCTGATGTTAACCTCACAGTTCCAGCTTTATGCTTAGTTTAAGCTGTCTCTATGTCTGACCTGCTGCCAAACACCTGATAACAAATATATGTACAGACATGACATTCCCTGGTCAGAAAAGTATCTCTCTACCTAGCAGATGAATCACCCAAACCCTCTCACAGCTCTGATTCAGGACTCTGATCCCAAGACAGGGCCATCTTCTGCCAAAGCTTCCTCTGGATCACATCCATCATACCTTAACAACACAACCACCTCCTTCCTTCCCATTCACAACTTGTCTGGTGCAGAGAAAGGTGTGCAAATGTTGTTCAGGGCTGTTTTACAATACCCAGACTCCCTGTGTATGCTGTGACACCTGGGCTGGAGAGATATACACAGCAAATGTACTGCCCAGCCACACACCACCTGGGCTCCATGTGTGTGATGAGTCTCACACTGATGAGTAGTCCAGGCACATGTTCACATGCAGCAAGTCTGCTGAGTCCGCCTGCAAACCCAGAGAATCTTATGGGGGTTCTGGACATTTCACTCTGGATGGAAAAGGAGGCGTTTTCCCTTGGAATGTCAGAAATCTTCCTCTTAGACTACTTTGGCTACAGAAATAAGTAAAAAATCAGGACACAAGTAGGAAAGAAATAATACTGGTTTAGAAAACCCTAAAAATATGAAAATTACCTAATCCTTAGATTCAAGCCATATTAGGGGACCAGAAGGATATATAAGTGCTCTGTTGCCTGGATTATCTGATGGAGTAACACTCAGAAGTACTGCTTGCCAACTGCACACATAAACCTGGTTTATCGCATTCCCAACAAAGCAGATTATGTTTTTGTAGTGCCCTTATCCACATGTTCAATCAACAGGACTGCATTACCTTCCTCAGTGACCTTCGTATTACTCTTCCAAATTAAACAGCCGTGCTTTAGTCTCCAGCTGTAGCTGAGGTACTGGCTGCAGTGCGAGTGGTGTGACCTGGGGAGGAGCTTCATGGTGACATAAAGGTCAATTATCTCAGAATAGAGAGGAAAAGCCCAGCAGAAGAGACCTTCACATTGAACCTGTCATGCATGCCCAGGAAGTCTCAGACACTCATTGAGCTTTGTGCTGCTACAAGTGGCATCAGGCACCAAAGAGAAAGGGAAAACAAAGAGCAAAGTTTCCCCAGTGCTGCTCTTATTAAGCAGTTAATTAGGTGTGAGCTGAGATGGAGTGTTGCTGCAATCTGTGGGTTTGAGGTCCTAGTACTAATCAGAACAAGGGCAAGGGTGCAAATTTTGGCTCAGTTGGAATGAAGCTGGAAATTTATGATTTAATCTGGCAAGATTTTCTCCAGTGCCGAAGGACTTTACCAGCATCACAGGTGACATGAATCCGTGTTACAGCAACCCATCTCCTTGTTTTCTTTTGGCATTTCAAACACTGTCAAGTCTGAGGGACTTCTGTCCTCTGTGTTTTATTCCACCTGTCTTTGGCAGCCTGTGGTTTCACCAAGACAGGCTTTAGTTCCTGGACAGCCCCACTCACAGACCTTTCCTGCTTACCTGAGTCCTGAAGAAATGCCAAGGGGAGAATGTTCTCTATTTTACAATATATTATCATGCATTAAATAAAGAGGTATATATTTTAACTAAACCAAAAATACTTAACGTTTAAGTTTGCAATTATTGATAACTATCTTAAGACAGAAATCCCTAGATATTTTAAAACTCTAACCGTATTGTCCCAGCTGTGTTATCCACAGAGAATATGATACAGCTATGTAAAGCTGCTATGACTGCTAAGTGTATTCAATTATCTCTGCTAGTTTTGTCCCCCCTCCCACACTCTCCATTCATTTCAGTGTTCACTAAATATTTTAAGCTTGTTAAGTGAGTTCACGCATGCATTACAAATAAGCATTTTGGGAAAAATTTATGGCTATTTTATTCATCTCAATATATGGGCATGAACATACCACTAATCTGCACAGAGCTGTGAGACACTGTCCCTTTTCCTCTTACCCTCCCCCTTCAGGAAAGAAAAAACCCAAACTTTGGAACGGGTCATGCGAACACAGGGATTTCTATAGGGAGCCCATGGAACAATGCGTGCATTTGCCAGGCGTAGTGGGCTCCCATTGTCTGTTTTTTCAGCACATAATAGAGGCTTTGCCAGTGGGGAGGCTAA